>PVJO010000948.1:0-196945 GCA_004026905.1 Hystrix cristata | reverse complement strand
CTGGCTTCCAGGTTAGTTTGCCTATCTGAGGCTGCAAACCTCTGGTGGACGAGACTGAGCCCACACCTCGCTGCCATGGCTTCCTCAGGCGCAAAGGGCCTACACGGATAATAACAAAGGCTGACAACAAGTGCTTTTAGGGTTGTTGACTGGCTAACTGACTTGACATCCAAGCTGGACAATTCACATTCTCCAGGGTTTTCACTGAAACAGAACTCTTCACGAGACTGAAATGGTTTTGGTGTTGCACTCCTGAAAGACAGAAGATGAGCTACGTGGGCCGTCGACAAACCTCAGCCTCAGAATTGCTGTGATGAGTTCCTAGGTCTTGAAACGCCACGCTCCGGCGCTGTGTTTCACTAGTTATTTCCATGTTTGTCTCCCTCGAGTCACGAGGGGCCTGAACATTATTTATTTTTGTCTTTTCAGACCTTAGCACCTTGCTAGAATGACACGGGTGCTGGAGGAACGAGTGAGCCCGGGCCATGAAGAAGAGAGCAAGCCGCTTGTGCTCCCAGCACTGCTTAGGGCCTCCCGGGCAGGAGGGCAGGGGCTGAGCCTCAGGGACGCCCCACACTGCGGGACTCCCTTATGCTAGGCTCCAGCCGGCGTCTGTTTGCCTCGTTGGAGGTAAGCACTATTTTAATTGCTATTTTATAAAATACCTCTTTTATTTATAAAACCGAGGCTCTGAGATGGTACAAACGTTATCAAGGCCACGCTACTAGCAGAAGGTAGCGCCGACCCTGGTCTCCAGCTCCCCGAGCCCGTGCTCTTAATCCTTAACCCTCCTCTTAGCTGTGCGACTAGTGCTTGCCGCCTGACTGCTCAGGCCAAAGTTTCTCATCCATAAAAGGGGCAGTCGAATCTATTTTGAATTATTGCCACACGTAGATGAGGTATGGGAGACAATAAGCAGAGACTTACTCGAAAACTTGAAGGAAAGAGGCACATGGAGAATTTTCTTACCTAAATCAACTTAGGTAGGAAGTTGTATTCATGTAGAACCTCCTCCTTAAAATGAATAAAATAATGGTCATGACTTCATCTACTTGGCCGATCGATCCTTCAGGATCTGTGTGCCATTTGAAAGTCATCCACCTGCCAGCTGGAACGGAGGGATAGGAAAGCCGAGTGGAAAAGTGGGCTCTGAGGTGGGGTATTAAACTGACACCCTCCCCACTCTTTCTCTTTCTAGCTGAGGGAATCTGGATCAATTTCTTAAACCCCATGGTCCTCAGTTTTCTCATCTATAAAATGGAAATGATAATACCTAACCCACACAGCTGTGAGGTTTAATAAGATTTATATACTAAAAGGACCAGGCCAATCTCTGAAACAATACATAAACCTACAAAATCGTAGCTGTTATTTTCATCATCGGTCGACAAAGGGCAGGGCAGTGGGAGTGGTCCAGGCCAGCTCAACAGCAATCTTAGCATTGTTTAGAATTTAGATTAGCAGATTACTTATTGGGAAAGGGAGGAGGTATTTCATCATTGATATTGTTAAGGAATGCCAGTGCATGGTAATAATTTTCTAAAAGCTGACTTTTAATCCATTTTATTATTGCTTTAAGTTCCCTATAGATAATGCACCCTTACCACCCGCACCTGAGACAAACTGTTCCACCACCAGCCCTTGGTAAGCACTGACTTACACATTTGTGCCAAATATTCAGATTACAAACAGAAGTAATTAGCACTGTAATAAAGCAGTTATACGACGCCCTTTAGATTCTGCACAAGAAATCAATTGGCTTCGTTAGCTCACAGCAACCATCTTAATCCAATAAAAACGATGGCTTTTTTCCATTTAAAATTTTGTTATTAAAGTATAATATATAGACAGAAAAGTGTGCATATACTGCAGCTTGCTGATTTGCGTGAGCACAGCACATTTATGTTACCAGAACCCAGGTAAATAAACACCAGATGGCCAGCAGTCCAGAGCCCTTCATGTCTGCTTCCAGACACTACATCTTACCCCTGTTTGTGAAAATAGGATTCAGACCGTAAGAATTCTTTTATGTCTGGCTTCTTTTGTTGAAGATTACATTTGTAAGATTCATTCGCATTTTCTGTTTGTGGTTGTGGATGGCTCATTCTCATTGTATAGTAGTCCCATATGTCTCCCTAATCCCCGGCTGATTTTCCCCAGATCAGATTTTACTTATCCGTCTTGTCTACTTTTCTAAACTATGAATCTACTATGTTATCCATCAGTTTACTCTCTTGGAAACCTTTCCAATGTCCTCAGGTTCAAATCTATAAAAATTCCTTAACATATGCAGCAAAACCATTTGGTTAATGGGAGTCATTACGCCTATCACTCATTATTTAACGTGCTAATAAAAAGGCAATATCCTATTACGGCCAAATTTGTCTCATTAAAAGTTTAATTACAGTATTTCAATGTAATTGGCTTCATTAATATTCTTATATATGAATTGAGTAACCCTGATCCAATTTTCTGTGGGACCAGAGGTGTTTTGGGTTTTGAATTTTTTTGGATTTTGGAATATTTGCACATATTATATTAATGAGATATCTTCAGAATGGGACCCAAGTCTAAACATAAAATTCATGTGTGTTCCATTTATCCCTTACCCACATGACCTGAAGATGATTTTACATAATATTTTTGTGTGCCTGTGACCTGATTCACATGAAACCTTATATGGAAATTCCTACTCATGATATCATATCAATGCATTTCCTATTTTGGAGTTTTGAATTAGAGATGCTCAGCCAGTATCTTATTTTGTATATTTGTAAGGTGATAGAGAGGTTATTGGCTTAATCAAACTGGCAAAGTGGTGCACAACATACAAATATTAAGAATCCCTCAATTAAATAATCCTCAACTGAGGATAGATATTTATAGATGGGAAAAATATAGACTGAGCTTGGAAGACAGATGGATAAATAAGCAGACCGATTGCTTATTCAATTAAAGAAAGACCAGTTCCTTCTTGAGGATTCATAGAAAGCTACAGGTGACTTTCCAGCTGACTCTTGAAAGATGAGTAAGGTTGAAGAGATTTTGTTCATCTCTCCCAACCTGCATCCAAACCTTGGGTTACCGCTATGGCACTCCACCACAATCTAGGCCAGTCTCTGCCTGAGACATTTGAGCCAAGAAGTGTGCACCTAGAGGTTGGCTGGAATTAGGAGTAGAAGGAAGAAGAGGAGAGAGGTTTGATAAATGAAGTCTCTTGGTAAAAGACAGACTTGTTTTTCACAGTTCTAATGTAAGATATGATGACAAGAAAGGAAAGGAAATACAAGACCCTCAGGAGCCATGGGCTGGGGTCACATAGAATAATAGAAAGACCCTGGAATTGAAAATTAGTCAAACCTGGATTCAGATGGACAGCTAATAACCTGTATACCTTACACAAATTATTTAATCTCTCTGAGCCTGTTCAGTCACAGGTAAACATGAAGTAATGCCTGCATTTCAATCCAGGCATGGTAGTGGGTGTCTGTAATCCCAGCACTCTAGGACGCCGAGACAGGAGGATCACAAGTTCAAGCCTAGCCTGCGCAGCTTCGCCACTTACTGAGACCTTGTCTCAAAGTAAAAAAATAAGAAAGGTCTGGGGTTGTAGCTCAGTGAGAAGGCCTTGAGTTCAATCCCTGGTACCACAAAAGTGAAAGAAAAAAGAAAGAAAGAAGGAAAGAAGGAAGGAAAGAAAGAAAGAAAGAAAGAAAGAAAGAAAGAAAGAGAGAGAGAGAGAGAGAGAGAGAGAGAAAGGAAGGAAGGAAGGAAGGAAGGAAGGAAGGAAGGAAAGAAAGGAAAAGGAAAGAAAGGGAGGGAGGGAGGAGAAAAGACCCTGCATCTCAGAGCTGTAAGGATCAACAAGTCCTTCATGCAGCGTAGGCAACTGACCACTGTCAGATCCTGGTCTTCCCAGTCGACCCATGCTGCCCTTTGCTGCCCTCTTCCCGAACTGAGAGTCTGAGCTTGACAAGTCATTGTCTAGGTACAGTAACAGTAGCTAAATTTGTTAACTTTTTATTATATGCTAGAGCCTATGCTAAGCATCGTCCGTTTTTATCCTCACAAAACCCCAGTAAACTTTGAAATCTCTCTTTTACACATGAAGAAACTAAGGCTCAGGGATGTTGAGGTGATTTCCTTACAATTAGGAAGAGATAGAACTGGACACGTATGACTGACAGAATACATGCTGTGGTTTGTGCTACTTTAAGAAGATAGGGATCATTTTGTTGGTAAACTTCTGTTTTTTGGTACTGGGGACCGAACTCAGGGCCTTGTGCTTGGTAAGCAAGCACTCTAACCACTGAGCTAAATCCCCAGCTCTGTTGGTAAACTTGTGAGTCACAAGTATTGATGTTTGACCAAATATCAAGAATGTCCTTCTTTAATTAACAATGCCTTTAAACACCAAAGTAAATAAAAGCAAAAAAGCAAAGGAGTAGGTTGGACAAGTGAAAATCCTTAAAAGGAAGATAATCTAAATAAATGCTGAATAACAGCAATCTCCTGGGTACTGGAGAATAATATCACCATTGTGTGCAGGCAGCTGGAAGCACAAATTATAGTAAGACTTGAGATACAACAGCTCTTCCTTGGGGTTTTGTGACCACAGTCACCTGAGATGGTGGTAATATCTTCTCCCACCATCTGTGCGTCCTCCCATTTATCTATGGAGACCACGATCATGAAAACTAGTAATCATGTGATGCTTTCAGTTTAGTAAATATTTACTCCGAAATAGCATCTCCTGACCTGACTCTAGGAGAAGTATATGGCCAAGGTCATTTCTATTCACAGAACAGAAAATCGAGACTCAGAGAAGCCAGGGAATTTGCTAAAGATCAATGAAATGAGAGAATCATGATTTAAACTCCATCTTTTGAGCCCTTTTTCCAACATTCTTTTTAACTCCGTAGGTCGTCTCCATCAGACAGAGTCTGAATCAGAATGGATGAAATCGAAGCTCCTTAGAGGCAAACTTCCAGATTCCTGGGAACCGCCCAGACCATGATGGCAAATCTGGAGGATCGGCTGGGAAAAGACAAAAGGTAGTATTGATAATAAAGGCAAGAATATCCAACATTTCTTGATAATAGCTCTTCTTTCTGGAGTGAGATGGTATCTTAGTGTTGTTTTGATCTGCATCTCTCAAATGACCAATGATATTGAACATTTTTTCATATATTTATTTGCTATTTTTATGTCTTTGTCTGAGAAATGTTTATTCATTTCAGATGCTCATTTTTGGATAGGGTCTTTAAATTTGGGGGGTTTGATTTTTTTGAGTTCTTTATATGTTCTAGATGACTGTAGACTGGTCCAACCAGTGTGAAAAGCAGTGTGGAGATTCCTCAGAAAACTACAACTAGAGTTTCCATTTGATCCAGCTATTCCTCTGCTTGGTATCTTCCCAGAAGAATTATAATCATCATAACACAGTGATATATGCACAACCATGTTCATAGCAACACAATTTGTAATAGTGAAGTCTTGGAAACAACCTAAGTGCCCAACGACTGATGAATGGCTAAAGAAGATGTGGTTTTTCTACACAATGGAGTACTACACTGCCATAAAGAAAGATAAACTAGAGTCATTTGTATGTAAATGAATGTTCCTTGAGAACATACTATTAAGTGAAATAAATCAGACACTTATCAGTACACATCGAATTGTTTCTCTGATATAAGAAACCATAAGTGTAAATAAGGACAAAGGGGTATAATAGATATTATGGTTTTTTTTAAAAAAGATAGTATTCAAAGGAGAGGAGAACTATATAGGGAAAAGGGGGATAAAGAAGGAAGATTAAAAGAAAAGTAAGATGAAAGAAAAAAATGGAAAAATGTAAATGAACTTGTTGCAAATAGAGAGGGGTGAGTGAATGGAAGGGAGGGGAGGGGAAGAGGGACGAAAACCAAGGTACATCATGTACAGGTACAAAATAACCATTTGATTATGATCATTATGTATACAATGTACCAATACATGTTCTTGGTAAAAATAAAAATTAAAAAAAAAGAATACCCAACATTAAAAGAGAAATAGGAGCTTTATTGAGATATAATTCACACACCATGAAATTCATTCTTTTAAAATATATGACTTGGTTGCTTTTCATACATTCACAGTTAAAACCATGGCCATTATTATTGAATTTCAGAACCCTTCTGTCACCACAGAAGCCCATAGCCATTACAGTCGTTCCAGCTCCGCCAACCACACCTCTTTCGTTTCTATGGATTTGTGTATCTCGAACATTTTATATATTTAAAATCATTCAGTAGGTGGATTTTTATGACCAGCTTCTTTCTCTTGGATCGTGTTGTTCAAGATTTATTAACATTGTAGGAAGAATGAGTACTTCATTCTCTTTATGGCCAAATAATATTTCATTGTTTATTATACTATGTTTTATTTATTCTTATATCAGTTACTGGAAGTTTGGGCTTTTTCCTTTGGGCTATTATGACTAATGCTACTACAACCATTTAAGTACAAGATTTTGTATGGACACATATTTTCATTTCATTTGAGTGTATGCATTGGGGTGGAATTGCTGGATAAATACAGTAATTCTGTGTTTAAGTTTTTTTGTTAGGCCGAGCATGGTGACCCATGCCTGTAATCGCAGCACTAGGGAGGCTGAGGCATGAGGATTGCTGTGAGCTCGAGACCAGCCTGGGCTACACAGTAAGTTCAAAGCAGACTGAACTACATAGCAAGACCCTGTCTCAAAAAAAAAAAAAAAAAAAGTATGTGTGTGTGTGTGTGTGTGTAATTGCTGGAGTAGGATAGTTCTTTATTTATTCCTCTATTCTTTACTATTCTGTTTAGTCTATTTCTAATGTAATTGTGTCATTTCATACTCCCACCAGTAGTGTATGAGGATTCCATTTTCTCCACATCATTCCAACCCTTACTAGTAAAGCTATCCTTGTGGATATGAAGCGGTACCCTATTATAGTTTTGACTTGCATTTCTCTGGTCACTAGTGATGTTTATCTCCTCATGTGTTTGTTGGCTATTTATAGATCTTCTTTGAAAAAGTATCTTTTATATTCTGTGCCTGCCTAATTGAGTTATCTATTATTGAGTTGCAAGAGATCTTTACATAAAAGTCCATTATTAGAACTATGATTTGCAAATATTTTCTCCTATTTGCCTGGTTGACTTATCATTTTTATGATAATACCTTGTTAAGTACAATAGGTTTTAATTTTGATACTTATACTTTTGATTTCATATCTTTAAAAATTGACCAAAAATCATAAAGATCTTTGTTTTCTTTTAAGAGTTACAGACTACTAGCTCTTAAATTTAGATCTATGGTCTATTTTGAGTTTGATTTTTAAATGGAAAAAGTAAGAATACAACATCATTCTTTTGCATGTGGATATCTGGTTATACTAGCACGATTTATTGAAAAGTGTACTCTTTTCCAATAAAAGCATTTTGTCAGCCATATCAGAAATCAACTGACCATAAATATAAGGGCTCATTACTGGACTCTCAATTCTGTTCCATGAATCTATATGTTTACATATTTTTAATCCCTATTTTTCAGTTATTGTTCTTTATTGTTCTCAGTGGACTTTTCTCCCCAGCATTTTATTATGAAAACTTTCACACAGAGAAAAATGGAATTTTACAATGAAGAATCATTTATCTACTGCCTGGATTCTACAATTAATATTTTACAGTATTTTCTGTATTTTTGAAATTTTTATTAGGATGCGTTTGCGATACATAATGTTTACATTTCTTGTGTGGAAGTGGTACATGTACATAAAACAGTGTAACTCCTTTTTCATCCTCTGTCCCTCTCTCCCCTCCCCTTCTCTCCCCTCTCCCTCTGTCTCTTGATCCTCCTCCCATTTCTGAAAGATCTAGTTCCTTCTTTCCTATTATCTCTCTTTTTTTTGCTCTTTATTTGTAGGATGTTTCGTTCGTTTGTTTGTTTGGTGCTGGGGAGCAAACTCAGGGCCTAGAGCTTGCTAGACAAGCACTGTAACCACTGAGCTAAATCCCCAGCCCCCTTTATTTATAGTTTGGGTTTCTCATATTAGGGAAACCATGTGATATTTAAACTTGAGTGTCTAATTTATTTCACATATGGTCTCAAAGTATATTCATTTTCCTACAAATGACTCAAGTTTATCTTTCTTTCTGGTAGAGTAGGACTCCATCCTATGTAAATATCACATTTTCTTTATCCAGTCATCTGTCGATGGACATATAGGCTGCTTCCAAGATTTAGCTATTATGAGTTTTGCTGCTATGAACATGGATAAGCATATATCACTGTAGTATGATGTTTTTAATTCTTTTAGGAAGACACCTAGAAGGGGAACAGCTGGGTCAAATGGAATTTCTAGTTTTAGTTTTTTTAAGAATCTTCATACTGTTGTCCATAGTGGTTGCACTAGTTTACATTCCCACCAACAATGTAGAAGTGTTCCTTTACCCTGAAGCTTCACTGGCAAATTGTTAATATTTGATTTTTTGATGATGTCCATTATTTCTGGGGTACGATAGACTCCCAGTATTGTTTTAATTTGCATTTCTGTAATGGCCAGCAATGTTGAACAGTTCTTCATGTATCTTTTGGCCATTCATACTTCTTTTGTGAAGTGGCTTCATTTCACTTGCTCATTTTCTGATTGTATCTTCTGTTTTGGGGAGTCTAATTAATTTTGAGTTCTTTATATATTCTTCTGTCTGAGGAATAGCTGGCAAATTTTTTTTCCCATTCTGTAGGTTGTCTTTTCTCTTTGTTGGTTGTTTCTTTTGCTGTGCAGAAGCTTTTTAATTTGATATTGTTATTGGGTGGGTTCCAATATTCCTGGGTTCTTCCCCTCCTCCAGCAAGGAATTGAACGAGAGGGGCAAAAAGTAGTTCTAAAGTTTTATTTAAAAGTATAGAGAAAAGAAGAAAAGGAAAGTTGAGCAAAACAATAGAAACAGCAAAATGTGTACCGGGCCTATAAGGCGTGGTAGGGGTTACCACAAGAAAGGCATGATAGCAGCGGTGCTGAGGACACAGTCACCATCTTCCATGGGAGAGAAAAGGGAGAGGTCCTTCCCCCGTGGCACGGTAGAGAAGAAGGAGAGCTTGCTTCCGGTGTTGCTACTATTTCTGGAATGCAGTTCCCGTGGAAACTCTCGAGAACTCCCTACAGTCCACCAGTCCACTGTGAGGGCTGGTACTTGAAAATCAGGCCTCAGGCTGACATCAGGTGCAGACCCCTCCCCCAGGTCTTGTTCCCTGGCCAGCCAGCCTTAGCCATGACCTATCCTACCTCAGTTATTACCCCATTTGAGTCTCAGTCCTGTTTTTTTGTGCAACTGGGGTTCTATTCAAAAAGTCCTTGCCTATACCTATGACTTCAAGAGCTTTGCCTATTTTGTCTTTCAGCAGGCTAGGTTTCTGTTTTAACATTTAGCTCATTGATTCATTTTGATTGTACTTAGACATCAAAACTACACATGATCATGTGGCTGGCTTGAAGGAGGAGTATGGAAAGGTTTGGAGATACAGGCTAGAGGAGCAGCCCTAGAAAGCCGCAAGCGAAGTTTGATTGGAGATTCTGGTCAGAACTCAGAAGACCAGAATATTGGCGAAGTGTAGCTGGTAAACACCAAGCTCAGGAGGTGTCAGTTGGGAACAGGGACTGCATTGACAATTGGACTCTAGGTCATGCGTGTTATCCTCTGGCAGGTAATTTGTCTAGATTTTGCTCATGTACTGAGGCATTGCAGGAGACTGAGATTAAAGGCAGTGGACTAATTAATCTGGCAGAAGAAATTTCAAGACAGTCTAATGTTAAGGCCACGGCATGTCTACTGTTTGAAGATTTTAGTCAGCCGTACCTTGAGAATCAACTCAAAAAGTGTTGAGTCTCACTAGAAAGGAAGCTCCTGTAAAGTTGGGGGTGTGCAAAAATGGCCTGAAGGTATCACAAGAACCAGTAGGACTCCATTCTTTGAAGGCTCAAAATTGCAAAAATGAAAGACTTTGCTTTGAGAAGACAGCCAGGGTACTGTTCTCTAGCTGGTGGGAGACCTTGACATCATCTACATGGTGCTGGGATTTAGGCACATGCAGAATGGAACAGTTGTGTGGTCAGGGCGGCGTCCACTCAGATTTCAGAAAAAGACCTGCAGATCAGCATATGAGCAGTGTGTGAAGCTGTGCAGGGGAAGCTGAAAGTGCAGTGAAGACCCCAGGCTGTTGGAAAAGCCAGGAACATGGATCATCTGAGGGAATCGCAAGGAGGAGCAAGGCTGGCCTAAGAGAGAAACCATAAAGGCTAAAATAACCTGGCAGGGTCACCCAGTCCCTTTGGAATTCATATCTTGCCACAGATTGTTGTGGATGCTGGACATGGAACTGTGAGATTTAATGCTTACCCTGCTGGATTTTTGGCTTGCTTTGGTCCAACTCCTTGTTATTCTCCTTTTGGAATGAGAATGTTTACCCTGAGCCTTTGTATGTTGGCACTGTTTAACTTTCTTTTCACTTTTGCCGGAGCTTGCAACTAAGAATTTGCCATACATCCTAGAGGAGATTCTGGACTTGGACTTTTTAGTAATGCTAAAATGTTAGGAATTTGGCAACTCTTAGAGATGGACTACATGCATTTTTCATAAAGGAATGTGCGTGAGTATTTTGGGGGCCAGGGACAGAATGTTATAGTTTATATCTTGATGTCCCCTCAAAGCCTCATTTGCTTACAGGTGAGACCTTTGGGAGGTAATTGGATCATGAGGGTGTTATATTCATCAGTGGATCAGTTCCCTGATGAGTTTATAGTTAAACGTGATTTGGGAAGTGAAGCCTGCTTGGAGGAGGTGGTCACTGGTGTGCCTGGAAGTATCTGTTTCCTTTCTTCCTCCCTTGATTCCTCTCTCTGCCTCCTGACACTATGTCATGAGCTCTTTTTCCTCTGCTGACCTGCTTTAAAGTCAGCCATATATGGACTGAAACCTCTACAAACAGTGAGTCATAATAAACCTCTTCTCTAATTTGTGGGTGCTTGGTGTTGTGTTTCAGCAACGAAGAAGGTAACTAAGACATCCGATGTATTTTTTGGCCCCTTTGTCAAAACAAAAAGTTGAATGTGTTTAGGGTTGTTTGATCAAAAAGTTGAATGTGCTTGGGGTTGTTTCTGTATGCTCTATTCTGTTCCATTGGTCCTCATGTCTGTTTTTGTGCCCGTATCATGCTGTTTTTAACACTGTAGCTTTGCAATATAACTTCAAGTCCAGGAGTGTGATGCCCTCTGCTTTGCTTTTGTTACTGAGGATTGCTTTTGCTATTCTGGGTCTCTTCTGGTTCCATATGAATTTTAGGATGGTTTTCTCCAGTTCTATGAAGAATGTATTTTAGTTAGTATTGTATTAAATTTGTATATCAGTTTTGGAAGTATAGCCATTTTAAGTATATTTGTTCTATCTACCCAGGAACAGGGAATACCTTTCCATTTTCTGATGTCCTTTTCAATTTCCTTTTTCAGAGTACTGTAGTTTTTATTGTAGAGGTCTTTCACTTCTTTAGTTAGGTTGATTCCTAAGTATTTAATTTTTCTTAATGTTATTGTGAATGACTTTTTTCCTAAATTCTTTATCAGTGGGTGAATTACTGGTGTACAGGAACACTGTTGATTTGTTGTTGTTGTTCTTATTGTTGATTTTGTGTCCTGCTATGCTGCTGAATTTGTTTATTAATTCTAGAAGTCTTTTGGTGGAATTTTCAGGTCTTCTATGTAAAAGATTATGTCATCTGCAAATAAGGATAATTTGACTTCTTCCTTTCCTATATATAGCCCTTGTATTTCTTTTTCGTGCCTAATTACTCTTGCTAATGATTCAAGTACTATGTTGAGCAGATGTGGTGATAGTGGACATCCTTGCCTTGTTCCTGATTTTAGAGAAAGCTTTCAGGTATTCCCTCATTTAATATGATGCTGGAAGTAAGTTTGTCATAAATGGCTCTTATCAGATTGACGTAAAATCCTTCTATACCTGTTTTCTTCAGTGTTTTTATCATGAAAGGATGTTGGGATTTTTTTTCAAAGGCTTTTTCTGTATCTGTTGACATGATTGTGTGATTTTTGTCCTTGCTTCCATTTATGTGATGTATTATATTGATTTATTTGCCTATGTTGAAGCATCCTTTCGTTCCTGGGATGAAGTCTACTTGGTCATAATGTATGATCTTTTTAGTGACCCATTTGCATTTTGTTTGCTAGTATCTTGTTGCAGATTTTTGCATCTATATTCATTAAAGAGATTACTTTGTAGTTCTCTTTTTTTATTGGATCCTTGTCTGGTTTTGGAAACAGGGTAATGGTAGCTTCATGGAATGACTTTGGAACTACTCCTTTCTTTTCAATTTCATTAAAGAAATTGGGGATATTGGTGTTAGATCTTTCCTGAAGTTTTTGTAGAATTCAGCAGTGAATCCTTTTGGACCTGGGTTTTTCTTAGTTGATAGATATTTTATTTCTGCTTTAATTTCATTGCCTATCATCGGATTATTCAGAGTTTTTAAATCTTCTTGGTTTAGTTTTGGTAATTCATATGTATCTAGGAATCCATCCATTTCTTCTAAATTCTCCAATTTATTGTCATATAGGTTTGCAAACTACTTGTTAACTATCTTTTTTATTTTAGTAGTGTCCTTTGTGATTTCACCTTTTCATTTCTAATTGAATTGATTTCGGTCTTTTCCCTCCATTTTTTTTTCCTAAGATTGGCTAACAGTTTGTTTATTTCATTTATTCTTTTGAAGAACCAACTCTTTGATTCATTAATTCTTTGTACTGTTTTTATGATTTCAGTTTTATTGATTTCTGCTCTGATCTTGTAATTTTCTTCATTGTAGCTTTGGGTTGTTGTTTTTCTAGGACCTTGAGGTGCATTGTTAGGTTATTTATTTGGGCTCACTCTGTTTTTGTGATATGGGCATTCACAACTGTAAATTTCCCTTTTAGGACAGCTTTCATTATGTCCTATAAGTTCTGATATGTTGTACAAGCATTCTCATTGAGTTCTAGAAACTGTCTTATTTTTTTCTTGATTTCTTCTGTAACCCATTGTTTATTTAAGAGTACATTGTTTTAGTTTTCGTGTACTTGTATAATTTCTGGGTTTTCTTTCAATATTGATTTCCAGTTTCATTGCACTATTATCTGATAATATGCATGGTATAATTTTAATTATTTTACATTTTCTGAAGCTTTGTTTACTTGCTGTTATGTGGTCTATTTTGGAGAAAATACCATGTGTTTCCGAGAAGAATATGTATTCTGTTATTGTTGGGTGGAACACTGTAGATATCTATTAATTCCATTTTTTCAAAAGTTTTGTTCAACTCTAATATTTCTTTGTTGATTTTTTTTTTTTTTGTGTAGTGGATATATTTGTGATAGTGGGGTATCGAGGCCCCACACTATAATAGTATTTATATTTATGTGATCTTTTATGTCCAGTAGTACTTGTTTTATAAAGCTTGGCACACCATTGTTCATGCATATATGTTAATAACTGCTATCACTTCCTATTGGATTGTTCCTTTAACCAATATGTGTTGATCTTCTTTGCCTCTTTGTTCAGTTGACTTGAAGTCCTCTTTCTCTGAATATAGGATACCTACACCTGCTGTTTTCAGGTTCTCACTGCATGAAATATTGTTTTCCATCTTTTAATTTTAGTCTATGAGTTTCTTTTTGGGTTAGATTTGGTTTTTTTACCATTGGATTTTGTTTCTTGATCTATTTTGCCAGTCTGTATCTTTTGATTCAGAAACTGAGACCACTCACATGGACAGTTATTATTGAGAGCTATTAACTTATTCCTGTCATTGTACTATTTTCCTATTGCTGATTCTCTCTCTTTCCCTTCTACTTATCTGCTGGTCGTGGTATATTCATTCTATCAGACCTCTTGTCATTGTTGGATTCATTGTCTCTTTCTGGGGTATCTTTGAGAATTTCTTTGGAGTGCTGGTTTGCTGATCATGAATTTTTTTAGGTGATTTTTATCATGAAAATATCTTGTTTCTCCATTAATTTTGAACGATAGTTTTGCAGGATCTATCAGACTGGGTTGGAAATTTTTGCTGTTAGTGCTTGAAACATTTCACTCCAAGCTCTTCTGTCCTTTAAGGTTAGTGTTGAAAAGTACACTGCAATTCTATTTATTTTACCTTTACAAGTGATTTATTGTTTTCTCTAACTGCTTTTAAGATTTTGTTCTTGTGTTGCAATTCTTGGATTTGCACTATGATGTGTTATGGTAAGGTTTTTTTCTGATTGTGGCAATTTGAGGGTTCTCTGTACTTATCTGTCTGGTAAATTCTTTTCACTTATTTGGAAAGTTTTCTGCTATTATTTCAGTACACAGGTATTTTATGCCATTTGTGCTGTCTTCTTATTTTTCACTGATTCTGACTAATCTTAGATTAGTCTTCTTTACATCTAGCAGCTGTTGAGTCTATTTTTCAAATTCTTTTGTTGTTTTTAAGGTATCTCTCATTAATTGGCCACTGACAACAACCCTGTTTTCTAGTTCTGACACTGTCCTCATATCAGTCACTTCTGCTGCCCATACTTTTGATGGAATTTTTAATCTCCTGAATTTCTATTCAGGGCCTTTTTATGGACTCTGATTGCTGGTCATTCATGTTTTGCATCATTTTGTTTAACTGTGCTAGCTTTTTATTAGTGTCATTTGTAGACTCACACATTGTTTTCTTTATTTAGACCAATATCTGTTTCGATATATCTTCTGTGAGCTTGCCAAATGCCTTATTGATCTGTTTTGTTATTTCTCCTGATATCATTCCAAATAATTCTGGTGTGTGGCTTTTGGGTTCTTCCCCTTCAGTATCTCATGAATCTGCTCTGGGGGAGTTGGAAGTTTTTACAGACATTTTGTGGGCTTGTTTTTTTATGTCTATATTTTTGTTTAATTGCTTGTTTTCTGAGGCTTGTGGGTTGATCATAGTGAAAAGCTTTGTTTATAATACAGAGACCTCTTTAGTTAATGTGTACTTTTCAAGGGGATCCTCTGGAGTGGCTGTTAGCCTTTGTCTCTGTCTCAGATCCAACTGCCTCCCTTTACTTGGGATGGGAGGTTACAGCACGTTTAGCCCAGTAACCAACTCTCCAGGAATAGGCCACAGTATTATTAATGACCCCAAGGCAATCCAGATATTGGCATCCCAAGAAAATCAATTAATAGCAACAGCTACATCACCTTGGCTATAGTAATAACCATTTATAGTGTCAAATGCAAACTGAATATTTAGGACTAATAATGTACCACTTTAACCACAGAAATCTATAATTATAGTCTGAAGACTGAGACAAAGCAAATGTTTGACCTACAGTAAGTATCTAGCAAATTAACCATTTTGCCTCTACTAACAATAGAACAGTATTCAATAACAATAGCATAAAATTAGCTAGTTATCTAGAGATTCATCAAACTTTGTAGTTATATTAGTAAAGATGGGATGGGGTGTGGACCCGGAGAATGAAGAAAGCAGAATTTGGAAAACTAGTCAATGGGATATGAGAAGGAGGAGAGGAAAGTGAGATAGGGGTCTTATTGAGGAGTAAAAGGAAACTAATTGTGTTAGATAACAGTCACAGGAAAGAATGAACAAGAAAAAGAAGAAAAAGGATGAAGAAAGAGCCAAATACAAGAAATAAAAGATAAAAAGGATGAGAAAATATTGAAAAGAGAAAGTAAAAGAGGAAAACACAGAAGAAAAAAAAAACAAACCCTCAAAAAAACTGATGAAGGAAAGATAAAAATAATTTTAAAAATAGAAAATCAAAAAAGTTTGAGTCAAGAAATTCCTGTGTTTTTTAACGTCATGGTTAGTTTTCAGAGTCAATGGTTTGCAAGAGAGCAGATTTAATACAGGAGAAGTACAGGTCCCTGTGTGCTGGAGAACTGAAAGAGCCAATCAAGGGCTAGAAGCCCATGTCAATGTCCCACGTATGTCCAAGTCTGCACTAAAGGACTGAAGAATCTATACTGGAGCAAGGATACGATGCTCAAGGCGGAGATGAAGACAAAAGCTCCCCCAAAGCAAACAGCAGCCATTCCTGATGACAGCAAAGCCCCAAGCTCCTCCTTCAACGGGAACAGCTGAGTGTACTTCAGGGAAACCAGTCGCAACAGAGCTTCTCCTGGGAAACAGCTGCCTGCTATCTTCTGCTCCCGTTCTCCTTTATGTTGTGTTGGCAGCAATCTTCAGGTGGATTTTCTATGCCCAGAACTACCCCAAGTCAGTTCAGCTGGGCATTCCTGCTCAAATTGACCACAATAATAAGTCCACCATATTGAATGAGTGGATTAGTTCCAAGTTCTGCAGTCTTGGGGTCCTGCCTGTCATGATTTTCTCCATCTAGCTTTCGGGCCTAGGGGTATTTGAAGTGCCCTCCCTGTGCTAGAAGTCCCTTTGTCCATTTACTCTCAACTGTGATTACAATCCAAACCAAGGTGTGTCCTTTCTCCCACTGGTAAATGAGAGACACGAACTGCCCTCTGGTCTCTGCTGGATATAAGCCACAGAGCAGAAGTTCAAGTGGACTGTCGAACTTCATGTCAACAGTCGCAGGTTCTGGTTGCTTGCTTCTATCCCTGGACATTGTCCTCATCCAGGATCAGGTCAGTTGGTTATTCCTCACCTCTTCTGCCCCATGCCAAGGGGAAGCAAAATGTAGAGCTGGTTTGGAGTTGGTAGATGGTTGCACCCTTTCGTGGTGGGATGGGTGTGTGTGTCATATATCTGGTGCACATCTGCTTGCTCGCATCAGGTTACATGTCTTTGTATTATTCTAGTACCATATTGGTAACTGGAGCTTTGAAATCAGGAAGTGTGAGTCTTCCAATTTTGTTCTTATGTTTCAAAATTGTTTTGGTTGTTCTGCGTCACTTGGTTTTCCATATGAAGTTTAGGACCAGCTTGTTGAAATGAAAAACCAAACAAAAGCAAAAAGACAGCAAGGCTTTTGAGTGGAAATTCACAGGATCTGTAGATCAGTCTCTGTTGAATATTGCCATTTTAACATATCAATCTTCCAATCCATGGACATAGGATAGCTTTCCATTATTTAAGTCTTCTACAATTTCTTATGATGTTTTGTTCTTAGTGTACAACATTTGCACTAATTTTGTTAAATTTATTTCTAAGTATTTTATTATTTTAAAATCCTATTATAAATTGTTTTCCTAATTTTATTTTTTATTCATTTCAAGTGTAGAGAAATATAACTGATTTTTATACATTGTTCTTGCCTCCTGCAACCTTTTTAAATTTATTTATTAGTGCTAATAATTTATAGTGAGTTCCTTAGAATTTTTCATATACAAGATAATATCATCTGAAAATAAAAATAGTTTTATTTCTTTCCTACATGGATGTCTTCTGTCTTGTCTAATTGTCCTATTACAATATTGCCTCCAGTACAATATTGAATAGAAGTGATGAGAGCACTTAACCTGTCATAGATCTTTTTTTTTTTTTTTTTTTTTTTTGGTACCAGGGATCAAAACCTGTCATAGATTTTAAGGAGAAAACTTCCAGTATTTCATTCACCACTAAGTAGAGAATCAGGCTGATGTTAGGCATGATTTTTTGCAGTGTTTGTTTTGCTTTGGTTAAGTGAAGGAAGTTCTCTTTTATTTCTAGGGAGTTAAATACGTTTAGTACAAAAGCCTTTTGGATTTTTTTTCAAATGCATTTTTCGGCAGCTATTGAGATGATTGCATACTTTCTCTCATTTTTGCCATTGTCATGGTCTGTTACATTAGTTGATCTTTATGTTGAGCTATTCTTTTCCCTTGGGATTAACACGTTCACAATATGGCGATAATTCATATGTCTCACTGCTCGGCAGCTATGATTTGAATTCGATTGTCTTATGTCACGTAGCTAACCACCCGTGGTACAGGCTGCCCAATGGGCCAGGTATACATGTACCACTAGTGGTTCAAGTCACAGGGCTTGATTAAATCCCATTTAATTATGTGATCAGCCCTTTTTATGTTGCTGATTTAGTTTGCTGGTATTTTGTTGAAACCGTACAGATGCTTCTCAACTTACAGTAGACTTATGTACTGATAAACTCATTATAGTGAAAAATATCTTAAATCAAAAATGCATTTAATATGCCTAACCTGCTAAACAACATAGATTAACAACATAGTACAACTGTAGAGCACTGAGTGTTTAGTCTTTTGATCATATGACTAACTGGCTGCTATGGCTCACTGCTACTACCTAGTTTCATGATAGAGTAGCATACTGAATATTGGTGGACTGGCAAAAAGATCAAACTGCAAAATTCAAAGTATGGTTTAGCAGAAACTCTAGCATATTTAGTAGAATGTATATTGTGTTCACAATGTTGTAAAAGTGAAAAATTATAAGTCAAACTGTTTTAAATTGTGCATTGTCCTATCTATATTAAGCGATATTGGTCTATAGTTTCATTGTAATACCTTTGGTTTTGTTATCAGCGTAATACTGGCCTCATAGAATGAGTTGTGAAGTATTCCTTATTTTTATTGGAAAGAGTGGAAGAGTGTGTAAATGATCTGTATTAATTCTTTTTTAAACATTGGTTATAATTCACCAGGAAGGCCATCTAGGATATGGCTTGGGGGGGTGTGGTTCTAGATTAATAATTCAATCTTTTATTAAAAATCCGTCTAGGTTGTCTACTTCTCTTTGAGACAGTTTTAGTAGTTAATGACTTTCTATAAATTTATTTCATCCTATCTAATTTGTTGGCGTGCAATTATTCAAGATATTCCCTTATCCAATTTGTTGACATGCAATTGTTTATGGTAATCCCTTACAATCCCTTGTATTTCTGTAAGGTTGGTAGTGATGTCTGCTCTTTCATTCTTAATTTTATCAATTTAAGTCTTTCTTTTTCCCATTGGTTAATCTAGTTAAAGGTTTGTCATTTCCGTTGATATTTTCAGAGAAGCAACTTTCGGTTTCATGGATTTGTCTCTATTGCTTTTCTATTCTATATTCCATTATTTTCTTCTACTCTTTATTATTTCTTTCCTTTAATTTGAAATCTTTCTTTTTTTCTTTCTTTTTTTTTTTTTTTTTTTTTTGGTGCTGGGGATTGAACTCAGGGCCTTGTGCTTGCAAGCACTCTAACCACTGAGCTAAATCCCCAGCCCCTCTTCTTTCTTAGTAAGTGGTTTACATTTAGGAATTTTCCTCTGGACACTGTTTTATTTTCAGCCATAAGATTTGGTATGTTGTGTCCTTATTTTCGTTCATCTCAAAGTATTTTCTAATGTTTTTGTGGTTACTCTTTTGACCCATTGGATAATTAGGAGTTTGCTTTTTAATTTGTGCACACTTAAAGGTTTCCCTAATTTCCTTCTGTTACTTATTTCCAATTTTGTTCCATTATAGTGGGAGAAAATATTTTGTATTATTTCTAAACTTTTAAGCACATTGAGGCTTATTTTGTGGCCTAACACGTGCTCTATGTCCAGGAGAATATTTCATGTGCAATTTAGAAGAATGTGCAGTTAACATGTCTTACTGGTGTCTTTTAGGTCTAATTGGTTTACAATATTCAAGTTCTTGATTTCTTCATTAACCTTCTGCCTAGTTGTTTTATCAGTTACTGAAAGTGGGAGTTGAAGTTTGTACTTATTATTATTAAAGCATTTATTTTTCCCTTCAATTTACTAGCTTTTGCCTTACATATTTTGGGCCTCTATTATCTGGTCTGCTCCATGTGTGTTTATAATTATTATATAATGTTTTCCTAATGGTTGATCCTTTTATTATAAAATATACTTGTCTCTATACACAGTTTATTTTGTCTCAAAGTCTGTTTTGTCTCACAGGGGTATGGCCACTCCAGCTCTCTTCTGGTTACTATTTACATGCTCTATCTTCTTCCATACTTTCACTTTCACCCTATACATGTTTTTGACTCTAAAGTGTATCTCTTATAGAAAGCATATAGTTGAATTAAGGTTTTTAAAAATCAGTTTGCCAATTCTTGCTTTTTCATCAGAGTTTAGACCATTTATATTTAAATAATTACTGTTAGACAGATTTTCATTATCCATTTTATTATTTTTTCCTGTATGCTTTATGCATTTTTTACATATTATTTGCTCCTCTATTCTTTCATTACTGCTTCCTTTTGTGTGAAATAGATATTTTCTGGCATAAAATATTTCCTTGCTGCTGTTGCTGCTGCTGCTGCTGCTGCTGCTGCTACTGTGTGTGTGTGTGTGTGTGTGTGTGTGTGTTATTTTCTCTGTAGTTCATGTGGTGATAACAGGCTTTTTTAACTTAAAATGATCTACAGATGGTCCCAGATTTAAAATGGTTCATCTTACAAATTTTCACCTTTGTGATGGTATAAAAGCAACCCGTATTCAATAGAAACCATAATTCAGATTTTGATATTTTCCTTTTCTGGTGCTATGTTGTAGAATACGGTCTTGTGATTCGGGAGGCGGCAGTGAACCATGTGCCCATCAACCCCTTAGTCATAATGGTGAAAGATCAATACTCTACAGTGTACAGTGGTGTCACTGTGTCTTAGAGAGAGTATTCAATAGACAGATGTTCATTGCTTTACTATAAGATAAACTTTGTGTCAAATGGTTTTCCCAACTGTAGGCTAATGGAAATGGATGTTTCATAGGTTCGCTGTATTAAATACATTTTAGACTTAGTAATATTTCCAACTTACAATGTGTTTATCAGGGTGGGGCCCTGTTATAAATTGAGAAACATCTGGAGTGTGGATGAACACTGCATTTTCACCGCATATCCTCATTTACATTTTTAATTGAATTCTTAGGAAGGACAAAGTAAAAAATACGGGCTGGAGGACTTGTTTGAAGCAATGTTGCTCATGCGCAATGCTACTCTGAGGGCAAATGGTGGCCACACGTAAGAGATACCTTTCTGAGTCCCTTTCTGAGTACATACCTTCATATTTTCCAGGTGATCACACTTTTTTTTCAGAACTGAGGATTGAACCCGAAGTGCTCTGAGCTATGCCCCAGCCTTATTTATTTGTTTGTTTGTTTGTTTATATTTTGAGACAAGGTCTTGCCAAGTTGCCCAGGCTGGGCTCACACTTGTAATCCTCCTGCTTCAGAATCCAGAGTAGTTGGGATTATAGACATACATCATCAAGACTGGTCACAATACCTTTTAATAGACTTTTTAGCTTCCAAAGTACAGTCACATACAATGTTCTATGAAATGGGGCTTGGGGATCTGAGAGTATCTTTGAGATGCTTTCAGACATCCATTTTGTGTTACTACAACAGAACACCACAAACTGGATAATTTATAAAGAAGAGAGGTTTATTTAGCTCACATTCTGGAGGCTGAGCAGTCCAAAAGCATGGTGAGGGTAGCTGCTTGGCAACTGGCGAGGCCCTTCTTGCTACATCATAGCATAGCAAGGGCATCACATGGTGAGACAGAGAAAGCATAGTAGCTCCATGTCTTTTCCTCTCCCTGTGAAGTTACTCATGCCCTTACGAAGGCCTCATCTTCATGACCTCATCTAACCCTAAACACCTCCCAAAGGACCCACCCCCAAACAACATTAATAGTACATGAATTTGAGGACTAAGTTTGGGGATTGTCCTCAAGGACAGAACTATTTTTATAACAATAAGAAAAAATTACTTACCCTTATAAATTCTCATTTTGTCACAAGAGTACAGTAAAATTTTCTGGAGGTCACATGATACATATATCATAACAGATTTGCAGGTGTAGACAAGAGAATTTGCCTTTTCTATTAAGCCAAGCATTCAAGAGATTTGCAAATCTATAAAATTATGCTACTCTTTTCTCTAAGTTGTTTTTGAGACTATAATGGTATTTTTTGAAATATGTTGTTTATGTTAACATATAAGGGTTTATGTTTAATTTTAAATGAGTTTTTTTTTAATTTCTCAGTTTTGATTTATGATATGGTAAATGTTGACACACACACACACACACATATATATATATGTAAAACACATGCAAATAAAAGCTTCTTTTGAGTTCTTGACAAATTCTAAGAGTACAAAATTGTCCTGAAGCCCAAAATTTTGAGACCTGCAGACATTTATAATCTCATTCAACCCTCACAATAGCACGATGTGAAACACAGGACGTGTGCTGGGGCTCCTCGGAGGAAGAACTGGAGGCCTTGAGCCCGGGACTATTCCTACAGGGACTCGGTTTGATGGGGAGGCTGTCTGTGATCTGGAGGCCAGATTCAAGCCAATCAGTTGGAATGACACTTATTGGAAGATATAGACACTTAGTGACTTTTGACATGTTAACCTCTCATGTGTCCTGGATACTTTCTGCATCTTAGCTTTGAGGATATAGTTCCAGTTTCGCAAATGGTTTCTTCTGTCCACTTACCCTTTAAATTGCTATTACCTGAGGTCCTGTCCTAGGCTCTCCTCTGGTCTTACTCCTTTTGTGAGCTCGCTTAGCATTATATATTCTCCTACTCAGATCGCTCCCTTGAATTTCAAAGCTAAATTCTGGGTGTGTATATCTGGATATGTATCAGATGTATGAAATCCACATGGTCAAACTGTCAAATTCATTGGTCATTCAGTGCTTTGCACTAGGCACGGATAAAGAACCAGTGAGTAAAGCATAGTTCTTGTTCTCAAGGAAACAGCATTTTGGTGGATTTCAGCTTTTCTAAAACCAAGTTTAGCATTTGGGGACTTGGTTATTATAACCTTCTGTGCAATTATTCAAAACTCCTCCTCCTTCACTCTCCCACTATCCAGTGAATCACCAAGTTCCATGTATCCTATTTCTGTAGTGTCTCCTTAGCCTTCTCTCCTTCACTACTGCAACTTTCTCAGATTGACTATGGGAAGAGCTCCTAAGCAATTTCTCCGCCTTCTGCTTTGTCTTCATCTAATTCCTTCTTCACACTGCTACGAGAGTGACCATTTTTTAACCATAAATCTGTGTGCCTTACAACCATGTTTAAAACCTTCAAGTCTTCCTTTTCTGTAGAGAATAAGCTCCAGTCTCATCAGTCTGTCTTACAAGGTTCTCCAGGACAGGACCTCTGCCTCACTTCCTCTCACTCCTCTGAATAGATCCTTTCAAAGAGTTTCTGATAGCAAGCATTCCCTCCGCAATCATCTGCTTTCTTCATGAGTCTCGTGAAGTGTCATCCCCTCTGTTAAATTTTCTGTGTCCTTCCAAGGTATCTTGAATATTCCTCTGTGCCCTCCCACCATATCCTGCCTGCACAGGGCCCTTTTCTTTATGGTACTTACCACACTGCATGATACTGGTTTTATTTCCCTGGCTGTCTCTGCTCTAGAAGGAGCACCTTGATGTCAGGACTGTGTCTGTGCATCTTGATATCACAAGCCCTGGCATACTGCCTGGCAGAGTGGGTACTTAGTAAGTATTTATCAACTTAATGTTGAATGACTATAAAATAGGGGTCACATTCCACTTTTGTCTGATTTTATAGATATAGAATTATATCTCATTTTCACTCAGTTACCCAACATGAAAACATGGGTGGCTCTAAATAGACTCCATACTCTTCCTATTCTCCTACAATGAGTCTTGAAATGGAATTTACCATTTCTTTCATCTCTCTCCAATAAGTCAGCTGCCCTCCATCACTACCTTTAAAGAAGTTTTCTATCTCTTCTGAGTAGTAAAACCATATTTTTAGTCCCCAAAATTGGGACATGGAATTTTTGTCACTTCTGGATATGAAATATTCTGAAAACAAATGTAAATTCTGAATGATTAGAATTCTTGAAATGTTTCAATGTTTTTTTTGAGATGGTAAGAAAGGATATTTGATATCATAATGCCACTAAGAATCAAGATTGGGCAATCATTTAACCTTGGTTTTATGGTTCTTGGTCTCTGTTTCAAGAGTCTAAGATTTTAGGCTATTTATCATCTACCATGTTAGCTTCTGTCACTGTGACAAAACTCCTGAGATAATCAACCTGCAAAGAGGAAAGATATACTTGGGCTCACCATTTCAGAGGTTTCTGTTCATGGTTACTTGGCTCCACTGATTTAGGCCTGTGGTGAGATGAAACATCACAGAGGGGAGCAAATGGTAAAGAAAAGCTGCTGACCTCCTGGCAGCCAAGAAACAAAGAGAGAGAGAAGGGGCTGGAGTCCCAATGTCTCCTTCAATTTTTATTTTATTTTATACCAAGAACATGTATTGGTACATTGTAGACAAGCATAATGATCACATTCATCATAGTTAGTTTGTACCTGTACATGATATATCTCGGTCCCCCCTTCCCCACCCCTTCCTTCCACTCCCCCTCCCCTCCTTATTTACAATAGCTTTATTTACATTTTTCCATTTTCTCTTTTTCTTTTCTCTTTCCCTTCATTCCTTTTCCCCTCTTCCCTCTCCAGTTCTATTCCCATTTGACTATTATCTTTCTTTTTCACAATATCTATTATATCTTTTTGTCCTTATTTACACTTCTGGTTTCTCTTCTCAGAGAAACAGTTAGATATGTAGTCATGTATGTCTGATTTATTTCACTTAAGAGTATGTCCAATGTCCCCTTCAAAGGCATGCCCCAAAGACCTGACTTCCTCCCAGAAGGCACCACCTCCTAAAGGTTCTATCACCTCCCAGTAGCACCACAGGCCAGGGACCAAACCTTTACTGTGTGGGCCTTTTGAAGACAGTGAAGATCCAAACCATATCTAGGTATCAAAGGACAATGCAAAGGGCATAACTAAATGTAGTGAATAACAAAAAATCGAGAAGAGAAATACAGAGGAGTTATGACCTGATCCTCCTTTAAGGGCCATTGTAACAAGGGTATACCAGCTCACACCCAGTGCTGCCATGGGGGAAACACCCCGACTCTATTCCCACCCATGGACCTTGACCCCTTTCCACCAGCCAACCATAAATGATCCGGGCATGGTTAATCCTTGGGCAGCTTGAGATCTCTGACTTGGACCAGCATAAAAAGATGAGCTATGTCAGTCAGTTTCTCTTCTGGAATCTGAATTTGGGAAACCGAAAGGAGAGAGCTGGCGGCACAGGCAGCTGCTAAGAGACTCGCTTCAGGTATTACCTTGGGGTAAATGTGGAACCGGAAGGCACAAGGCAAGCCAAGCCACGAGGGAATATAATCTGTGGAGCAGCTAGAACAAGCTGGTCACTGGAGCAACACGTACTTTATGGCCATAGCATAAGAGTCTGTTTGACCAGGACAAGAGCAGTAGAGCAGTTAGTCCTGGGAGCTGCCCTGGAACTTGATGTCTTGCCAGCTCCAGGCCAAACCCACGTGTAGCCTTATGGCCACTTCTTGCCTCTCTGCTCCTGTGAGTGCTTGAATCCTACAAGCTAGCAGCTAACGAAATATTCACTCAGGCAGAGTAGAGAGGAAGAAAATCCCGGGGGCCCAGATCATTCTGGGTGGTGAAGTAGAGATGAGATTTCTCATGGACTATTCAAGGACAGAAGAAGGAGCACTTTGTAAAGCAGGACATAAAAATGATTGGCACATCTTAAATCTTTAAGTAGGCTAAATTGGAAGTTGGTGAATGAAAGAATAAATGAATGAATGTAGGGCAAAGGCTAGAGAATGAACAACTCTGAATAACAGGAACAAGACTGGGCTCAAGACCACGTACAATTGGAGGCCTCAACAGTTTGGAACAGAAATGAATCACCATCAATATATGAAAAAATCACCAAAGTTTTGGAAGAAACTCCATTTGCGACAGTGGAGCGCGCCTGTCCTGGTCCCGCAGTAATGGGCTGAATGTGTGTGCCTAATGCATGGCTGAGAGCAGAACAGGAAAGCAGCCCGTGGAGAGGAGCAGAGCACAGGTCAGCATGGCCTGAGAGAGATTTCCGGCCAGCCAGCCTACTGTGGCTGTCCAAACTTTTGACTCACCTAGGCCACACTGAGTGGAAAGAAATTGTCTTGGGCCACATGTGAAATATTTCACTGAGGACATTTACACTGAGTTAATTTTTAACTTTGAGAAGGGGTCTCACTAAGTTGCCCACACTGAACTTGAACTTGTGAGCCTCCTGCATCAGCTTCCCATGATGCTGGGATTACAGGCATGCACCATCATGCCTGGCTTATTTTTTGTATTTTTTACTCTAACATTAAAAAATGAAAGGGCAAGCAGGCTGCAGATTGGACGCACCTGGGAAGATGCCAAAGCTACTAGCCAGGTATGCTAGTGAGGTAAATGCTTCCTCTCTCTGCCTGGAAGCAGCTCTGAGCTCCTGTACGAGCACACCATCAGTTCTAAGTGGGCCTAATGGGATAAGGGCCGTGGGCCTTCTACAGACTCTGATGTAGGACCCAGATGCACATGTGGCCCTCTGTCTCCTCATCCTCTCAACCAGGCATCCTCAGCAGCTGTCCTCTTCACCACATCAGCATGGGCACAGATCTCAGTAACTCTTTGAATGCTCTTCGGATCCGCTCACATATCCCTCAGGAGAAGTAAAAGATCTCCTGCTAGTGTCGTGAAAGGGTGGAAGCAGGATTGGCATTGCTCACTCCACAGCAAATAATTACAGAAAAAATACCCTGTGGAACAGAAGGGAGCCCTTCCACACGATTGGTGGGAATGCAAATTAGTGTAGCCATTATGGAAAACCACATGGAAGTCCCTCAAAACATAAAAAAAAAAAATAAAAGGACTACTGTATGGTGCAGCAACCCCACTGCTGAGCATATATCCAAAGGAAATAGCATCAGAACTTCAAAGAGATGTCTACACTCCTACATTATGAATGCACTATTCAAAGCGCAAGATTTGGAATCAATTAAGTGCCCGATTCAACCAGTGGATGAATGGTGAAAGAAGATGTGGTACCTGTACATGTAATGAAATACTATTCAGCCAAAGAAAAGCTAGAATCTTGTCATTTGTGACAGAGTGGATGAACCTGTAGGACATTATGTTAAGTGAAATAAGCCAGGCACAGAGACAAGTGCTACATGACCTCACTCCTGTGTGGAATCCAAAAACAATTTCGTCAAGCAGAGTGAAGAATGGTCATTAGCAGATGATAGGATGGTTGGGGAGTGGAGAGGATGGAGAGATGCTGACCCAAGAATCATTACCGTAAGCTGGGAGGAGTAAGTTTGAGAGACCTATTATACAGCAGGCAAGACACGGCACCATGAATAACTGCAGGGGGTAACTCATTTGTTAGCTAGATTTCACTGTCCCACAAGGTATGAATACTTTTATGTTGTACATGATAAATACATACAATTTTATCCACCAATTAAAAAAAAAACAACCCTACTAGACATGTTATGCTCTGGCAAGCTCTCTCTTAGGTAGCCACCAAGATTTTCCTTTTCAACCCATAACGCAGCGTAGTTACCCACTTCCCCTGCCACCGTTTGTAAACCCTCCCACTGCCAGATGCCTGTGGTGGTTGTGAGGATAGCCTTGTGTTGTTTCTGTACACAGAGCAGTGAGCACACGGATTAATATCTCCCTCTGTGGCACTAGCTGTTTGCTCTCCGGCCGCCCGGCTCTCAGTTCAGGCGCTGCATAGGGTAAAGGGGAAGAAGGGCACGGAAAATCCCCACCCGGGAGCAGGGACAGAGGGGCTGGCGCGGGAAGGAAGGACAGGCGGGCACCTCCCGCCGGTGGGGAGGGGCTGCACCTCCTTCAGCTCGGCCAGCCCCTAGCAGGTCCCCGCAGCCCGGCCAGCGCAGAGCAGGGAGGAGGGAGGGCTCTGTCTGCGCCCCCGCCCACGCGCCGCCGCACTAAGGTCACACAGGGCCCACAGTGACTGTTTGATGAAGTGGATGCAGCATCCTGCAGGGGCCGACAGGCTCTAGGAAGCGAGCTCAGCAGAAAGCGCACCCAGCTTCCCAATCTGCTCTTCTCAGGCTGCCTTCCTTTTTAAAGCGAGCCTTTTTTTGATGGCGTTTTCATTCTAAGCCATCTATGGCTTCTCCGTCAGTGCGGGTTGGGAGGGGGGCACGTCCAACAGGCCGGCATCTGTGGGAACACCTACGGATGTATACTGCTCTGGGCAAGGGCAGAACAAAGTGGCTTTCATCCCCTGCTTTCCAAAAGCCTTTGTGTGCTTCAGAAGCTGGGTGTCACTGCGTTATTAAAGCCTCAGTGAGCCAGGCCAAGGCGAAGATACACCAGAGCTGTCCCAGGCAGCTTCAGCTGGTTCAGACCGCTCATCCTGTGACCCAGCCTGGCTCCTGGCTGCTCTGCTGTCTTAGCATTGCAGCCCTGGGAGGGAGGGACAGGTGGGGAGGACAGTGGCCAGCCCTTACGGAGGGTGCCCCGGCTTCTCACGGAACTGGTCCATCCAGTTCCCAGGAATTATTCTAAGCGTAATCCATTGTGCCAATACTGTGTTTCTTAAAGTACCAGCAGCATAAAGCCGAGAAGAGGGGCCGTTGCATAAGGCTGTGTCTGAAACCAGATTTCCCCGGGGCTTCAGCAGGGAGCTCAGAGAAGATTAGGCGGGACGAGTGTTCCGGTGTGTGGCTGGCATCCTTAGGGCCTCAGGGCTGGGGCGGCCTGGGACAACACGGTTTGCTGATGTAAATGTGAGCCCCGACTTTCACAGGGGAGCAGAGGAAGCCCAAAGAGGCCAGTGACTTGTCCACTGTGCATTGGTGTCCCACTCTGATAAGCACAGCCGGGACACGTGCCGGGTGCTCCTGGGGCTCATTCTCCAGGCTGCAAGCAGAAGTGCCCTTTCCATGGTGGGGCCAGCTTAGTATTAGGGTTTGCGGATGTAAAAGCCCCCAGAAGATGTGGACTGTATTTTTCACAGGTCCTTATGTGGCAGTCAGCAAGGCTCAGGTGCACTTAGGAACTTAGGATTCTGGGTCAACCCTGAAAAGTTCTTTACACATTCTCAGCAAGCTCCAGTGCACCTGTTTTCATGGAAATATCGAACATCAGCCCAGCTGGAGAGAGTGCAGCATTGCAGAACCACGGAGGGCCACCAGGGACGGTTCTGCGGTTGTGCACTCCGCACCCCCAGAAGGCCTGGCTGTGGGGTTCAGCAGAGGCCGAACCCCACCTGCCGCCACCAGCCGGGCACCACCCTGGCAAGTGTGCCTCATTTTTCTGGTCTCGCATCAAGCTTACCTTTGTGTAGAAAAGCTTCCCTCTCAGGGTAACAGGGATGAAAATAATCGAAATGACAATTGTGTGTTCCAGTACACCAAAACCAGTCATATTATTCTGTATTACAATAGATATCAATTTGAAAAAAGAAAAAAAGAAATCTTCCTCCTCTACCAGCCCTTCTTCGTGTCTTTCTGCACCATGTATGAGGTTGGTCCCCTACAGCATTCTTGGCATGCCCTATAGGAGCTCTTACTATGCGGCTGCAAGGTGATCTAGTCGCAAGCCTACTTTCCTCTCAGATCTGCCCTGTCTGATATGCTAGTCATGTGCGCATATCAGACAGGGCAACGCTCAATGTGCCATTGAGCATTTGAACTGTATTGCATCTGAATGTAGATGTTTTATAAATGTAAGATACATACTAAATGTGAAATACAAAAGGATGAAAAAATTGTAAAATATCTCAATGATAATTTTATCTTGGTTACATGCTGAAATGTTAATATTATGTATGTTAAAGGTATGTTTGTTCTTTTTTTATTAGTACATATTCTCAATACATAATAATTACATTTATCGTGGGGAGTTGGTACATACACATGAAACATCTTAATTCTTTTTTTCGTCCTCTACCCCTCCCATCCACTCCTGCTCCTTCCAACTCTTGGTCCCCTTCCTGTTTATAAAAGCTCTACTTCCATTTTTTCAATTCTCTCTCTCTCTTTTTTTTCCCATCCCATTTCCCTGCTCTCCCTTCACACTCCCTCCATTTCTTATTCCCTTTTCCATTTGAAAGGGAAGTTTCTCCTGTTTCTTTTTTATATGACTACTAGGAAACAATTAAATTAGATATATGTGGTTGCATTATATTTCTGTCACTCTGTGTTGCTTAGACTGTAAACCTATAGGGGTCAGGTAGCATGTTCCTTACCTTCGTATGCCCAGTGTAGAATACAGACACACGCCGGGTGCTGAGAAAGCATTTGTAGCAGTCCAAATGTCACCTTGGATCATCCATCACTCTTCTGTCCTAAGCACAGAGGCTTGGCCTCACCTGTCAAGCACTAGCCAAGAGGCAGCTGCAGAATAAATGTTGAAGAATGGAGGTAAATACTTTAAATATGTAGGAGAAAATTTTTTTAAAATGTGCTTTAATTCCAGTTGGTGAGCACAGTCATGATATTGACACCTTACAAATGAGAGAGAGAGTCGGTTTAGCTGCAGTACCCTGATAGAATTTTTCCAGGTTAAGACAAGAGGCCATGAGGCTTTCAGATGAAGGGATAAACTTCTTAAAAACTTGGTCATTTGAAAAACAGTTCTGAGTTTTACAAACAAGCACACAATGAAGTGCATAGAGGGTAGAAACCGATATTCACAGTATCAGTAATTTAGCTTGTCCTCTTAAGTACTCATCAATTCAACATCAATTTCAACTTAAAATATTTTATGAGTACAGAAATAAAACTGGCTCATTGTAAAACAATTTTTAAAGGTCCTAAACCTTACCACCATGTAGCAATGTTTAAAACTAACAGTCAGAATTCTTTGTTGCTCTACCCCAAATAAACCTAACAACAACTAATAAAAGGTTAGTGTTCTTCCTTCAGGTTCTTTACTTTTCTTTTAAAAAGCTGCATTCTAAATGTTATTCTGCAAGTTAGCTTTTTAATGTATGGATATATTGTCAACATTTTCCCATGTTAACACACATAGCCCCATCGCATTCTTTTTAGCTACAGCATCTCATTGCTTTTATTAAAATAACCCCCGACTGCGGCAATCAGCAGTAAGGACAAATGTTTTTTCACTACTATAGGGAGGCTGCCTTCCTCAGACATGCCTTTGCAGTTTTTGTATTTCTACAGGAACAAGAAGAGTTTCATGTATGTCCCAATAAAGATGGTACAGCTAATCTGAATAGAATCATCTAAATTATAAAGGAAAAAAAAAAAAGATAGGTGGTAGAGGGCACAAGGGGAATGGGGATGATAATAGTGGATGTTGGAGCTTAGTGTGAGGGTTTTTGTAATAATAAAAGTTACACAAATATCCTTTCTAGCTCTGCAAGTCTAAAAGAGTTCCTTTTTAATTTAATCTAAATTAACTTCATCTAAAATGTCCATTTTGGATCAGTCTGTGTGAAGTTTGAGAACATCATCTTGCTGCCTCCCAGGAAGAACTGTAATTGGATATATTCCTTGGTCTGGCATGCACTGGCTCAGCTTCCACTTTTTCCTACCAAGCATCTTCCCAGTTCTTCAGTTACACAGGTGACTAGTTCGAAATTCAAAACTACAGTCTGTCTTTCACAACTCTCCCAAGAAAGAAAATTCTAAGAATAAACAATTATACCAGGGTTTCTCCACCCCCGTGAGTTACTTCTGAAGGCCAGTCTGGCATGGCCTTATCCTAACGGTGGCACTAAGTCCTCTAAATTAATGTCTGCTACCTGCAAAATGATGGCACATTTCAGTCATTTTATGCTTTAAATGACAAAATATAGTCATTTTGCTATCACAAAATTTTGCTATAGTTCAGTCATTTTGCTATAACAAAATACATGAGGTTGGGTAATATATGAGGAATAGAGGTCTAATTAGCTCATGGTTCTGGGGGCAGAGAAGAGCAGAGCTTGGCCCTGGTATCTGCTTAGCTTCTGGTGAGGCCCTTCTTCCCACATCACAAGGTGCCACGGAGCAAGAACACTAGCTCAGGGCTCGCTCCCTCTTCTGACAGGCTGCTAGTGTCATCCTGGGTGCCCATCCTCACAACTTCCTCTGATCCTCATTACCCCCCAAAGGCCCCACCTTCGGATTTGAGGATTACATTTCCAATACATGAACTTTGGGGCACCCGTTGAAACCATAGCATGGTTCCGCCTACTTTGAAGTACTGCAGTCAAGACTAAAGGTGATACGTGTAAAGCATGAAAGCAGAGTACACATGCAAATAATGGGCAGTTGTTATTATTTTCCGTTGAAACCACTAGGACTGATGGTGGAAGAGAGAGAAGGCAAAGGTGACCAGGAGAAAAGAAAATCCAAGCCATATTAACAGTAAGTTTGGACAGTTCTGTTGCAGCAACTTGGCTAGCTGTTGTCCATGGTACCAGAACCGGCAGCTGCTAGGGGATCGCAGTGTGCCGAGCTCTGTGCAGGGAGTCTACAAACAGCATCTTACTTCTGAGGACTAACTTGCTGGGAAGTATCTTTTTCCTCTTTCATAGATGGCCAAACTGAGCCCCAGAATTTTGCCTTTCTCAAGTCTATCAAACTAGTATTAGACTAGTGAGTAGACAAGCTATTGTTAAAACTCAGATCGGTTTGTCCCAAATCTGTGTTTGTCTACTTGCCAGGCTGCACCCTACTTACTGCCTCAGGCCACCTAGTGTCACCTTAACAGTCCTTATCTCTTGCACGTTTCTCTTCCCTTGACCCCATGCTGATCACAGGTTCAGGGTTTTCCTCTTGCCTTGTTTAATTCTCTGCTGCCTCTGTCAGAACTCTTTCCACTGCTGTTGACAGGAAGTCCATGAAACTGGCTTCAGCAATCAGAAGTCTAAAAGTAGGCTTGGGCTTCAGGCATGGCTGCACTCAGGGGCTCAGACAGTATTATCAGGGTTCTCTCTCTCCTGACTCTCGGCCCAATTTCCTTCCAGTTTCTGAGAGTGGCTTTATTTTCAAAGGACTCTCTAAATCTTATGGCCTGTATCCAGGGTTAAGAAATCCAGGGCCAATTCCTGGAGTTATCCACAGGGTTAAGAAAAAGATACACCTTTCCACTTTTCCAGCGACTGACTATATTGTTCGTGCCAAATTTTTTTTAGTTTATTAATGCACGTATGCAGTACATATTGTGTACATTCATGTACCAAATATTAATGAAATTCGCATACCTTGTCCTCAACCAATTAATCACTGTGGCTTGAGGAATGGCACACCCCACTGGCCACACCCCTGTCTCAGCCCAGCCCTGTACCCAGGGGATGTAGGGTCAGCCGCACCTGAATTACAAGGAATGGCTTCCCATAGAACAGAGTACTGTAAAGAAAGAAAGCAAAAGAAATCCCGATTAAGCCAAAGCCACAGATATCCTCTGCAGAATTCTTCATTTTTCAGTCAGTGAGAGCTCTCACACCCAACTTGTTGGCTTAGGCAAGCTCAGACTTTAGGTATATGATGTTTCCATAACCGTTTCCTTTTGCATATTTCTCTTACATTCTTTTATCCGGTTTTTATGAGATATCCAAAAATACCATGTAGACACAGTAGATCCTGCTCCCTTGTTCTGCTCAATTTAGCATAATAGCACTATACTTTTTGATGCTTTTGGCTGTAATTTATAGAAAATGCCAATCAAAATGACTTACACAATGAGGAAGATGTGCTTTTGCACACACCAAGTAGACCCAGGGCAGAGCAGTTCACTGAGTCAACAGCTCAGGATCTTTCCTCTCTGCTGTCCTCCCTCTACATGTTGGCTTTGTCCTCACTGCACCTCAAGGTGACAGGAAGGCCCACAGTCCTGGGCACCACCCTGGTGTGACAGCACCCTGGGGGAGGAAAGACTGGCTCTCTGTGTTCTCATTGCAAAACAGAGTCACCTACTCTTACCTGACCTACACTGTCCAATACACATGGCAATTTGAGTTAAATTAATCCAAATTCAATACAAGCAAAAGCTTCTAAGACACAGTGGCCACATTTCCATTGTCATGGAAAGCTCTACTGGGTACCTGCCTAAACCAGTCACAGGTCAGAAGTCAATTACTATGATTGTCAAGTTAAACATCAGAGTGGAGTCTGTCACTAATTGTGTGCAGACTTTGTAGGAGGCCAGGAATGCAAACCCTCAAGAAATATAATCCAGTAGGGGAAAGACAAATATACACCCACAACGAAAGGTGACCCTCATAAATGCTGGCGGAAAAGAACCAGGCAGAGGGCTCTGGGTGTAAAACACAAGGACACATTGCTGCAGGGATGTGTTTTGAGCTGGGCTTGAATGAAAAAGTGAAGCTTTCTGTAGGTGGAGTGGGGGAGGGGTCTCAGCCTGAGGCAAAGAAGTTAAGCTGTTGAGGACAGGCGGAGCCTAATCAAGAGCAGCTACAGAGCACTGATGTGGCTACAAAATGTAGCATGGATTAGGGTAGAAAGCCTGGATTCCCACAGTACTACTCAGAGGTTATAAAAGCTGGGTGTAGTGGCCAACACCTGCAATCCCAGCACTCTGGGAAACTGAGGCAGGAGGAACAGAAGTTCAAGCCCAACCTGGGCAACTTAATGATAAAGTAAGACCCTGTCTCAAAATATTAAATAAATGAGTGAAGGAATGGGCTGGGGATGTAGCTCAGTGCAAAGATCCCAGGTTCAATCCCCAGTACTATACAAAACAATAACAACAAAATTATTGCAGGAGTTCAAACAAGCACAAATGAAGTTTTAAGAAAGAGTTCCAGGAAGGGATTCTAAGACCGAGGTAGGAAGATCACTGTGAGTTCAAGGCCAGCCGGGGCTACATAGTGGGCTACATAGTGAGACCCTGTCTCAAAAAAACAAAAACAAACAAACAAACAAAGCAAAAAAAAAAATTAAATTTAAAAAATTTAAAAAATGAAAAAAGAAAGAATAGAAAACAAGTGATAAAGATGGGGCAGGTGTACATTGCCCTAATAAGTAGTCTGAGTTCTATTAAGAGTTAAAGACCACAATGACATTTTTTTAAAATGCATTTTGGGATATTTTAAAGAATTTTTTTGTTGTCATTTTCTTTGAGTTTATATTTTAAATCAAACTATTAGGATATGTTGTGTGTATAAGGTCAAAGCCCTGCACAAGAATTTTACTTTTAATAAGCTTTTCTCCAGTTAGTCAACAGACTGTCCCTTATATTAGTTGATGTTTATAGATGATAAACATTTATTATGATGTAGTAATTCAATTTAGGGCTTAAATCATAATAAAGTGGATGTTTTGCAGTGACATCATTTCAGGGGTTTGAGGTTGCTGTGTCGCGTCTGTCTCTGCCCATGAATGATGGCAGCAGTGGACAGAAGACACGGACACCAAGTGGACGCCACGGGCAGCCCAGGGGATGGACTAGGACATCTGTATCAGTGCACACGACGCGGTTACCTCTGCGAGAGCCTGCTCATGGGTCAGGAACCGTCAGCCCTCCCTGGAGCGGGCGTGGCAGACTCCTTGCTTCTCGGTTTTGCAGAACGACAGACCCCGCCATCCTCGAAGGCATGAGCCACACCCTGTCTGCAGTGTTGAGAGTTGTGACTTTCTCCTCCTGGGACTAGAGACTTCCTTTCACCGTGAGGTCAATGAAGTTTGGCCTCAGGCCTTCCCACTTGGCCCTCCAAGGCCCCAAGAGGATTCTGGCCAACGTATTTGCATGCTCACCTGCTTTCATAATTTGCAAAAGTGGGGTTTTAGCTGGAACTGGCTCGGCGCAGTACTTCTTTCACTGAGGTTCCCCTTCCATCGCTTAACTCACATTGTTGAGGCGGGTGGCATTTGGGGAGAAGAAGAGTAAGGAGCGCATTTAGTTTGCTTTTATAAAGATATATTTATGTGGGTCACAGTTACCTCCTGGTGTATTATGTTACTGCCAGCCACCCTGAGGAGGAACGGCTTTCAGGGACATTCCTGTCACCTCCTGTGCCAACTCACCCACCCTCGAGGCTCAGATATAGGGCCTGAGGTCTTGTGGAAATAAGAACCTTTCAACTCCCAGTACTGGGTTCGGCTGGAGAGCGGAGGAGAAATCAAGTTTGAAACGTATTGAGCCAGAAAATTCTTTCAAATGATAGAAATGACAGATACAGAAACTTACAGGAAAATAACTCAGTTTTCATAGTACCTATCAAGAAATGCAAGGCCCCTCTTGTGAGGAAGATACTTTATAATGTAGTGTACACAACAACAAAACATGAGTCTCCTTTATCGTCATTTTTAACGGCAGTTATAAGCAGCAGAGCCTCCGAGAATTCCTCTTTATAGGTATGTACTCTATGTAGAATGCCAAAGGTAGTTTATTTATATGTAATATGTTTATATATGATAGAAATAGTAAAAAGATTTTTCAAATATGAATTCAATTATAAAAAGTTACATGATTTGGCCATAACAAGTTGGGAAACTAAAAGAAATTCTTTTTAAATTAATAATAATAATAATAAATTTTTAATCAATCATTTCAAGGAGACTGTTAAGTTGTTTTTCTTTTCTTTAGGTAATAATATCACAAGGCTATAATCAAGTGATGACATAATCAAAGTGTTTGCAACCAAAAAGATTTTGCTAGGCAGTTAATAAAAATATTTTATTATTTTTCCGGATTTGTGATATTTATAAACTTTTGAATTTCCTGTGATCCTTCTTTCATCCAAATAAATATTCATATATGTACTTAAGTTTTTACTCATAATTTCAATTATTTTTATGAGAGTCTCCCCCGAATTTGAAAATCTTCAAGTACCCACAAAGCCTGGATCCATCACTGGTCACTGTTGGTGAGTAAACATTTCTGGAAGATCCCACTCGAAGGAAACAGAACCCAGAAAATTAGTCTTTAACCAGAATGGCACATGATCAGCCTGGTGTGGTGGCAAACACTGCATTTTGATGCAGATTTTGGTTGTCCAGAAAACAGAGATATGTTTCTGATTCCTGAAATTCAGACTCGTCATCTCTAAATGAGAATTTGGGGTTGGATGGCTGGAAATTCTCTTTCAGCACCATTTTTCTGGTTTTCACAAATGAGTGTAGCAACACAGAGTTCTTCCATGGTTTGCTGTGGACAACATAGAACTGTAACTCGTGAATTTTTAATTTATCAAAGACTGCTATTAAGTGTATGAAGCCTGCTTGTTCTCATAAGAAGGTTAAATATATCCCTCATCTATTATTTCACATCACTCAATTATTTAGTAAATCCTATTCTGCAATATGACCAAGGTAAACTTTTGTACTGACCCTTCTGTGTCACCATGAATTCTGCCTAAGTGGCATCTGAAGCAATTAAGCTTTCCTGTTAAAACTGTTCCTCTGCCTAAATTTCTGCATCTCTCCTGTTTGTTTTTTTTTTTTTTTAACTTTCTTGCCTATGTGACCTTATTTTATCTCCACCAAATTCTTAGGGAGTAAATGGAGCAGGAATAATAACTTCCATTTAATGGATTTGTAAACATGTGGGAAAAGGCTAAATGTGTTTTCTATTACTTTTAGTTAATTAGAGGCAAAAATGATTCAAATACAAGTCTTCAGATGCTTGTTTCCACTCTGAAAGTCAGTAAATATCAGAAATAAATGTCTGAGATAGAGAGGTGGACACCCTGGCCATCACCAGTTACTAGCATATATTAGCCAAAGCCCTAGGGCCTCCTGACAACGGGAACACGCGTGGTAGTGTAACATCCACATACCGTGGAAGCCACGTCTGCCATCGTTGGAGACAAATCTAGACTCCATTTTGAATATTAAAGGAAAGGCATTTAAGAGTAGCCGGTCCCCAAAGGTAAGTGAAACATTGTCCTAATTCCTCCTGCCAGTTCCAGTACACAGATGCCTGGCAACCCGTAACCACTGTCCGGCTCTGCGTCTGTGGAACACAGATAACACACCTGGACACAGGCTGGCTCATTGACACTGATCTGTTCCCCGACAGATGTTTGGAATTAGGCACTTTCTTCTGGGTCAGAGGGACCACACGAGGAAAATGGAGTCCCTCTTTACCTGTGCACCTCACTCGAGGCACACCTGCTCAGGAGCCTCTGCTTAAATATTGATCAGCGGCAGGTTTCCCACAATAGCTGCGCTGCCAGTGCCTCTCGCTCCACCCTTCCACCAACACGGGCGCTTCCACGTGAGTGCAGGCACACACGAGCCACATTTCGAAGAAGCATCGCCAGCAGTTCAGCTTAGAAGGCAGGCCAGCTTGTGGGTGTGTGTACAAGGCCCTTGCTCTTCGATATGAGTTTGGTAGTTGGTGGTTTTGCAGTATTTGCCAGCTGTTCCTTTAATACACACACACACACACACACACACACACACATTTGAAAAGTTGAAATTTCCCTGAGACAAACATTCTGAACACGTTAGAGATGTAAGTGATGTAGAAGTTTGGGGCCCAAGCACACGTAAGTTAGCTGGTATCAGGACTCACTTTTTGATGGGGTCTGTCCAGCTTAGTTGTCCAACACTGTCCTTCACGACTGCATCAGCCCACTTAAGGCATGAGAAGTCACTGATGCAGTCAAAATTTCAGCCTCATTGACACAAACAAAATTCAAATGTTCTTAAAGTGAGAACTACAATATCTACTCGGTGATTCTGGTTTCTCAAGGTTTTTAAAGGAGAAAAACATACCTTGGCTTTCTTATCCATCCACACACAGCTTTGTAAGAGCTCTTTCTACCTAACATACAGTACCGCTGATATTAGAGCTCCGTGTACATCTATGCTGTTTCTTTGTCAGAAATAAACTATAGCTATCAGAAAGGAAGGGATGGAATAGGAAAAGGTAACTCATGTTTAATGAACATTGTTTGGATGCTAGGATGCATGTAATGTGTAGGTCTTTTGCATCTCTCTACAACCCTAAGAGAGAAGTATAAACTGAGGCTCCTAAATGGCAAGCAACCCATTTAAAATCTTGTAAGGAGTCAATTCTGGTCTGTTCAACAACTAAGACCCATCTCCAATGTTCAAATCTGTGAAATGTTTATGAAAGATGACAAATTTTCAAATTACAGAGTCTTTTTGAGCTCAGTAAATAAAATTGCTCTGCATTTGCGAGTTGCCCAAATATTCCCAAGTCTGACATTGCACCACAGAAAGAGAAACTCATAAAATATTTTATGGGGCAGATCTGCTGATAAAGGCTAATCTGCTAGGTAGGACCAAAAGAACAGATTGTTCATTATTTTTGTAACTGTTTAGTTCCTTAACACTAATGGACCTTGGTCAATATTCTGGCAGTGGCATAAAGAATCTGGGAATCTAAACCAAAAACTTGGCCTCTCTCCTTGATTACAAAGAGATCTTAGTTTTGTTATTTAACTTTTCTGTGCTCTGTTCTTTTGATCTATAAAATGGGTATAACATACTGAAGGTATAATGAGGCTACACACCTGAAAATTCTTGAAAATATTATTCAATCATCTTGACTTTCCTCTAAGCAATACAAGCATGGTGTGAAATAGACACACAATGGCTGATGGGCCTTTACTGTTTGCATGTGTTTGTTTGTGTTTTTTGTTTTGTTTTGTTTTTGGGTGCTGGGGATCAAACTCACGGCCTTACGCTTGCCAGGCAACTGCTCCACCACTGAGCTTAATCCCTGATGCCACACTCAATTCTTCTAACATTATGTGTGACAGTTAAACTTGTTTATCAACTTGATGGGGTTAAGAGATACCTAAGAGATTAGGAAAACACACTCTGAGTGTGTCTGGGTAGGTAGGTGGGGATGTGATTTTGGGGACTGTTTCTAGTCTCTGGCCCCTTCCTCTCTGGGACTCTTTCCCTGTCTCTCTACTTCCTGGATGCCATGAATTGAGCAGCTTTCCTCCATCATGCCTTTTGATCATGTTGTTTGGGTCTTGGAGCCAGCTGACCATGTCTTGACTCTTCTGAAATTCTGAGTCAAATTAGATCTCCCCTCCCTTTAAGGTGCACTTGTCAGATATTTTATTCCATCAATGGAAAAGCTGACTAATATGTGATAGGATTAGTATTCCCATTTTACAGGTGGGAGAAACAAGGCACAGAGATCTAGGAAAAGTTCCAAATCACATATGTGGAAAAATGCAGAGTACAGTGAAATTCCAACACAGACAATTTTCATTCACAGGCCATACTATTAATCACTATCCTTTACTGCCTCCCATATGTAAATATAACAAAATGGCATTATATCACAACTGGGATAATTAACAAAGATAAATATTTGAAAAAAAAAAAAGATAAGTATTTGATCAATAAACTCCTGCCCGAAGATTCCAGTTTGAACATTTGCCTCCCAAGATTGGCTCCCTGGTAGATAGACTCATTAGTACCTAGCACTCATGGATTGTGCCTCAGTTCTGGCTATTTCCTGACCAGTCTCTTTCTAGTTCTTCCCTTAACTGTAATCACCTCCTAGCCTTCCCCTTTGCTGATAATCAGAGGTTTTCAGTGTCTCTCCACACTGTAATTTCACCTGACTCTCCAAGAAGCCTTCCCAAACCCAAACTTGAGCTGCAGGTCTGCCCCTCTTTGGCTGTCAGAATGTCAGGAGTCTCTCCATCCCAGCAGGACCTCCTGTAGTGGAATCCTGTACTTCTGAGCCTACCCTTTCTTGGGCACTTCAAGAGCTTCACTGCATTGTAGTTGTCTAGTAGCTCAACACCTCGTTCTGTCCCACATTCAGAGTTGTCTGAAGTCTTCAGAAGTTATTAGACAGGGCTGGGGATTTAGCTCAGTGATTAGAGTGTAAGCACAAGGGCCTGAGTTCGATCCCCGGCACCACCAAAAAAAAAAAAAAAAGCCATTAGAAGTTATTAGACAATGGTATTTTGGATTGGATCCCAGGAACAGACAGAGAATGTTATAAAGGAACACCAGATAAAATCTGAATAAAGTTTGTAGTTTAGTTAATAGTATACCAACTTTAATTGCTGGCTTTTGATAAATGTTCCATGATTGTATGTTAACATCGGAGGATGTGGTGTGAATGGCGTATGAGAACTCTCTGAAATCTTTGCAATTCCTCTATAAATCTACAATTACTTTGAAATAAGAAGTTTAGAAGTCAGAATTTAAATGTCATTGTGGCATAATGTCTAAGGCCACCTTTTTGGAATCAGGCAGAACTAAGTTACTATGTATACTTGTGATCTTAGGTAAAGCCATATAGTCTCTCCCAGCCTTGTTATCAAATGGATGGGCACAGTGGAAGCATTCACTAAATGGTAGATAGTTTTGATACCCTTTATTATATTCACACTAGTAAAGTATGTTACTATAACAATTCATCAAGAGTATGGCCAGAGCCAGGTGTGATGGCACACTCCTGTAATCTCAGCTACTTGGAAGGCTGAGGGCTGAGGCAGGAGGATCACTTGAACCCACAAATTTGCGAACATCCTGGGCAACATAGACCCTGTCTTAAACCAAAAAACAACAAAGAACTATGGCCCAAACTTTCCTTTTCAAACCTATCTCTTGCTTCCCACTTCCCACCACCCCATATTCAATTTTTTACTCAGCAGTACTTAAGTATATTCTCTGCACTATTCCAGGCACTGGAAATCCAGCAATGAACAAATGTGAACACCCCCAAATCCCTATCATGGACAGCTTACCTTCTAATAAGGACAGACAGGGAGCAGACAAAATTTATAATACACTGGTTCTCACAATGCTTTCCTTTCCCAGACTAGCAGCATCAGCAGTACCTTTTGTGAGCTTCTTAGAAATGCATATTCTTGGGCCCTGCCCAGACCTACTGCACCAGGGTTCCAGGTTCTGGCCCAGCAGCTTGGCTAAACAGGCCTTCCTACAATTCTGGTCAGTTCTCAAGTTTACAAACCAATTCATTCTCTTCCTAGGCTTTCTCATCCCACACTGTCGGGAGTCTGTGCTACCCAGAGCTTCCATCAGCACCTTGGTTTACTGTGAGCACCTTGTCTGGGTATAGGGTTTACCCACATTTTGCCCTATTGGATTGTGTTTGCCTAGAGACAAAACTCAGTCTTTTTCTTCCTTTCTTCCCATTGTCTGTCTCTATGTCTGCACATTGCAACCTCTGCATAAATATTTACTGATCTTCTCTTACAGTGCCTGGATGGAAACCAACACATAATTGGCATCAATAAATATTACAAATGCTGCTGATGGTTTTAAAATTCCCTCTGTCAGAGGTAATAGGAAAAGGAACTCATGGATTTATTCTCAAACCATCAAGACACTTTGGATTTCACTGAAGCACTAAGCAAGTGTATGATGGAAAATTAGTACCGTCACTCCTGATTCCCCAGTTGCTCTCCTTTGTATGTAATGGGTTAAATAGTTCTCCCTGCCTACAGCTCTGATTATTGACATAGAGTATCATCAATTTACTCCTAGCTCTGGACCAAAAAGACCAAGTTGGTGGGTGGCAGGAAAATAAATTGATATTGGGATCCATCAGATCTGGATTTGAATTCCAGCACCTTTAACCTCAAGACTGCTTAGCTTTATTTTGCTTCTCTCTCTCTCTCTCCTTAATATCATAAATCTCTTTAGCAAATTGTTGATCCTAGTATTAAGTTTTTTAAAGCATAAGGTAAAATACACACCATTACGGAGGGAAAAATTTTTATAGAAATAAAAATTCTGAGAATAGTTTAAAAACTATGCTATACTAACCAGGCATGATGGCTCAAGACTGTAATCCCAGTTACTCCGGAGGCTGAGACAGGAGAATTACAACATCATGCCCAGCCTGGGCAACATAGCACAGTGCTGTCTTAAAGTTTTGAAAAGGGTTGGGGATGTGACTCAGAAGGATAGTGCTTGCCTCACATGTGTAAGGCCCTGAGCTCACCACCAAGAAAAACAAAGAAATGTTTTACTACCATTTTTGCTTCTCCAATAGTGTATAGTAGTCCATTAAGTAATGAGGTTTAGAGGCAGATTTAATAAGTACCAAAAATTTGACATAATGATGGGTATAAGATATTTCAAGATATTAACAAATATGGCATAAAAATGTCATCAATTTCTATTACTGACAGAAATATGAACACTATATGTTATCACTTATGTCTAGATGTACCCCCAAAGCCTCATGTGATCAAAGGTAAGGCTTTTAGAGGTGGCTGGATCTAGAGTGTGTGATGCTGGAACTGATTCATGGTGCAACACTAGGATCAAGGGCACCTGGATTAAGGGTGTGTGATTTGATTACTAAATTAGTCCACTGGTTGGTTGGTTCAGCACCATCCCTAAACCAGGTAGCCTAGATAGAATATAAAAAGGGCAGAAAGAAGCTGCTATTAGAGGTTCAAGTGCTTGCCTAACAAGTGCAAGGCCCTGAGTTCAATCCTCAGCACAAAAAAAAAAAAAAAAAGAAGCTGCTATTGTCATTCATGGCTGGTTGCTTGCTTGCTTGCTTTTGCTGTCTTCTGTCTGCCATGAACTATTTCTCCTCTGCAATGCCCTTCCGTCATGCCACCCTGCCTTGGCATCAGTCAATTACAGACTGAAACCTCTACAAAGGGTGAGCTAAATAAATCTTTCCACCTTTAACTTTGGGTGTCAGGTATTTTGTCTCAGCAACCAAAAAAATAACTAAAATGCTTGCAACTACAGTGGTTTATGTCTTCCATTCGTGACTGAAGGGAATGCCAAGTCTTAGTTTGACACTCTCTGTTACAGGTTAGTGGAGGGAGGAGATATTTTTCCATCCTATTTCATGCTGAATTCTATGCAAAAGTCTGTTAATAATCCAGGAATATAACTTGAAAATTACCTTACCTCTCTAAATTTTAGTACCCTTACCTGTAAAATGATGCTTAATAAAAAGCAGCTAATATTACTATTTGAGAAGTGGTGGTAGTTAGAGACTCTCCATAAATACTTCCTAACACACTCTGAGTTACTCACTTCCTGATTCTATAAACTGCCAAGAAGGAGGTCACCTTTTTACATAGAGACATCCCTCTTCCATGTTTTTTATAGGACTGAAATTTTACCTTGAGAGACACATGCATGCTTTGGGGACTGAAAGACTTCCAACTAAAAGAAACTACAAACAAAAATAAATACCCCTGAGAAACCACCACTTTAAATTCTAGCCATTCATCTCTACGGTCTTAGATTAGGGAATGAGACATTTGCTGAACCAAGAGGAAAAAAAATCTTGGTGGGAAAAAAAAAAAAGATGACATTTACTTGGGACAAGCTACTCTCCATTCAGTTTTCCCCAAGGACCCTTTCAGGAGACTAAATGAATTGTCAAACAAGATCATGTTTAGTCTACAGTCATGGTTTCAAAGAGACGTTCCCTAAAGCTCAGCAGCATATTTGCTTATATTTGCATGTGCCCAGATAACCATGTATTCTAGTTCACTCTCTAGTTAATTTCCTTCTTTTTTTTCCCACACAAAGGATGGTTTTATTCTGGGGACACTTTGATTCCATTTTTATAAACACAAGTAGAAAAAAAAATCCAACAAATTCCTGTTGGAAAAGATTTTTCAACCATACACTGTACTTAACCAATTAAATTCCTGGATCACTTTTTTATTCAGTGCACTGAAGCTACTTCCAGAACATTTTTAATTTTCATTTTGAGCTCATTTTAGTCCATAGAACCCTCTTTATTTCCCCTTGTCCTGAGTAGGACTCAGGGAGGACTGAGCTACATCCATAGCCTGTTTTAGAAAAAAATATTTTTATTAGAGCATGTTAGTAATAGAGAATGACGAGGTTCATTTGAGGAAATGGGTAGATGCATTTAACATAATCTTGCTCATTTTTAATCACATTACCTCCCTTTTTCTGTCCTCACCACCACCCCTTTCCCCTTCTCCAAAAGTCCAATATATATATTACATTTTCTTTGTCCATATCTTTATCCGTTGATGGGCATCTGGGCTGTCTTCACAGTTTAGCTATTGTGAATTATTCTGCTATAAACATAGGCATAGTTAGTGTGGTAGTTTTCATACTTTCAAGAATATACACAGAACAGGTACAGCTGGACCAAATGACATCTCTACTTTTAGTTTTTTGAAACATCTCCATATTTGTTTCCATAGTGGTTATAGCAGCTCACATTCCTATCCACAAAATAGAAGGGTTCTCCCACCCCCTTCCCATCTCCATCAGCCTTCACTGTTCTTTATGTTCTGATGACAGCCATTCTGACTGGAGTAAGATGGAATCTCAAAGTAGTTTTGATTTGCATTTCTGTAATGGTTAAGTATTTTTTCATGTACTTATTGGCTATTTGTACTTCTTTTTAGAAGTGTCTGTTCAGTTCATTTGCCCATTTTTGATTGGGTTATTTGTTTTTTGGAGATTAATTTTTTGAGCTCCTTATATATCCTAGAGATTAAGACTCTATCAGAAGAGTAGCTAGCAATGATTTATCCCATTCTATATGTTGTTCCTTGATTCTGTTGTTTCCTTTGCTATTCAAAAGCTTGTTAATTTGATATAGTCCTATTTGTTGATTCTTGATATTATTTCCTATGCTACTGGAGTCTTATTCATGAAGTCTTTGCTTATGTCTATGACTTCAAATGCTGGAAGCATCACAAGACTGGATTTCAAGTTATACTGCAAAGCCATACTATCAAAAACAACACACCACTGGCACAAAATCACTCAAGTGGACCAATGGAGTAGAGCAGAAAACAAACAATTCCATGTACCTTCAGCCAGAGGGGCCAAAAACAGACACTGGAGAAAAATATAGCAGGTAACAAACTGTTCTGGGAAAACTAGATGTCCATAAACAGATTAAAACTAGATCTCTAGCTTTCATTCTGTACTAAAATCAAATCAAAATGTTTAAGATCTAAATACAGTGATGCCTCAGTCCACAAACAAAGGTATTCAGCAAAATTTAGCTTCTGCATACAAACTCTGCACTGGGTGACAAACATGACCACGACCATCTTCCCCATGCAAACACAAACACAGCCATCTTCCTCAAAATCATAAAATGAATTAAGTTCATAAACCAAGGTACCACTGTATAAAACCAGAAACTTTGAAATTGATGGAAAGGGGAAACAATGTCCAGTTAATTTCCATCCTAGAACAATATCTTTACCAAAGTGACATTCAGTTGGTTTTCAAGTGCCTGAGAGAAAGTTGGTTTCCTCTGGGGTAACCCCTCCAGCATTGCTCTTCTTCACGGACCATGTAGCTTCAAGCTCTGGAGCACAGAGCTTCTCAGGTCTTGGTGTTCCTCAGGGTCACCTGGGGAGACCATTAAAACACAGATGGCCAGACCCGCCCCTAGAGATTCAGGTTCAGTAGCCAAATAAGGAGCCTGGAAAGGTGCATTTCTAATTAGCTCCTGGGTTTCTTTACCTCTATGATCCCAGTTTCTTGATTATTAAACCAGGATAATGACACTTACTTGCAACACTTTTGAGCAGATTAGGAAAAGATAAGCTATGAAATACGTTCCTAGTCAAAGCCCCTAATTGAAATTTCATACCTAATTCTCATGTTGGGGTTGTTATGGCGAGAAGGGGTTGGTGTGTGAGAAAGCCCTCTGGAGATGATACCAGAGTGATGCTGAAGAACCAGTGGAAAGCAGCAAGGCATCTACAAGAAGAAGGAAGTGGGGAAGAAGGAAGCAAAGGTTGTTTCTGAAGTAAAGAAACAAAGTGCACAAAAACGCACAGCCGACTCCGAGAGGTGCCAGGCGCCGCACTCGGCCAAAGCCCATCACGGATCCTGTGCTTGTGTACAGGATAACAAGGGCCTTCCGTGTTAGCCTAAGGAGTTTTGGTGCTGTTTTGAAGAAAATGGAAAACGACCGATGTTTTTAAAATTTATTCTGGAGTTTATGTGTAAGTGACTGTGATGCAACCTACCAGGAACATAGAAGAACAAGCTCTTAGGGAAGAAGACAGTGAGTTCAATGTCAAACATGTTAAATCAAGGCATCCACAAGACGCCCCACACAGAGACACCATGGAATGGTTTAATATGTGAATGTGGATGTTCTGGAAGGCAAACGTTTTAGAGCTTTTGATGATAAAAAACACCCCACTGCAGCACGTGTGCCATAGGCTCTCCGCCACTCTCTTGACACATCAATTTAGAAGACTTGAGTGCATAAGTAGAAGTTACAACCACAGAAGTAGATAAAATAGGCCAAGGAGGATATGTAAATAGGCCAACATAAGACAAGGCCAGAGGACAGAATTCTGAAGAACCACAATATCTAAGAGCAATCACCAATGGCATGTAAGTCAAAGTTCATTATGGTGGGAAAAGTTCCATTTTCTGTGCTCACAATGTCTATGTCTGAGTCAATTCTGGTTTAAATGGCTATCGAGGTCAGCCTTGGGCAGTGGTATCCATGACATCCATCCAACACAGCACTTCTCTGGTAGACGACATGCTAGGAAAAATCCTTATAGGATGAAGGAAGCAAAGACCACTGGGTGTTGGAAAGAAAAGTCTCACTGATAGCAAGTGGGAAGTAAATGGGATCCCATTGCTGCCCTCCTTGTTAGTTGCCGCAGTCACTAGAGAAGCAAGAATCCAGTTGGTCATCCTCTAAAGAAATCTCTTGGCCAAGAATTTTTGCTTAATTGAGTTCCTTGAATTTGTCATACTCAGATATCACTCTCAGAGAGAAAGATACAGTGAACCATGAGTCATTACAAAAATAAATGCTGTCCCTTCCTCTTCCTTCAGACAAACAAGACACCAACACGGCTCTTATTTCATACTGGCAAACCTATCGCTACAGGCTTGGCCAAGTTACCACAAACCAGCGGGATCCCGCATCTGGTGGCCCTGAGTGCTTGTCTTTCCTGCTGCAGGTTTCTGAGCACCCAGACCCACCTGAGACCAGTGCCCTGAGAGCCCAAGGAGAGTAAGATGAGGGATGTAGAAAACCAGAAGGAAGGATGGGCTCTCCAAAGGTGGGGCAAGACATCAGAGGAGCAAGTGGTGAGTTCGCAGGGAGAAGGAGACATTCTGCTTTGTGTAAGAAAGTCACTGTTAGACACAGCCCAAGGGTCTCCCCTTGGAAAACTAACTCACCCCAAGGATATCCAAGGTGCAAATGTCCAAATCTACAGGTAAATTGGAGGCAATTTTAAATGTATTTCCTTTCCCCTCCCCCAAAGAATGAATTTAATGATGTGTTCGTGCATGAGAATGCACTCTCATTTAGGGAAGAGATTATGCAAAAGATGAGGCACATCTGCACCAGGGCCTAGAGTCCTCCAGATCATGCACAAGCCTTAATTACCTTCAAAGATGTGTTCTCAGGAAAATAACGCAAGGGCTTATCTCTTGCAAGAAGCAGCCCCAGTCCTGATTTCATGGAGATCCACCCTGAGGGCTAGAGATTTAGGAAGATGGCAGAGGCTTTGAGAGGTGGTCACAGGCTAGGAAAGCGCAGGAAGTGTTCAATCAGAGGGAATGAGAACACAGTGTACAGATGGAAAAAACACGGTGTACAGGTAGAGATCTGATTGCGTACCCCATCTTTATTATAGCTGGAGGGAGTAGGGGGAAACAGATCTAAAACTACCAGACTGTTGAAACAGAACTGTAACGGGTCAAAAAGTCGTCCTCAAGACCGAAATGGTTTGTCCAGCTCTCAGGAACCCCCTGGGCTGGCTGTGAGCCGTGGTATCCAGGCTCTTAAGTACCTGCGGCTGGAACATACTATTCTCAGAGGCTGCGCCCATGAGCTGTCTACAGGAATGTGTCCCCATTTTGATTACACCTTGGAATGTGGAGGCTCTAGCTCTGGGTCTAGAGACTTTCCCAAGGCAGTGTTCTATAAAGAGAGAAGAAAAAGAAAGGCTATCTCTGGCCTGTGAGGTCTGAAAAGCAGGGAGGGTGTCAGTGGGAGCGCAAGCTGAGTCTTGGCTTCTCTGTGTTCATTTTGCCCCTAGTTGCCTGGGAGGGCACAGGTCCCATCTTTCAGTCAGCAGCTGAACTTGAAGGCCCGAATAGTAAAAAAGGCTCCTTCAGCATGCCCTGCCCTAGAAGGCGATGGCTCCTTGCGGGGAAGAAGATGCCGCTTTGGAAGTCCCTTTACCATGGGCTCTGTAGGTCGACAAGGAGCTGTTCTGTTCAGGAGCAGATGGTAGTTACTACTGTCTGAGTTAGGGAAGAATTCACTTCCCTGGGGTTGGAGTCCTCGCTTTGTTTATTGTTTGCCACCCGCCATTTTCACAAAGGAAACCTGCACAGGGGAGGGGACAGAAATGTGGCCTCTGGGCTACAGCAGCATAAGGTGGTTCTAGTACCCACCCTGGCTCAGTGTCTTCTGGCCCTTCTGAGGCCTCTTCCAGGACATCTCCAGGACCTTGACTCCTCTAAGCTCAATCTGGAGACACGACATCAGCCTATGTCACCAAGTATGTGCTCCCAGCTCTGCTTCCCATGCATGTTTGGGCTCCACAAACAGCGTGGCTCGCCCCTCAGTAGAGTCCAACACATCAGCTGGTTGTCAGAGTCCAATTCCTGCTCCCTGTGCTTAGCAAGCTCTAGGACGAGGCTGAAATGAGCCCTTTAGCAAGCTGGCAGATCCTGTCCCAGGACAGCATCTCTCGGCAGGTCTCTTGGTACCTGCCTTGTACAACAAGCCCCAAACCAGTTACAGCCTGTGCTGGGCTGCGTTCTTAGACTCCCTCCAATATCCATCATCAGCAAGTAAAAATGATACCTAAATGACAGAATTACACCGTTGCACTAAGTTAATCTTCACCGGGGCAAATATGTCTTTAACACACCAAAAATAAATTAATGCATTTTGATTTGGAAAAAAGAGAGATTTCCAAGTATCTGTGTCAGCAATCCACTTTAGGTTCTCTATTTGCCACTCCTGAATAATTAAAAATCAAGGTCACACATGTCACTGAAGGAACCTATAATTAACATCCAAGCCCAGCATTGGACTCACGAAATTGCCTCATAGTGTTCTTAAAAGGAGAGGGTGCGAAACGGGAGGGGGGTGCGGGGGGAACCTTGGCCTCATTTTTATTCAGAAAAAAAAAGCAACCTTCTATGGTTTCAACACTTTTTTATAAGGAGAGGAAAGTGTGTTTAAGGTAAATTCTGGTTAAATGACACAGCCATTTTCTAGGTGAATATTGCAAGGTTTTAAGACGGTAGCAATATAATAATCCATGTGGTAGATAAATGGAAGGAAATTCAGACACTAACAACTACACCCATATTTTACAGCAAGAGAATTGCGGTCCAGGAGGGGAGTGAGATTTTTCTATCTCAAAGCTTGCTAGTTGGCAGCGAGACATGAGAACCTGAGTTTATGGCTCCAGGTACAATGCTTTTCCTACTACTGTATATCATGTAACAACTGCAAAGCATTTAGAAAACATTTCTCTGCCCTGCTGCTTTGCTTACAGGGCAGTATAAATACTATCCTTCAAAGTCTTCAGATACAGGTGAAACCTACCTGGGTTTTTCCACGCATGTTGGCTGTAAACGGGTGATCCTCAGGCTTTCAAACATCTCTCTCATTGTTGCTTCTATAGATAGGTGGGAAGTACTGGGGCATTTTGAGTGAGCGGGCTGCCAGCAATCATAGGGCTGGTTCTGTAACAGGAAGAAGGTGGCCCGGGAGCCTGGCATCCTGAACCCTGAATGCATTAGAGTTGCTCAGAGAGAGTTTTTAAAGTACCTTGCCATACTGCATCTCTGAGGATTGACAGATTTGGTCTGGGGCAGACCAAGCCCTGGAAATTTCCAAGGTTCCTTTGGTGATATGCATGTACAGAAAGAGCTGAGAATCACTAGAGGACAAGATTTTGCTGTGAAACAGAGCTGGAATTGAAAATCCCCAGCCCTGACAAGTATACCTTTTTCTCTCTGGGTTTCCCTCAGAGAGACAAACAAGACACCAAGACAGACCTTATTTTGTACTGCCAAACATATCATTCTGGGCTTGGCCAAACCACCACAAATAAGCAAGATCTCACATTTGGCAGCCTTCCCTGCCTTGGGCCTCTAAACATTTTGAATTGGGATGAGGTAAGCATTAAATTAGATTCTTATATAATGTATATAATAGTTTCTCAATAAATCTGGTTCCTCTTTCCTCTTTACATTTAGGCAGCAATAGCAAAAAAGTAGTAATGCAGTGAAGGGGAAAAGGAGGAAGGATAATTGTGGGACGTGACACTGTGAAAGATATTTAGTACTAGATCAATGTCTCTAGATCTTTTTCTCTTTTTTTCCCCCAAAATAAATATTCCCGTAAATCAAGGGCATATTTAATCCCTCAGGATGTGGCTCTATCTATTCAATGATTTGCATCACTTTGTTTGGGTTGGGGATTTTCTGTGTGCTTCCCTATGTATAGGTTTCTCTTTGTGTACATTAAGCTATCAGGCAAAACTTTTGGGGGACACGGTCAAGGTAGCAGGAGATTGACTAGGGGCGGAGAAGGCAGATACTGTCAGATACTCTACACTTTCCACCACGGCTACCTGCAGGAGGCGATTCTCTGCCAACCCAACCCTTACAAAATGCCTTGGGCGATTGCCCAAATATTAACATAGTCTTTCCCTGGGACATAGATGCCATTTCCACTGAGCACATGGAAAATTCTGTTGCCACAGGGAACAGGCACGGAATAGTAGTAGGTAAATAGTTAACACTCAATGACTTTGTTCTTAGAGCCACTCCAGTAAGAAAAATACAACCAGGGTTATTTTGTTGTTGTGGTGGTGGTGTTGGTTGTTGTTGTGGTTGTTGTTGTGGTTGTTATTCCTCTTGTGCTTTCTTCAACCTGTGAATCAGAGCTAAACTGTGCATTCTTGCCACCTGGACACTTGGTCCTTTGCCCCTGATCACTGTTTGGCATCAACCTATGTCCATCCTGCACTTTTCTCCCCAGCCTGTGGGGCCTCTGCTCCCCTGGGAGGTGTGTGTGTATGTGCTTTTATTCTTGTTCCTGCCTTTGTGGCAAGCTCTTGCCCAGGTCCTGGGCCAGCTCCCTGGCACTGGGTTCTTTTCCAACCCCCCATACCCTTCAGTATCATTTCCCATACCCAGAGATTTCTCAGTGTTCTGACTCCAGAACTCTATCTCATGCAGGAAGCTTTGTTCCCCAAGTGGCACAGCTCAGCGCAGCCAGGAGATACAGGCAGAAGCGTCGCTTGTGGAGGCAATAGTGGGCTGTGCCATGGCCTCACAGATTCATGGCACTGTTTCCCAGGGAGCTTCTAGGCCACCATCTGGGTGCTTCCTTCTGCTGTTTTTGTTGGGCATCTCTCTGCCATTGCTGTCTACAGCATTTAAACAGGCCAGATGGCTCCACACGCCCTGGCCCAGGAACTCCTGGTCTTTCTCCCTTCCTCTCCCAGTACCTCAGCCCCTCACCCTGCAGTCATCAAGTGCACTGCAGCCATTCAAGTGTACAACTATTTGTAATAAAGTGTAAAGGACTCTCAGGGTACAAACTATACTTAGCAGAGGTTAAAGTTCATATTACACAATCAGTAAGAGACATGTTTAAATCATTAAACAGCCTGTTCTAGGCTGTTCCTGTTTTCACTCCTCCACAAATTGACTTTTCTAGACCTTACCCTTCTTTTTTCTTCTGTCTCTCTTTCTCTCTTTCATTCTTTCTTTCTTTCCAGGGTTGGGATGGAACCTGAGGCCTCGCACATACTAGATAAGCACTGTACCACTGAGCTCCACCCCCAATTCTGTGCTTCTTTTAATGGAGCTTTCGTATACCTCAAGGCCTTTGTTACTTGCAAGAAAAAGAGTCCTTCCCTTTTCAGGCCTCTGTTCCTTCCTTAGCCTCAGATAGAGATTCTCTTTTGGCTATCAGAACCTCTGATGTAGAAGGAATCTATAAGCAAACCTCCGACAAAACATTTTCAGTGCTGAATTTCTATCCTAGAAGTTCTTAAAAATGCAAACAATCAACCTAGAAGTTTGTCATGGCCTCACGGATTCATGGCACTGTTGACGCCAATTGATGAATCGGCAACTAGGGCAAGGTAGTGATGAGGGATTATGTTTGAGAGTGGTCATTTCAGCATAAAGAAGAAGAGGAGGGCTCCAAGCTAACCCTTGGGCAGGAGGGATGCTGGAGACAGGCGTGTGCCTTGTGATACGCCACCAGATGATCCTTCAGGTGTCAGACACACTGCTTACGAATAGCCTCCACTGTTGACTCTGGACAGGAAGTGCTTAGGCTGAAGGGCATCAGCTTGCTCAAGGTCACATCCTCTTCCTATGGCAGCCTATGCCCAATGGCAGATGGGAACTGGGTTATAAAGACTCAGCCCCTTTAACCTGAACCCAAGACAATCATAGAGTAGCATCCCTGTGTTAGAAGGAGACTGTGTCACAGCTCAACTTCTTTGCCTGCCCCTCCCAGAGGTATAAATCCCAGGAGCCATTCCTTATACCTTCCTGTGTGCTAATCTCCATCTCAGAGTCTGCTTCTCAGGGAATCCAACTGAAGCAGTGACCTGGAAGAATTTAGAAGCATTTTAAAACTATGTGACATTCCCATATCTTCTCAAGAACCCCCCCAAAAACCCAAATCTAAACAAACAAACAAACAAAAACTTTCTGATTAGTAGCAGTAAATCTCTGAACAGGCAAATGATAAATGTTCTGTATTCATTTATTCTTGACCCAGCAGAATCGGACTCACTGGAGAGAATATTCGAAATGCAAAATCTCAGCTCCTCCCAGGTCAGCAAAATTGGAATGCATATTTTGACAAGATCTTCAGAGGACTGTAATGGATAGCACTGTCAGATAAGCCCTGGCCCACAGGATAAGTGGGTGAGGAATGCTTAATGGTAGCAGAAGAATCCTGCCCCCTTTTTTCTGCCCAATGAGAGTAAGCTGTTTTTAGTTCAGAAATTACTATTCCTACTAAAGAGAGTTTAAAAACATTCTTCCTCCACAAAGCAATCGCAAGGGGCAGAAAACAAAGAAAGATAATCAGAAAATGAGCAGCATTGTTAAGCAAACAGGGGACAAGACATCTATAAAAGTCCCAACACTTGGTAGAGCATAGAAAAACAAGAAAAGCCTGCTTGGTGATACAATCACTGAACTTTGAATCTAGCAGTGATTTCAGACTTTCCCAAATGGAATAAGGAACCTGGTCTAAGAAGCTTTTCCCAAAGGCCAGGCACATACATACCAGCAGGCAAGAGGACACCACTCAGCTGAGCATATTTTTCAAGCCAGACTATCTAAAAGTTTTGCTTGTTCCTCATGAGGAGTAAGAAATTTATATAAGAATGCCAAGAGTCTGCTGTAGGTAACAGACTTAAATATTAAAGTATAGTGAAACTCTTTCATGGTTCTCATTCAAAGGGAGAATTCAGCCTTCTTCAACGGATCGTTGTGCTGCTTATAAAACTGCATTACACTGTCTGCATTTCCTTCTGCAGCAATATTCAGGCAGAATCTGACCTCCGATAGCCCTGCTAATAAAAGCCCTAGAGGAGGTGAGAATGGGTGAGCAGCAGTCAAGACAATGTTGCTCCACTGCGATTGATTTATGCCGAGCTTTGTCCTATTCTCACTGAAAGGCAGTGAGGACAGAGATGGCAGAGCCACCGAGCAGGACGGATAAGCTGCTGCCAGGAGAGCTGGGGCTCCCAGGGGCACACACAAACTCATCCCACCCTGGCTCATGCAGCAAGTAAACCTGCACGGATGCCTCGGGCAGCCCTGGCAGATGAGCCACAGCAGGAGGGTCGGGGAAGAACCAGAACTCCAGTACTGTGCAGGCGGCAGGGAGGGACCCATCTCTCCTCCGTACCCACCCCCAACTTTGGACGTGAGCTCCAGGTGGGATACAGAGGAGGCCTTCAGTTCCAGCTCAAGGGGCAGCGAGCTGCAGACAGCGCAGAGGACTACTGTGTGGGTTTTCCCCCTTTTTTTTTTTTAATTTTCTCCATTCTTTTGCGCCCCGACCCCTGACAACCCTGTGGCACCTAAAGCAGTGGTGGTGACAGTAGCGGTGGCAGGAGCCCACAGGGAGCACTTCTACTCCTGCTGGAGGAGCTTTGGACCCAAGAGAGTGGGAGAAGCCCTCATTCTTTTATTCCTCTCTCTGTTCTCCCACCATTTGGCCTCAAATGGAGCCGCTTTCGTGAGGTGCACAGTGCAGCTGATAAATGGAGCACTGGAGCCGTGGGGAGCCGTGGGACTGGAAGGCGTACTGGAAAGGATGAGGGAGAACACAGCATGGAGGAATGCGGGAAAGCGGCCCTGTGCGGTGCTTGGGCTCGGTTCCGTGCGGTGCATGTGTGGGCCTGATCTCAGACAGCCACCAAAGTCTATGCAAAAAGAACCAAGAACAGACACCTCGCTCCCACTGGCACTCGTGTGGGAAAGGTTTCAGCAGCTGCAAAGTTTTGGAAAACAAAACTGACATTAAACCACAACCCACCAAAGGCTGGCAGAATTTCCAACCAGAATGAGTCCAGGTTGGTTGCCTGTTAGAACATAAATAATAATACATGAGATGTAAGTAAAACCCACAGTCTCATCACATAATATTGAAAATATTTAGAATACAATCCAAAATTACTCAGTGTATTAGTTATCTGTTGCTGCTGGAACAAATAACCACAGTCTTAGGGCTTCGAAGCACACAGATTTTCATTTTTTAAAGTTCTCTGGGTTAAAGGTTCAAAGTCCATCTTACCAGGTACAAGTTGACGTGCAGGCAAGGCTGGTTCTTGCCAGAGGCTGGAGGGGAGAACCTGTTCCTTGCCTTTTCTGGCTTCTAGAGGCCACCTACATTCCTTGGAAAACAAAACCGATGTTAAACCACAACCCACTGAAGGCTGGCAGAATTTCCAACGGGAGCCAGTTGTCTCAATGACTTCTTTTTCTTTAAAGCAAGCAACATAACATGTCTGTGACCCTTCTTCTAGAGTCACATTTCCTTGTGACCAAAGCTTAATGGTCACATATCTGCTTTTAAAGATGCTCATGTTTGTATGTGGCACACCTGGATAATGCAGCCTATTCTTCCCATCTCAAGGTCAGCAGACGAGCAACCTCTTATTGCACTTGTAAACTTAATTCCTTTTTATTATGTAACATAGCATAGTCAGAGGTTCAAAGAATTAAGATGTAGACAGTTTTTATCCCACCTTCAGCCTTTAATACATAAAGAATCATTAAATCTCAACTCACATGAAAATGATTAGCAGGTATCAGTGCTGAGAGGATGCAGATGTTAACATTTTGCTGATGAAAAATTTAAATAACCTTTATAAAATATTTCAAGAAAAGAGAACATTCTTGAAATGAATGGAAAGGTAGAAAATCTCAACAGAGAAATGGAAACTACAAAGAAGATCCAAATATAAGCTTTAAAACAAAATGAAAATTTAAAGCTCACTGGGAAGCCTATAGAGACTATTCAACAAAGTAAGAGAGAGGAGAGGGAAGAATTGGGGCCAAAAAATTAAGAGACCCTCAGGAATGTATGAAAAATATCAAAATTGCTAGTATTTGAGTCACTGGAATCCTAGAAAAGGAAGAAAAATAATGCAGAGTAGAAAAAAACTCCTGAAAATATTTTGACCAAAAAGTTCCCAAATTTGGTAAAAGACATGCATTCCCCCAATTCAAGAAGCTTAGTGAACTCCAAACATTATAAATCCAAAATCCACGTCCACATACATCATAATCCCACTGCTGAAAACTAAGACAAAGAAAACATGTGCAAGTATCGAGAAAGATGACATATTGCTTATGGGGAACAGTCCAAATGACTGAATTTCTTATCAGGAATCAGGAATATATTAATATAAATAAGCTGCGAATGTTTGCCTATCAAATTACAAAAAAATTTTTTAATTATCTGGTGTTAGGATGTGAGAATATGTTAGTGGTAAAAGAAATAAGAGTAATATTGGAGAAGAACAATTAGACGTTGTCCACCAAAATTTTAAATCTACTCTCCTTTTAACCCTCAATTCCACTTCTAGAGATTTACCCTGCAGAAATATCCATACATGTGCTGAAAGTTGTTTATTGTGACAGTGTATAATGGAAAATAATTAATAAAATATTAGAAATTAATAGAGATGAAGTAACATTTAAATAAATTATAGAACACCGCACTGTGGGACATAACGTATCTTTTAGAACAATAACATTGGAGCCAAGCCTACTGGCATGGAAAGAAGCTAAGACATATTCTTATGATAAAATGAAATTTGTCAAGCAGTACACAGCACGTAAATCAGATTTTACAATTATATATGTGACTACAATTGGCTAGAAAAAGAACTGAAAAGATAAAACCCAAACTGACATCATCAGTTGCTTCTAAGAGTGCAGAAGGGGTCCTTGTACTGTTCACCCGGCATATTCTATGTGTATGTGTTTCACAAAGAGCATTCTCCTTCGGTGGTCTAATCTTAGAAATTCACCAGTCTTTTACTGTTTTCTGAGATCTCAGAATTTCATTTACTTTTCATTTAAAAATCCAATCATTTGGCCCCAATTCTTCCCTCTCCTTAAGTATTTTCTAGTATATGCTATTTATGACTGCAATGCAAATTACTTCGAAATTTACTAGCTCAAAACAACCAAAATTTATTATTTCATGAATCCTCTGAGGGTTAGAAGGATTGGGATGTGGCCAGATGCTCTCGGTGAGGATCTTTCAGGAGGCTGCAGTCAGAGTAAGAGGCTGGACTGCAGTAATCTGAAGGTTTGACCAGCACTGTTGTGTCCCCATACAAGTCCTTCGCAAAGCTGTTGGCGAAGTCCCTCACTGACCAGTGGGCAGACATCTCAGTTCCTTTCCACAGGCCTCTATGTGTTTCCAAGGGAGCTGCCGTCCCCTAGAGTGATTAGTCAAAAAAAAAGACAGTAACCAAGAGCAACTGCAGTGACTTTTTTGTCCTACCCTTGGAAATGACACAGCATCACTTCTGCTATAATCTGTTGGTTACACAGACTGATCTTGGCACAAGGTTGGAGGGGAATACAGAATAGTGTGAATACCAGAAGAGAGAGATCATTGAGGACCATGTTGGAGAGACTACCACAGCTAAATTTCTCTGCACTCTCGCTTCTGCCCTTTCAAATTCTCAGACCTCCTAAGAACTTGTGAAACACTATTCTGCCCTTAGAACATACTGTGGCTAAAATTTTTTGCACTCTTTCTCTTCCCCTCTTTTAAGTTTGCGGGCCTTCTAAGAATTTGTAAAGCACAGTTCTGTCCTTATGACCTCACTGGTCTATTAAGGAGTTTGGAACGATCCAGTATTTCACCAAGGAAAGACCTTGTGAACTAATAAACTCTAGTACATGGAGTCTGTTATGGTTTAGACCTAAACTCCGACATTCTCACTTGTTTGAAAGGTGTTTGGATCGTGGGGGTGCTTGTACTCATCAGTACATTCATCTGTTGATGTGTCTGGTAGCTGAAGGGCTGTTAGGCTGTGGGGCCTGGTTGGAGGTGGGTCGGGGTGTGACCTGGAAGGGTGCATTCTTTTCCCCGCTCCTCCTGTTCCACCGCTTCCTGGCTGCCTTGGGAGAAAGAGCTTTCCTCTGCCAGGTCCTTCTACCATGCTGTTCCTGTCTTGGAGCCAGCCCACCATGAGCTGAAGCAATGAGCCAAAATAAACCTCCTTTAAATTGTGAGTGTCACAGTGACAAGGAAAGCTGACTGATGCAGAGTTTCTGTCTTTTCCTGTGAACAAAGGAAGTTTGTTTTCTTTAAAGCGTAATGATCAAGGAGAGTTGGAGAAACTGCAAGCGTGAATAATTGATCCAGGAGAAAAACATGGGGAAGGACCAGGTACCTCGATGAGAATCCTTTCAATAAGAAGGCACACCATTCATGTCTGTCCCACATTCAAACCTTTAATCCTCACAAGTCAAGACAGCTGCCTCAACTCCAAGTGGAAATTCTCATCAGCCATTCAGACAAGGAAGTACAAACGCTTGCCAGCTTCCAGAGCAACGACAAAGGCTAGTGGAATCATCTGTTACTGAAAAAAATGTTAGAAGGCAGTCAGTGAAATCAGGAGATCGAAGGATATCTATGTCTCAGCATTAAAACAGTGTGAAGTACAAATCACAGTATATAAGAGTTTGAAAGAAAATCCCCTGACATGTAGATGGACCTGATTGCAAAAGATGCTTATTGTATCCCTGGGAGTATAATTGAATGATATTTTACTGTATAACTTCTGTTCAGTCAAACATTTAATTCTTTCATAATATGCTTATAGAAATAAAAGTAAAAATTGATTCATCACAGGTTGAGCAATCCTTATGCAAAGAGTGTTGATTAAATCACTGTTGACAAGTTGAGAAAAGTAACATACCTCAGGGCTTTGAACTTGACTTTGCCTCATTCAACATTTTTATGAACTATTTAGACAAAGACAAAAATGTACTTACTATAGTCTCTGGTATTGTATAGCTAGATAGAAGAGTAAAGAAGTTGAGTAACAAAATCAGAATTTTTTAGGTCTCCAATAAGCTGAAATAACAGGTCAGAGCCCCCTGAAAATGGGTAAGAAGCAGCACAAAATCCAGAGACCTGGTAAAACAGCAGTTAGTGCCGAAAAACCTTAAATGGACCAAAAATATAATATGAGTCAGCAGTTTGCCAAGTCTGCCAAAAAGGTAATGCAAAAAAATTAGTCTTCATTATGAAGAATACAGTGCTTCCAACCAGGAAGATGTGATCTGATGAATACAACACTATAAATATGTGAACTCCTGCCATGATTGAGAGAGTCCACTATGTACATTGAAACTCCAAGGTCACACTGTCCTTTGCTAGTAACAGCCCCCTTAATGACCAAGCTAAGAAAAAAGAAAAATGTAAGTTTTTTAATTCATTCAAGCAGTGAGGTAGCATCCTCAGACGGCCCTCTCAGATTCTCAGCTTCAGTGTACAAACATCGTCTTGAAATTATTATGTCAAACACTAATAGCAGTAATTCTGTGAAGACATTTTGCCAGTGGAATTAAATTTCCAGACCAGTGGACCTTAAGATACAGCGATTACCTGAATGGGCCTGTCCTAGTCACATGAATTCTTTAAAAAGAGAAAAAGAAATTATGTAAGTAAAAACAATTTCTTAAGTACAGAGGTTAGCTTGATTTTCAAGATAATGGATTGTATCATCTTTCTCTTAATTTGATAAATACTACTATTAGACTATTCCAGATTGAGAGAGAGAGAGAAAGAGAGAGAGAGAGAGAGCGAGAGAGAGAGATAGGGAGATTGCTGTGGCTAGTGACAGAAGTCGGAAGACCAAAGCATAAGAAGGATTCCAAGCAACGTTAACAGCTTGAAGATAGACAGAGACACACAGTAAGATGCAGGTAACTCTGAGATGAGAGTAACCTCTAGTTCCCAACCTGCAAGCCAACAGAGATCTCAGCCTTGTGACCATGAGAAGAATGAGTTCGGAAGAAAACTCCAGGCCCCAGGTAAGAACTGAAGACCCAGCCAAACCCTTGTTTTCAGCTTGGCGAAACCATGAGCAGGGTATCCAGCCACCCCATTTGTACTAATTAGGTAGCCTTCTTATAAAGTGATCTCATGTAGCCTGGAGGGTTTAAGGAACCTGTCCAAAGCCACACACTTTATTAAAGAACCCAGGTTCTACAAAAGTCCTTATTTAATCAACACAGCACTAAAGTCTCAACTTTGTCCCCCGTCTTTACTGGTCAAAACTGAAACCTAAAATATTGCCTTATGCAAGCTGGCTCCTCTAGTGCCTGTTCACCTGTTCTGTGGATGCACCCAGACACACTGCATTGCAGCACTGCAAATAATCAATAATGTGCCTTGAGTGCGTACCACATGCCAGCCACTATTGCAAGCATGTGGCATTATGGAAGCAGTTAATCCTCAAAACAACTCTGATAGGTATTATTACCCCTGTTTTATAGATGAAAAAACCATGAAGTCACTGAAACTTTAAAGGATGTGCCTGTCTGTAGTCACACAGCTAAGTGAAAGAGCTGAGATGAGGACATGGGTAATGTGAGGCCTGAGCCTACTTTCTCACTATGCTGCCACCGATCACGTAGCATTTCTATGTTCCAGGTCCCACCTTCTCTGCATACATTTTCTCTAGTCTTTCTAATATTTCTGTAAAAGATGTATTTTCCCAATTTTACAACGAAGGGACTTGAAGGAGAGATTAGATAAACTCCCTAAGATCTTGGTTAGTAGATGTAAATGTCCAGTTTCCACCATGTCTCTGCAGTCCTGTAAATTATTTGACTTTTCATGCGCATGATTTTTTCCTGTACCTTTAAATTCCCTACACTATCCTCTCAGGACCTACCTGACAGCTACAGCCCAGGTCCTTGTACTGGACAAGCGGAAGAGGAGGAGGAAAACTTAAGGTGATGGCTGCCAGCTGCTGCTTTAAACAAAATATATCCACATTTACAAAGGCATAGGGGCTGGTTGCCTAGCAACATCTTTCTGCCTCCCCAACCTGCTCCATCTCATCCCTCCCCACCACACATTACACACGCCCCTTGGCCTGCAATGGCCTTTGGAGACGCCCCTTTTCAGGACTAAAGAGGTTCAGTTTGATTTTCTGTTCAAATGCTTGCAACTTGCAGGGGACCCAGGGAACACATGACTTGTACCACAGATGGCCCTGGGACAGGCAAAGGAGAGCCGTTCTCCCTGCATGCCCATCCCTTGGCGCTCACGGGTAGCTAACGCTGCAGGAAGGAGGGGTCTCATTTCAGGCTCTTTGTCATATCCCTGAAGGTTTAAAAAAAGAGTTTTGTTTTTCACATATGTCAGGTCCTTTAAATAGTTCTTTGAAATAAAAGTTTGATTGGGGTAGAATTAAAGCAGGCTGTCTGGATTTCCTTTTTCATCTTATCTTCCATGTTTGAAGTTAGAGCCTCTTAAATTTAAACTTATCTTCAGTTCAACCAGTATAAAAGGCCTTGGGGCTATTCTTGGCCTAGAGTCTTAAAGAGAAGCAGGACAAGGCAGAGAACGCACAGTTCTTGGCACTCTTCGAGTGTGAATGAAAGGGTACCACAGTTGCCCCCCGGAGCCCAGACGATTCTGACTCCTTGGTCATGAGGGGATGCTAAACTGACAACCAGGCTCCAGTTATCACTCCCGGGGCCTAGGCTCTTTTCCCTTCCTGGGCCCCTTCTTTCATAAAAAGAAAGACAAAGTATGAAAATTGTATTTTATAGCTGTGCTGGTATGAAGATCAATATGACCCAAGCTGAATTCATTAATCCGTATACGTTCATTTCATTACGTTATGCTCATTCTTCCTGATTGTAAGAAAAATTAAAATATTTTCATGGGCTTCTGAACACAGTGTAAGTCCAAGCCACTGTGTTTATGGTTCTCAGTGGAAAAGAGTCCCTGCTCAGAGCAGGTTTGGGTGTGGTTTAACTGTTTTCGTTAGGTTCCCTCAAGGGCCCCTATGTAAAATGCTTTTCCCCTACTTGCTTAGGGAGTACTGGGACATGCTTTGGACTTCAGGGAGGTGGGGCCTAGTGAGTGGTCCTCAGGTCACTAGCAGAGAGTCTTTGAAGAAGATCGTGGAGCCCCACCCCTCCTCTCTCTGCTCCTGGTTCAACCTGGGGTCACTTGTTTGCTTACAACCTGTGCTCCCACCATGGCCATCCACCATGTGCCATAAGTTTATGCTGCCAACAGGTGGCCCTCACCAAATCTGTGCTATGCCATTTGGACATTGAACCTCCAAAACCTGTTATTTTAGAGTTGCTTACATATTATTTACATATATGTGATATAGTATTACATATATTTCCTACTTTTCTGCCTAGTTGTTCTTGTCATTAGTGAAAGTAGAGTGTTAAAGTTTTCAGTTTTTACCGTTCAATTGTCTATTCCTTTTTTCAAGTGTGTCAGGTTTTATTCCACGTATTTTGGGCCTCTGTTGTTAGGTATATATATATGATTATGATTATTATGTTTTCCCAACTGATGGACATTTTTTCCTTATAAAACATTCTGCTTTAATCACAGAAGAAATAGAAAACACTTAAATGAAACTGAAAATGCGACATACCAAACCTTATGGGGGCAAAGCAAAAGCAGTGCAAAGGGGGTGTCTGCATCTATAAGTGCATATATTAAGAAATAAGAAGATTGTCAAAACAATTTAACTTTACAACTCAAAACCTTGCAGAAGGAAGGAAATAGTAAAAATTGAAGCAGAGATAAAGTGGACTAGAAAAATAATAGAGAAAATTAAGGAAAAGGAAAATTGTTTCTTTGAAAAGATTTACCAAATTGAAAAACCCTTAATGAGATGGACCAAGAAAAAAGATTAAAGTTGCTAAGAATAAAATTGCTAAAATAGCTAAAAATAAGGGACATTATTTTAAAAAAAAGTATATAAAAGGGTATAGAGAACTATAAAAGAACTATAAAAGGGTATGGTGAGAAATTTTGTGCTAACAAATTGGATGGATAGATTCCTAGAAGCATAAAATCTATCATCTCAATCAATTTATGCTAATGTAACTAAATACCTGAGACAAGATGATTTGTAAAGAGGACTGACAATTTAGCTCAGTGGTTAGAGTGCTTGCTTTACAAGCACAAGGCCCTGAGTTCAATCCCTGGCACCAAAAAGAAAAAAAGAAAAGAAAAGAAATGTGTCTCCCCACATTTTGTAGGCAGGGAAGTCCCAGATCAAGACACTGGTTCTCTGCTTCTAAGATGAACAGCATCCTACCTTGAATTCTGTGTCTTTACATGGACAAAAGTGACAAAAGAACCAAAAAAGAATGAACACTACATCCTCACACAGTGGAAGAGAAGAACAAAGGGGGATCTGAGAGAAAAACTCTCTCCTTCAAGCCCTTTTATAAGATGGTAGCCTCACCCCTAAGTCCAAGCTTTCATGGCCTAGTCACCAGCTAAAGGCACCACCTCTGCGTACTGTTGCATTAAGGATTAAATTTTGGAGGGAACACAAAAACAGAAACAATAACACCTCCCAAGACTAGATCACAAAGAAAGAAAATTAGAACATATCTATTACTAATAACGAGATCAAATCAGGAATCAAAAATCTCTGGCCAAAAAAAAGCACTGCAAAATGGTAAATTCTACCAAATATTTGAAGAACTAGTACCAATTCTCAAACTTTTCCAAAACATGGAATAGGAAAAAATAAATACATTCTAACTCAACCCAGGAAGCCAGCATTACTCTGAAAAGAAAATCAGAAAAGACATCACAGGCAAACATAGAACAATATTCCTTATGAACATAGATGGAAAATCTCTCAATAAAATGCTGCAGACTGAATTTACCAGAGTATTGAAAGCATATAATATTCATGCCCAAATGGCATTTTTTTTTCTGGAATGCAAGGATGGTTTGGTATATGAAAATCAATCAATGTAATATGCCACATTAACAGAATGAAGAGGGAAAATGACATGAAGATCTTAGTTGAGGCAGAAAAGATGTTAGACAAAACGCAATAGCCTTTCATAATAAAAATACTCAACGACATAGGAGTTGAAAGAGAACTACCTTAACATAATAAAACCCATACACGAAAAACCACAGCAAACAGTACATGACATGATCAAAGACTGGATGCTTTTCCCCTAACATCAGTTAAAAAAATGCCCAATTTTTAAAATTGTTTTCAACATAGTACTAGAAGTTTTCAATAGAACAATTAGGAAAAAATGAAAGACATCCAAATTGAGAAGGAAGAAATAAAATAATGTCTTTCACAGATCACAAGATCTTATATGCAGAAAATCCTAGCATTTCAAACAACGTTATAGCTAATAAATAAATTTCATGAAGTAGTAAGATACAAACTTGACACACAAAAGCCATTGCATTTGTATACAATAAAAATGAACAATCTGTAAACAAAATTATAGCAATAATTCCATTTATAATAGAATCAAAAGGAATGAAACAGGATTCACTAACAAAGGAAATAAAAGACTAATATAGTGAAAACTACAGAACACTTCTGAAAAAACTTAAAAAGACATAAGTAATGAAAACACAACTCATCTTCATGAATCAAGACATAATAATTTTAAAACATCAATATTATCTAAAGCAATGTACAGATCTGTCAAAGTTTCAATAAGGTTTTATGCAGAAATGGAAAAATCCATATTCAAATTCGTTTGAAATCTCAAGGGACCCTGAATAACCAAAACAATCTTGAAAAAGAGCAGAGCGGAAGAGTCATTATTTCCTGGTTTTGAAACTTACTACAAAACTTCAGTAATCAAAACAGTGTGTTACTGGCACAAAGACAAGCATATACATTAATTGACTAGAACAGAACCCAGAAGTAAACTTTTGTATATATGTTTGTAAAAATGATATTGACAAGATCGCCAAGACCATTCAATTGGGAATGCTGTTTCAACACGTAGGGCTGGAAAAATGGATATCCACTCACAAAACAATAAAATTAGACTCTTGCCTATCACCATATACAAAAATGTACTCAAAATTGGTCAAAGACCTGCATATCAGACCTAAAATTATAAGACTTTTAGAAGAAAACATGGGTCAAATACTTCACAGCATTGGATTTGGCAATGATTCCTTGAGTTCAACTCCAAAGGCACAAACAACAAAGGAAAAAAACCACATAGGACATGAAAATTTTTTAAAATTTCACATCAAAAGACAATATCAGATTTGGGGATTCAGCTCAAGTGGTAGAGCTTTTGCCGAGCAAGCACAAGGTGCTGAGTTCAATCCCCAGCACCACCCCCCAAAAAAGACAATATCAACAGAGTGAACCCACAGAATTAAGAAAATATGTATAAATCGTACATCGGATAATGGATTAATATTGAGAACTCCTAAAACTCAACTGCAACAAAACAATCCAACTAAAAATGGGCAAAGACTTGCAAAGACATCCATCCAAAATGGACCAGAAAGCACACAAAAGCATGTTTAGCATTGTTAATCATTAGGAAAATGCAAAGCAAAATTATAATGAGACACCTCATGACCCTCATCATGATGGCTACTATAGAAAAGAACAAAATTAGTAAGCATCAGAGAGGATATAGAGAAAATAGAAATCTTGTACTCTGCTGATGAAATGTAACATTGTACAATACTGTTAAAAAAAAAGCATTGCATTTTCTCAAAATCTTACAAATAGTATTACCATATTTTTCAGCAATTCCACTTATGCATATTTATCCCCAAAGAATTGAAGCCGGGATCTCAAAGATATATTTGCATATCCATATGCACAGCAGCATTATTCACAGTAGCTAAAGTATAGGTGCAACCCAAGTGTCTACTGATGGATAAACAGATAACCAATGAGGTATATACATACAGTGGAGTATTATTCAGCCTTAACAAGTAAGGAAATTTGGACACATGCTGCAACATGAAAGAAACTTGAGGACATCATGTTAAGAAAAAAAAGAATGAAGAATATTTTATGATTCCACTCATTTGAGATATTCCAAGTAGATAAATCATAGAAACAGAACAGGGACTGGGAGGAGGGATGAATGGAAAGTTATTGTTTAGTGAGCATGAAGTTTCAATTTTGCAAGATGAAGAAATTATGGAGATGGATGGTGGTAGTTGTTGGATAACATTATGAGTATGTTTAACACCACTGACCTATAACACTTAAAAATAGTTAAGGTAGTAAATCTTGTCATGTGTATTTGACCACACTAAGAAAAATTGGGGAAAAAATCCCTCCTTATCTCTAGTAACATTTTTTGGTTTAAGATCTATTTTGTCTGATATTAGTTGAATAAGGAATGTAGAAAAATTGTAGTGAATGTCTACGTTTTAGAAATTATATTACAGTAAAAGACATATTGCCCTTAATCCCCCTCAAAATAAGCCCCCTTACTTTGAATTCACTTATCCATTGTTCTTGTCACTCTGTGAAATAGTTCTAGAAGTCCTCTTTCGTGAGTATCTTTAGTTGTGCTGTGTGGCTGCCTTGATCTCCATAATCGATCCAAAATCTTTACCGCTTATTGTCCTTTTGACTTCAGGGAGCAGCCCAAAGTCTCATGGTGTCAGGTCCAGTAAAAAATATGGATGAGGACACACTAATGTTTCTATGATCCTGCTTTTCCATTGGAAGGCACTCAGCAGCACTATTCACTGTATTTTTTTATCACACCTTGTAAAGACACAAGACTTCCAGAACTGCTTCAGAAAGTAGCAAGAATGATGGGATAAGTGTGTTTGAAGCAGAGAATTATTTTCAGGGAGATTGATGGTGACATGTCTTTTATTGTAATAAATTTAAAACATGTAAGCAGTCACTGTATATTGTGATCACATGCTGTATAACTTTTCTTATTAGTTTCCTATTGCTTCTGAAAACAAACTATCCCCAAATGCATTATGGAGGTCAGAAGTTGTAAAGTCCCAGCTTGCCAGGGCTGCACTCCTTGCGGAGCCCCGAGGAGAGAATCTACTTCCTTCCTCTTTCCAGGTTCTCAAGGCTGCCTCCATTCTTAGGCTTGTGCCCTTTTCCCCATCTTCACGGTCAGCCGCACCTATTCATCTCTTCCTCTCTCCTGACCTCCTTCTCCCTTCTTCTCTGTCTCAGTCTTCTTCTGTATCTTCTGCTCAGATCTTGTCACCTCCGCTTGGTCGTGTCCTCTTATTTGCGTCTGACTTTCTTGCCACCGCCCCCCCGCCCGGGCCCCTAATGATTAAACGTGGTCAAACTTGATTGACCTTGGTCAAACTGTACTTGAACCGTTTTTACATGAATTAGTTAATTAATCCTTACAACAAACCTGTGAAGGAGATATTATTATCTACACAAATGAGGAGACCAAGAAACAGAGAGGTTAAGAACCTGCCAGGGTCTTTTAGCTAGCAAGTGGCACAATATGAATCAAAAGTCTCTGAGTTGGAAGACTCCTTTCTTAGAATCTCTTAAAAACATGACACCCATTCCATTAAATTCAAGCAAAATCTGACAATAACTGAGTAGAAAAAATAGCTCATGTGGTATGATATTACTCTGCAAGTTTATTTCTCTCTTTCCCTTTCTCTCTCTCCTTCTGCCTGAAAATGGGCACAAAGAGTACACAGAATGATATTTCCTCACAGCTAACCATAGTTATTTCTGGGTGATGGCATTTGGGGAGTGTTAGCTTGCTTATATTTTCTTTATTGTTGTTTGTTTTCTTCTCCTAAATTTGAATTGAATTTTTGTGATGAACATATATTACATTTTGAAATTTCCCCCAATAATTTTATTGGGATATAAATTATATACTATAGAATTCACTCAAGTGTATACGTCAATGAATATTAGTGTATTGACAGAACCGTACAACTATTGCTACAATCTAGCTTTAGGAATACAACTGGATAGTCATATGATAAGTCTCTGTTAAACTTTTAAGAACTACTGAACTGTTTTTCCAAAGGAACTGCACCATTTTACATTTCTACCAGGAGTATATCAATTTTTCCATTTCTCTGCATTTTTACTAATATTTGTTATTGAACTTTTTATTATAGTTATTTTTTCTTTTGGGGGAGGAGGGTGTTAGGGATCAAACTCAGAGCCTTGCACTTGCTAGGCAAGCCCTCTACCACTGAGCTAAATCCCCAACCGCTTATAGTTATTATAATGGGTGGGGAGTGGTATTTAGTTATGGTTTTGATTTGCATTTTTTAATGACTAATAAGACTGAGCATCTTTTCTTGTGCCTCTAGACCATTTGTATGCTTTTCTTCAACTCATATTGTTTTTGTAACATCCAAAACTATTAAATAAAAAAAGCAATCTTGACATCTGTCATCTGGCCAGCATAGAACACAGTGACTGATGCCGTGTGTGACTTGCACTCTGGGTTTCTTCCAAGGCAGCCAGAATGTTGGGCTGACTTTCCAGCGACACTTTACACCACCGGCAGTGAGCCTGCAGTTAACTCGACACCCCAGAGCCTGTTCTCAACGGAGAAGCCAGCTTCCCTTATCTTGTATTGGACAATTAATTTTATTGAACCTAAGTGCTGAAGCTAATATTTTGAAAATATAATTTATATATTGAATATAATTGAATATAATTATGTATTAAATACATTTTATAATATTGAAAATATTATAAATTTTATATTATAAATTTAGACATCATTACCTATAAAAATAATATTTTATCTCAATTGCCTCATTTCACTTTACCTACCTGGCAACTCATTTTTGGATGTTAGAATACCTAAGAAGGTGGATTTTTTTTTAAACAGTTGCAGTTTCTATCTTTTCTCAATCAAAATGAATTCATACTTGCAGGAGATTTTGTTTCATAGTCGTCTCTTAAGAACACTCAATTATGACACATGAAAATTTGATGAAAAGAAGTACCTCAAAAATAAAATTAATGTGGGGTTGGGGATTTAGGTCAGTGGCAGACAGTTTGCCTAGCAAGTGCAAGGCCCTGAGTTCAATCTCCAGCACCCGAAAAAGCAAAGAAACAGAACTAATGTAAGAGATCTCTAAGACCCATTTTCTATAATCAAGATAGACATATGTCTTTATACTGTACAAAAAGTCATCGAAAGTGAGCACTGCTATCCAACTTTGCTCCATATTAATGGCCACTTTTAATATATTTCTGTTTAAGAAAACACAGAGATTTTTGGGAAGAAAAAGTATATACAATGTCACTGAAATGCAGACATGTCATATGGAGGGGTTTCCACCACACTTCTATTCTAAGTTTACTCTCAAATTTTTTTCTGGGTTACTTATTTTCACCTTTTGGCACTAATTACTTTATACTTTAACTACTTTCTCCATAGCCCATTCACATCCTACCTCGTCCTTGAATGAAAATTCTTTGGGAGTCTTCCCAAGCCAGTCTGAGCTTTCCCCTTCAAGTTCCTTGGAGTATCTTTTTTAGTTTGTGAAGGACCCTTCTCTGTCCTCCTGTCTTGGACTTTCTCCCTTTCACCATCTATGCTCAGATCACACTTCCCCATCTTCTTCAGCACCAAGTTTAGTATATTTAAGCCTTCCAACCCAACTTGCCTATGTTGGTTTAGTAATTGTACATGCATAAGAAAGTGTTCGTATGTACTAATTTAAAAAGCAAAATAAAAGAGAGATGACAAAAAAAAGCAAGGTAAATTTTGCGGAGATTGGAAGGGGTTTTTAAAGGGTGAGGGGGAAGGGCAGAGAGAGCAAGGCCAAGCAAAAATGATTAAGATGCGGTATGTGTATGTATCAGTTCTCCAAGATAAGTGTAATTATCGTGTATCACAAGCATATACCAAATAAAAGAAATTTAAAAAAGAAAGTTCTTATATGTCTGTTTTTAAATATGTAAATAATATTGTGCTATACGTCTTATTTGATTTTTTATTTTAATCCTCCATCATTACATTCCTGAGAGATATCCACATGCTACATGTGAATCTAACTTAATAGTTCTGCCTGATGCATATTATTCTATCAAATGAAAACATCAAACTTATTTATCTATATATTCCCAGATGTACACTCATCCAGAAAAATACTTCTCTGAGCATCCTTGTGAATTTACTATATTTACACTTGTTCTCTATGCTGGTCAGAGAAAATGTCTATAAAGAGAAATTTTCAGTTCCTATTTAACTGTCCAGTTTCTCTGATGTATGTATTCAGAAAGGAGATTTCTAAGTTATAGGCTTACACATAGATAAAATTTCTATAAAAATTGATCTATTGCTCCTCAGAAGAGCTATAGTAGTTTACCCTCCCATACCAGTAGTATAAAGGCATTGATGCAACTTGTACTTCACACCATTTCTCTGCCTCCGTGGTCTTTGCCATCTGAGGCAGGTGACGTATCTACCCTCTTAATAGTCCTCTCTTGTGTTCTGGGATTGCTGGTAAGGTTGAACAACTATCTCTTCAAATGATTATGTGAATTATCTATGCATCTCCACTGTCTTTTTTCTAATCACTTTTTTCTATGATTTTTTTACTGCCAGCTGGCATTAATTTCCTCTGCATCCTGGGTGCTAAAACCTTAAAGGTTTTTAGGCTTTATAAATATCATTTAGGCTGTCACCAGTCATTTGTCACTGTTGGTCTTGTCTGTGATGTCCCTCATTGAACCTAACTCATTTTCGATTATTGTGAAATTGATTTATTTTTTGACAGCTTGAGCTTAGGGCTTTATTTAAGATTTTCTTTACCATCGAAGGGCAGACAGATACCCCTTACTTTTTCTTCTGCTAGCTTTATAGTTTTCCTTTCACACTTTAAGATTAATCCATTTTGAGTTTTTTAAATGGGTCTAATTGGGCTTTAACTATTTTTTATTCATATAATAAGACTTGTCTCCAAAGTATTTCTAAACAGCCTATCCATTTTCAACATACTTCTTAAGCTATCCCTCTCATGTACTTGTTTTTCATAGATGTGTAGTTTGATTTGGGAATTTTCCATTCTCTCCATTGGTCTCCTTACACATTCTGCACCTAAAGTTTACAACTTTACTCTTTCTCAAATTTCTCATTTTCTAGCAGAATGATCCGATTCTTTTGGTTTTCTTTTTCAGAGCTACTTAATCAAGAGCTTTTATTTTTCTATACAAATTTAAAATCAGTTTACCATAATTCAAGCAATTCCTGCTGTGATTTTGATTGGAATTATAATGAAATATATAAAACAATCTGGGACAGATGACATCACAATATTAAATTGCCTCAGTCATTTCTGTAGGCCTTTTCTTTTTTCCTTTAATAGATCACTGAAGTTAAACTCTTTGCAATTAATATCCTGTATATTCTTTATTAATATCATAGCAGACAATTAAGTTGTTCTTGTAAATTTTATCTTTATATATATAGATACATAAAGAAAACGTATATTTTTTTCTATTTGTACTCCTGTGGCCTTTTCAGACTTGCTTTTGAGGAAGAGGAACCAAAACCTGATTCACTCTCTTGTCTGAACCTATATTTAATACCTACATCATGTACTCTTATGGCTTGTGTCTAGATTTCCCCCCAAAGCCTCATGCAGTCATAGGTGGAGCTTTTCAGAGGTGGCTGGATTTAGAGTGTATGATGCTGGGATTAAGTGTGTGATGTTGGGATCAAGGGTGTGTGATTACTAAATCACTCCACTGATTGGTTTGGCATACTTCTGGGTAGGATTAAGGGTGCCCCATTCTGACTATGAGTGCTACCCACCTTAAGGGCAGGTAGCCTAGATGGAGCATAAGGGACAGAAAGAAGGTCATCACTTGTTTCTTGCTGCTTCTTTGCTACTTCTCTGCTTTGCTGCTTTCTGCCTGCCATGAACTGTTTCTCCTCTGCCATGCTCCTCTGTCATTCCACTCTGCCTTAGAGCCAGCTGACTATGGACAGAAACCTCTACAAACCATGAGCTACAATAAACCTTTCCTTCTTTAACTTTGGGTGTCAGATATTTTGTCTCAGCAATGAGAAAAGTAGTTAGGATGTATACATATTCAATGTCTTCAAATTTAAGGTTCATTTGTGACCAATGGCACCAGTGAGACTGGAATCTTCACTGAGTGCTACCTGCACATTACATTTTACATTACTTTCCACACGATGTTGCTCAGTGCTATGTGCACACATACAGGAGAGAGTTGCAGCCAGAGAGGCCCCTGTCGAACTGGAATCAGGGGCTCGAGTATATGCATTCCACTGCCTCTGACTTTGAACCACCCTTGTTCTCCTTAAATCGCACCATTTGTAACAGACTAATGATATCATCACAAAAATTCAATGAGTAAATGATGTATCTTGCACAGAATTTGGCATATAGAACCAATACCTGCTATTTGAATCTAAATAAGAGCAGTGAGAGAAAAGAATCATGAACTCTGAAAACTATTCCCACTGATTAAAAATGATTACTGAACTTACTTCAGCCAAGGACATCAAAGATGATTGATAACTGTGTCTCTAAATAATATGTGTACCCACTAGTCGTAGCTGAAAGGCAAGGCTTCTGCATCCTGAGGACCATCGCTGGCCCTGGACTTCCCAAGCAGTCCCAGAAACATTTTCTCCCAAAATCTGTTCTTTTGGGTAAAGGAGGAAGCTGTTGTGGGTGGTGAGATAATTCTTCCTCTGCAAAGAGATAATTTCAGCAGAATCCCAAATAGTACAATCAAGTTAGCTGTATTGAAATGCAAATTTTGTGCATATTAAAAGTACATATAAAAGTACATATACAGTAACCCCTCCTCATCCAAGGAGGCTATGTTTCTAAGACTCTCAGTGGATGCTTGAAACCTCAATAGTATCAAGTCTTATATATACTTTTTTCCCCTATATGTAAATTTCTGTGATAAAGTTCAGTCTATAAATTAGGCATAGTAAGAGATTAATAAAAATAACTAACAATGAAATAAAACAATTATGACCTATAGCAATAAAAGGTGTTTAAAATCCATGAATTGTTTATTTCTAGAATTTTCCATTTAATATTTTTGCACTGAGATTGACCAGAGGTAACTGAAGTCTCAGAAGTGAAACCTCAGATAAGGAGGAACTACTGTGGTTGAAACAAATAGAAATGCCTCTTATTTCCAACTTCATCTTACCTTCCCACAACGGAGACATTGGAATGAAAGATGATGATAGGGTGAGTGTGAATATGTAAGAAGCGGGCTGTCTTAAGGCAGCGGTGGCGAACCTATGGCACATGTGCCTCAGGGAGCTGTTCGTATCACTGAAAGCTCTAGAAGGTTTGCCATCACTGCCCTGAAGCCTGCTGTGGGAGTCCTTGCAAACCCTTCGCCAGGTCTCACAGCTGAGACAGAGGGAAGACTTGGAGACTAAGTCATGAGACCCAGGGCAGGAAGCAAAGGGCCAGAAAAGATCTGAAGTACAAGCATGTAACATCCATGTTGAAAGACTCAAGGGCAGTGACTGGGCATCTCCTCAAAGCGACCTTCCCCAAACCCCCTTGCAAAATGACTCCCCTCATCTTCTAAGTCACTCTGTCACACCACCCCGCTTTCTGTTCCTCTTTGGGCTGGTCATTATTTACATCATCTTGCTTATTTATTTATTTGCTTTGCTATTATTTGTCTCTTCCAACAGGCTGCAAATTCTATAGGAAGGACTTGATCTGTCTTGTTCATGCACCTAAATCAGTGCCAGGATCATTGTAGACACTCAAGAAATGTCATTTGGCTAAATGAAGGGAGCCTGGGTCTAGAACAGATGGAGCACTAGCTAATTTTTTGTTTCCTCACAGCACACATGTGCACTAGCTCACTGTTGCAGTGGGGAGAAAAGTGAAAGGATGGAACTTGCCATGAAGTGCTTTAGTGGAACAAGGAATGGCATAGGTAAGTGCCATCTCAAGAGCATGTGGAAACAGTCTGCCTGGAACTCTCACAGTAAGAAGGATGAACCCACATTGTCCCTGACCTGACTAACCCATGAGTCCCTGTGAATCTGCACATTCCTGGTTTATCTTTGGACAACTATATTGGAGTAATGTGAGATATAGAACCCACAGAATGGCCTTGGATGAATGAGTAATGCAGTGAGTTACAAAGGTCTTGAAAGAAAATTTGAGATTTGATTCTCTTGGGCTTTTTACCCCTCTGTTCATTACATGTGGTGGGTGGGGTTTTGGAGGAAAGATTTATATGAAGTAATAATCAATTGTTTTGTTTTTTCTTTTCTCCTGATCCTCTTGCTTTACTTTTCACTGGGAGAGAATGAAGAGAATAGGACTGAAGAGGTAGCAGACTTCTAATGAGATCACATTAAAAAAAACAAAAAGAAAGAAAGAAAATGACAACACTAAAACCATAAGGCAAACCAGTCGGGGGTGTTAAAGATAAAATTACAGGTTAGAAGTCAATGGAAATGAAGTTACAGGCAATTATTGCATGTTCTCTCTTTCCTTTGTAAGTGAATTGCCCTTTTAAAAATAAAATTGCTCTTGATTGTTTTTTAAATCTCATTTTCTGTGCTTCTGAATTGTTTCCTACTGATGTCTGTGTATTTTTAAATTCTCCAAATGTACTATTGGAAATAATAGAAGGAAAATGTGCTGGATTATTAATTTTCCCATATATTTTAAACACGTACATTTTATACCTCACAATGAATAAACAAATCATGATACTGTCAAAAGTTTAATATTATGCAGCCAGAAAATGTGTTTTACAGGATATTTTAAGGTATGCAGAAATGTTCATTATATACTTTTACATATAGTAAAACAGGATTAAAAACTACCCATAGAGAATGCTCTTCCTTTGTGTTTCATTATATTTAAAATAATGATTATGGGATTATGAGTGCAATTATGAGTTTTATTTTCTTCCTTAGATTTTGTAACAATTTCTCTATAAGTTATGAATGCAATCAGTATGTCACTCTTAAATCAGGAAGAATTTATAAAATGCTCAGATATCTTTTCAATACAGTGTAATTTATATTTAAGATGTCTTTTGAGGTAGGTAGGAAATCAATATTAGTCTTCTATTTTAAAATGGAAATACTGAAGTATCATAAAATGCTCTGCTTACAATCACATGGTTCATGACAAAGAAATGGAATATGAAAGAGAAACCATCCTCCTGGTTCAGCAGAGTTAGCCCCCCTCTTTGTCCACTGACAGATACAGTATCTTGGAAGAAATGCATGAAGCTGATCCCTTCCTGGGATCCCTTGATGGCTGCAATTCTCTTTGCACTGAATGCACCTCAAGGAAGCCCAGAGCCTAAGCCTGAGGCCCCCCTTCCCCTGCCTGGTCAGCCTTCTAAACTTTTACCGAAGAAAGGGAAGAACGCTGAACTGTGTCTGTGAGTTATCACAATTTTCAAATAATTGGATCTATCTAGTTGAGATCATTTCAGTCAGTAACATGTGCTGTTATTGCAAAGGGTAACATTTCCATTTCTCTAAATTGGGAGAAGCCTAACTTCAGGATCACCATGCTTTTCTATCCTGGAACACTTCTTAAGAACAAGGATTATGCCTATTCTTTACCAAAAACTCGTAAACAATCCCTAATACAGATTTATACTTGTGGAATCCTCATAAATACTGATTAACTCACCCATTGTCTGCCTTAGGACATTATACCCTAAGGACACTAGTTCAAATTCTGACTTGGTGGGGAGTGTATACAAAAAGCATGATCTTATTGCCAGGTGAGATGACTTATTCATTAAATGGAGGATCCCTAAATTTACATTTGGAAAAATCAAAAATGTTGTAATTTACTTTCAAGTGGCTCTTTTAGTTTTTTGAACTGCCAAATGACAACTGTTTCTTGCTTATGATTCTGGCTCTTGATAAACAAACAAAGAAAATTAGCCTATTCCTAGGGATTTGGCTTTGACTGATCCCAAGCGGAGCCCCGGCCACAGTATTTTTCAAAATCTCCTTGGACAATTCTGATGTTCAGCAAGGTTTGAGAACTACTGATTTAAACTGTGAATCTTTGCCTCTACGACATATTTAGTATCTGTGATTTATCTGATGCCAAGTCTTTGGTCAAGAATGCAACATCCAATTATAACACAGATCCCACGGGTAAGATCAGTTTTAGGACTTTCCATGTGGTTTCCAGAAATGTACTACAGTGAGAGTCAAGTATTGTTGGATACTTTGTGTTTTTCCAATGTCCCGATCCCTCTAAAAGAAGTAGCTAGGAGAAACTTGTTTTTGTGATGTTCACAGAAGCTGTGGGCGGCACCTGGGGAAAAAAATCACAAAACCCAACTTTCCATCAGTGGGATATGGTAAGAAGGGCATTTTTAAAAAGATGAATGAAGTTGCCAAAGGAATTCCTAATTCTCGCGTTGGGAAGAGAAAAGTTGTGCTGCTAAGACAACAGCCCTGCCTCTCCAGCACTGGGCCTCACAGCTTCGTCCAGTTTCCCTGTGTTCCTCTCCAGCAACTGGACCCTGGATCCGCATTCCCCCACCCTATTCCAAAGTGCGAGGATCTGATTTTCGGCACACTGAGCATGGATCCCGATGTCCTCTCTAATTTAGGAAGAGGCTGTTCTGCATTGAGGCCAAGACCGGGTTGTGGCAGCAGAGAAACAAGAGTAAGAGAAGGAACAGGGACAGTTAAGACACTGTCCATTTAGGAGGAAAAAAGAAAGTAAAGAGACAATAACATTTCAGAGGTTTAGAATGTGAGTGATTCTAGACCAATGTCGAACGAGCCCTACTGCACCAAAATTAGTTTTGGGAAGGAAATTCATGAATTTAAACGCTTGAAGACAGGATATTGCTGATGGAATAATATTATACCATCTTTTCAAATTTAAGCAAATGCCCTTTATTGGATTAAGAAAAGTGATCATGAGACTGAAGGAGCATAACAGAGCCTGCTGGGAGTAGATGTTGGCAACACCAGGCTCTTTAGCTACCTCCATCTCTAGTAGCTGCTAAGTCTTATTCTGGTTCTACATCCAGGTCTTGCTTAAACTGCTGCCTTCCAAGTTCTCTTCGGGATTCTCCTGCAGGTTCCTCCTGTTCTCCAGGGTTTCGGCAGACAACATGGTCAAGGAGGGAAGCTAAATTGTGTCACCTAGTGTTATGGTTTGTGTCTAGATGTTCCCCCAAAGCCTCATGTGGTAGCTGGATCTAGAGTGTGTGATTACTAAATTAGTCCACTGATTGATTTGACTGGTTCTGCTGGGATCAAGGATGTGACACTAGGATTAAGGGTATTAGGATTAAGGGTGGGAGTACTGCCCACCCTAAAGCCAGGTAGCCTGGAAAAAATATGAGATACAGGAAGAAGCTGGTTAGTCCCCTGCTTGCATTCCTTGCTTACCTTGCTGCCTTCTGCCTGTCTGCCAGGCCACCCTGCCTCGGACCCAGCTGACTGTGGACTGAAACCTCTACAAACTGTGAGCTAATAAACCTTTCTTCCCCTAACTGTGGGTGTTGGGTATTTTGTCCCAGCAATGAGAGAAAACCTAACTAACACACCCAGTAACCTGGGGAGTCTCCATACAGGTGTGATATGGTACCCAGGACTATTCTTGGAGGGAGAAGAGTCCTCCTATGAAAGAATCTGGGGGACTCATCCTGAGCCCAGAAAACTTGCAAGAGATTTTTAATTTAAATTTACTTCAACATCATTTTGAAAAATGAAAATACTTCCTTGAATTTCTTAAATTGAATACAGTAGTAAGTGTGTGTGTGTGTCTGTCTGTCTGCTGTGTGTTCAGATACAACTCTCTTGAGAAATAAGTGAAGTGAGAGTTTTAAAATGAACATATACCCAAAAAACAAAAAACAAAAATAAAATGAACACATACCCATACCCAGAGCATCAGGAAAAATTTTATTTTAAAGGAACTGATCCTTTAAATTATCTGTTTTAGATAACTCTCAATTTTTGTTTGGTTTAGAAGTAAAACATTTCTGATTTCCGAGGTGACTCTTGCCTAGTTGTCCTACAGTTCAGGAAGCAGCCTGCTGCATTGGAGAGGAAGGGGCTGGGTATCTCTGACCTGAAGCAGCAGCTCTGTTACCCCGAGGAAAGCACTGGTACCCTCCCAGCCTCAGTCCCATCCTGTAAGCGGTTGGGCCAGGTGATTTCTGGTGTAGAATTTTCATTCCATAGGCTCAGTGTCCTTTTAAAACACAAACTGCCTTTGACCAAGAGTTCTAGCCAATGCATAGCTCCCTTCCCAACTCAAGAATCAAATAAAAGCTCCTAACTGCACTGAGTTCTATTGTAGACATTTCAGGTATGCAGAAAATGGGCTCAGAGAAGCATGAGGACTTGCTCAAAACCACCCAAGCTCAGAGCAGCTCTGTTTCCTGCTGTATCTTGTCCCAGCCAACAGCTCTGTCTGCACACGTCAATGGAAGATGCACTTGGCCCAGACGGCTCTGGCTGGTGAGCTCCATGCACAGCTCCCGACTCCTGTTCCCTTGATACATTGGAGTGTGAAGTGAGGGAACAGGACTGCAACCCCTGTATGCAGTTCACGCTGCATGGGCACGCCTCCCTTTGGGGACAGGAGTGGCTGGCATTGTCAAAAGCAGCAGAGAAGGGGAGGGGTGGACTTTTATCCCGAACTGCTCATCCCTTTGCAAGATTTGAGAAGCTGGAAACACTCAGCCTCCTGAATCCTTTAGGAGAGCAAGGTGATTTAAGTCACACATATTTCTGTGACATAGATGTCCAAACAGGAAGCCAAAGGGAACCGGCTTTTCAGATTTTGTTTTTTTTTAAGGCAGCCTGCGGCTGGAAATGGACAAGAGCAAGTGTTCCTGCTGTAATTCTCATCCTGAGAAGTCTGCAGCCTAAGAAGTCTAGCATGCATTGAGGTAACCTGATACAAAGTGGTTTTCACTATTTTGAAATTAAGGTTTCTGTGCTGCTCACGGAACGCCAGCCTGTATTTAGAAGTCAGTGCTAGGCCTTAGCTGACACTTCCATACTGGCCGAGAGCTGCTGATGCGAACCAGGTGGCCTGCTTCAAGCAGAATTCAATTACCCAGATGGCAACTGTTTCTTAATTCAAAACTTTACCAGCACTTTTTTTTTCCATTATGAAAAATGAGAGGGGCAAGAGAACACACTGAGTCTGAGCACTTCTGGTTTATGAGATTAGAGCCACGGGAGAGAAGCGTGTCTGTGGCCTCTGCCAGCTCCCTGTAGCTCCAGCCCACAGCACGATGCCCGCCTGGCGTGGCTGCTTATTCCCAGAACAGAAGTGACAGGCCTGAAACTCAGCCTCCTCTTGGGTCTGTTCTTAGGAAGCTAGAATAACTCTCCCTCGCTAATTAACAATTGCATTAGCAGATGGTATCTTTTCTTCAAGTGAAAAGGGAAAATGACAAAAGGTTTTAAAGGTTTTAAATTGCACTTGGAGACAATGCTTCCCTTTTCCTGAGGTTAGCATCAGCCCCTGCAGTGCAGACACTGAATTTTCAGGCTCCTTATGCTGAAGATGAAAACCTCTCAGTGGGGCAGCGACTGCAATGTTTTAGCGGGCTTACTTCCCCGGTCCTCGCCTGGGGTTTGGCAATAACCAGACCAATTTGGACAGGTGGAATGTTCATTGGCTTCTACCACCCAGCTAGGTGTCCTGGTTTGCTGGGTTTCGGCAGACAGCTCTGCACTGGATAAGAGATTGGTGGGGAAGAGGGTGGCCAGCAGAAAGCAGATCCCGTTCTCACTCTCTCCTTCTCTAGACCAATCTTTGCGGATGCCTTCATCCTTCTTGGCCTCTGTGTCTCCCAGGCTGGGTAGAGTACTAGGAATTGGAAATTAAAACAATGCCCTATAGTTTTTGAGTAGTCGTTATTCAACAGATAATATTCTAATGTTTCATACATATTGTATCAATCATATCATTGAACATCACAATGATATAGTTACTAAGCTATAAAGTTTTTATAGATTAAAAAAACTCCCTATGGGTAAGGAAAACGCTATTGTTTGAAGAAAGCTCCTTCTTGGGATACTGTTATCTGGTGAACTGCCACCACTACAACTATCACCTCCGGCCACCATCACTACCTCTACTACCATGTCCACAGCGGGTGTCAAATGTCAGGCTGGAAAGGATTTGTCAAAAAAACAAAATCTGAGATTTGTTGGCACAGGAACATCTTTCAACTTGAGCTATTTGGACCACTGAAGCTAAATTACTCATTAATTTGGTTTTTCTCTCCTTTCTCTTTATCCTCTAATATTCCAATCTTTATGTGTAAGATTGGTTGCCAGGTGACTTAAAATTTCTTTAGTCAGAGCAACTGTGTTAAGCACTACTCTCTGAGGCAAGTGGAAGCAAAGCAGTCCTTGGTCTATTTAGAGTTTTGTTTAGCAAAAATACTGGAAAACCAAATAAGATGCCAGAGTCTTCCCAGCAATTTGAACTCTTTGGGGTTAGGGAATGTTGACTTATAGTTAAAATTATGTCTTAATTCCAGTTTTTCATCATATCAGCTATTTGAAAGCCTATGATTAGGGCAAAGTGGTGGATAATGGGGATGATAATGGCAACTGAGGCATGCTGCATGTGTGTCACAAAAAAAGGAGGAAAATAAAAAAAGTAAATTATCACAAAGACAGCGGAAAAAGATCTCTTGGGAATTCAATAATACGAACAGCCTTGAGGTCTGTAAATGCTGCATCTCTGGGCTAAGCAGTCTAATTGCACCCCAAGCAAAAAGCTTTAAAAAAAACTGACAGGAAAAGAAGCAGATAGAATAGAGAGGTGTTCCTGTCCTTCTCCTCTCTTCTAGAATCCACGTTCATCCCCTGCACTGGTCTGGGAGTTAGAAAAGGTACCTGCCATTATCCTTGGAATGCCAAGTATTCTCTGAGCCTCAGTTTCTTCATCATAAAGTAAGGAGAATGTTCAATCTTTGCTCTCCAAAGTTTCATTTAGAAACCTGCCCTAAGAGGACAAAAGAAGCCCTTTCCAAGAGAATATTTCTATTTTTGACTACCTTGGTTGCACGGTGTCTCTCTTGCATTTGAGAATCCTGCACCTCAATCTTAGTCCCAATTTACTTTTTACTCAGCTCTGCAGGTACATCCAGGGCTCCATATTTCAACCAGGCAGGGATTGTTTCCATCACTCTTTCCTGTGGAAAAGTGTTCCTGTGCTTGGGGACCAGACCTTAAAAGTAGGAAGATGGTTTCCATTTTGCAATTTTGAGACACAGCTCCCTCAAGCACTTGCTTCATGAAAGAATCCCTGAGCCTCCAGCTTCTCACTCTTTGCCCTGCAGATATGTAAAAATTCCAGGATCTTTTACATGGGAAACTACCTGTGAAGTCAAAAGCAAAATAGAGTTTAATGTTTCTCATATTTTTGCCCTTTCTCCACCCTAGAATACAACTAAAGCTTTGGAGTCCTCCTGAAAGGACTTTAACAGCCTGCAACAGCCAAAAGAAGGTCTCTAGCGGACCTGAAAATGCCTTGGGCTGTCAGGGTTATTTTGTTGAATGAACAAATGATAACTTTGCTTGTGAAGGTTGAGTAAGAGACCAGCTGGCAGGAGAAACCTACACTGCTTAAACTTGTGCTTTCTACATTTTGTTGTGGTTGTTGAATTTTTCTCATTCAGACAAAGGCCCAAGGGCCAATTCATCTGAAACGAGCTAAGGGATCTTTAGCAGGCTATCCAAAGGGTGGCAGTAATGGGGTCTGTGAAGCAGATAAATAAAGCATTTTCTAGAGACTTGATAACAATTCTGTGACCTTCTGTTGAAGCCAGTGCTGAGAATTCTGTTCTGGATTTGGGGGCTTTTCCCCTGGCACTCATATTTTTTTGTTTATACTTTTTCTGCTTTCTGTGGCCTGGACTGATTCAATCAAGTCTGAAGATCACTGGAGAAGACAGGAGCTTTCAACCATGCATTCTTTGCCAAGAGGAGAGAGACTCCTATGAGCAACAGTTTCTTCCACAAAGGGATGAGAATTATCCTAGCGATGTAACTGATAACACAGTTGCTAATTATTTCCCCTCCTTTTTTTTTCAACCTTCATATACTTATTTGTACAAGAGAATTAATAAAGATGTTGGGGTCGGCTTTAACCTAGTTAGGAAGTTAATGTTCTCCTTGTTTGTTGTAAGAATTCCCAGAGACGTTGAGCGACTTTCTCCTGTCAATTCTGCGCTTTTCCAGTGCACCTGAATCCCTGGCAACATTGTTAATAATAATACTGTGTTTTTAAACTTTGGCCACTGCAGTCTCTGCTAAGAAGCAGAAGCGATGAGAGAAGTCCGGTGGCGTCGGGGGTCGGGATGGGGTGCAATGTGTGAGTGGGGGCTGAGGACCTGGGCTCATAAGAGGCCCCAAGGCTGTGCTGCAGGAGGTGCTTCTGTGCAGGCGGGAGGCTTGGAGAAGCAGATTATCTCTCCCCTGAATCACCTTCTCTCGCTAAAGATAGGGTTTCGGGGTTTTCGCCCCTAAAAATAGACTCCCCCAAATGGACAAGCAGTCTTCATTCACACAGTGATGTGAATGAATTCATTGGTCTTCCTTTAGACTGTCACTCTGGGGTCCTGAAAAGAGCCGCGGGGCTGGGGGCAGCTCGGACCTCTGGCGAGGTCAGTTCACATGTGCTCTTCCTGAAGCGGAGCAGGAGGTGGGAAGGCGAACTCCAGGTCAGAGCGGGCATCCAAGGGCACCTGCAGCTTGCGGAGACCGCCAGTAGGTAGGCGCGGGGCCCTGTGCCGCAGGGCGGCGGGGTCCCGCGACGCGCGCCAGCTGCCGTCACCTGCGAACCCCTCCCCACCCAGGCGCGTCCCTCAGCCCCGCAGGAGCCCGCGACGCACTGGAGCAGCCGGTCGGCGGCAGGCAGGAAGCCCGCTGAGACCCAACCGCGCTCACTGCGGACCTTCGGTGCCCCATACGACCGGCGGCTCGGGCTGGAGGCGGGAGCAGGGGCGCGGGGCGGCCGAGGGCGCCGAGTCCCCGCTGCCCGGCCGGCAGGGGTCCCAACGGCTCCCCCGCGGCGGGGTCACGCGCGCCCCGGGCCCGGCGCCCTCCGGCCGGGAGCCGCGACCCGCGCAGTGCGGGCCCGGGGGCGGGGACGGGACGGAGGCGGGGCCAGGCCGGCAGCCGGTGTCAAGTTGCTCCGGTAACGGTGACGTATGCGGCGTGGGCGGGGCCTGCACGCAGGTTGCATATTTTAGGAAGTGAGGAGGCGGCGCGGGCTCGAGCTGCGGCGGGGTCTGGGGCGCGAGCAGCGGCGGGAGGAGGCGGACACGTGGCAGGAGACGCGGTAGCGGCCCCGGCAGCCAGCAGCCCGGCGGCGGCATCGGCCCTCCCGCCCCGCGGCAGCCCTCGCTCCGTCCTCTCGGCTCCCCCGGCCCCCTCGCTCGGCCGGGCGCTGCGCTTTTCTCTCCGCTCCGCCTCAGGACCGCGCGCCGGCGCCGAGCACCGCCACCATGGGGAAGGGGGTGAGTGCGCGGCGCGCTGGGCGCCAGGGGGACCGGGGGGCGCCCGCGGCCGGCGGGGCCGAGGAGGAAGCGGCGCCGCGCGGCTTAGAAGACGACGCACTTCGGAAATGGAGGGAGCGCGGTAACGGGGGCAGGGCGCGCCCAGGGGACGCGCGGCGGCGCGGGGTGGCGCTCGGGAGCCGCGGGGCGCCGGGCGCGGGGCCGGAGGGCGCCGGACGGCCCCGGGACGGAGCGGGCGCCGCCGCCGCATCCCCGAGCCCGACTGCTTCCCCTCCGCCCGTCCTCACCTCGCGGCTCCCCCTTCCTTCTTCCCTCCGCCCTCCGTGCCCCGGGGACGGGCGCGCTCCTCCCCTTCTCCCGGGGAGCTCTGCCGGGCCCCCTCCCGGGCCGCCGCTCCCGCCGAGGCCCGGCGCCGGCGGGGGCAGCCTCCGGGTCGAGGCTCCTTCTCCTGGAGGCGCTGGGACTCGGCCAGCTCCCCGCAGTGGCGACCGCCCTCCCCCAAAGGAAAAAAGAAAAAAAAAAACTGGCTTCCCCTTACGGCGGAGCCAGGCGGGCGGGCTGGTGCCAGAAAGGGTGTGTCCTCACCGCCCTAAGATAGATGGCCTTTAAGGTATACTTTTGAGAGCGTTAGTGGGCCACTTTCCGTAACAGGGTGCACCCTTTTATCTGGAGCTGTCTTGGCAGTGGGGAGGGGGTGCAGGTTTGTTGGGAGGACCAACCTTGAAGAAGCACAGGCCGACCCACCAGGGCCTCTGGGTACACTGAACCTTAAAAAAGAACTAGGGGCTCTAGGAGTACTTGGATCGGAGTGCCTTGCCGGTTTCCAGAACCACCGACTCACCCAGAAGTGGCCTCCGAAGGAAACGAGGGGTCTCAGGGACAGAAGAGTGAGTGGCGTAGGCGTGGAGCGCTCACTGTGCCACATTCCCCCGTTACTGTATTGCGAAGTTCTGGTACATCCACTTCATAAGGGTGATTCCCGAAGCCCAGGTCCGTTTGGAAAAAATGTATGTACCCAGGATAACCTGAAAAGTATCAAATTCGTGGGATTAAAAAGCACCAGGTCATGAGAGTCCAGTCTGTGTTCTCCAGGGTTTAGCTCACAGATTCCCTGTAGGTCTTTGCAGGTCTTAGGTACCTCCTGGCTGTGGACAGTGATGAGGCCACAGAGAGGGCACGCTCTTTGGATACCCTGGATTTTGAAGGAGGTAGTTGAAAGGCTTAGGCCTGGTAGGGAAAATAGCAAGTAGGCATGCACAGCATGTGTCACGTTTAAAAGCGGAGGACTGGCCCAGATCAGGTAGCTTCAGAGCCTCCCTGCTCCCCACCGTGGATACGGGGTTACTTCAGTAGCTTGTGTTTGTGTCACACCACCAAATCCTGGGCCATTCGTGTAAGCAGTTCTTTTAAAGCTCATTTCTTTTAGAGATCGTAGATGCATACATGCTAAGGCCTATGAAGGTGAGGTGACTTGCTCAAGGTCAAATGGTTGGTCAGTGACAGAACCGCCTGTGGTCCCTCAAGCCTAAACATGCATTTACTCCTTAACCATTATCTTGCATGCAGAACTCTGAGTTATTCTTCAGATGCAAAAGGATATTGTGACATTGAATTCATAGATGAGACAGGTATTTGGATAACTAAATAATGTCCATATATCTAGATATGTCTTATGACCACACCCAGGCAGGGTAGTAACACATCTGAGGAGTTAATGGAAGTTCAGCCCAGATGTCTTAGGAAGTTCAGCCCAGATGTCTTAGGAATCCTCGCAAAATGTCTGGTGGCTAGCAAGCACAAGACTGTGGTTAACCTATGATGGTATGCTGCCTGTCGGCTAGATAACATTTAGTACTTTGGGTATTATGGTACATTGAACATTAGGTTGAGTGTGTGCATGTGTGATCGTGTGTCCATTCTGGTGACTTACTGTGATAGTCCAACTGTTCAGAAGAATATCTCATGCTGAACTGTTGGGATTTTTCCACATGGGGATTAAAATGTGGGTGGAGTGGTGACTAAAGCCCTGCTCATAATTGGTTAACCAGAAAGCTGGTGCCAGCAGCTACTTTTTAAAGTCATTAATATATTCCCCCTTTAGGGTTTAGGGTTTGATGATGTTTCACATGCTTTTATATGTCCTTAAAATCTAATTCCTAAGCATTTGATAAGAAAACAAAAGAACAGCTCTTGCTGAATCATTCCTGGATGAAATAGGATTTTGTCCCTTTTATTCTTACTGGGTGTTTTTGCCAGTGACTTGGCTTAGATCCTCAGCTAGACCTACCCACCCACCACTGTTTAGCTCACCAAAGGTACACACCATAACTGTTTAGAAAATCAAGAAACTGTTTTCTCAAGTTTACAAAAGATGAGGGGGGTCTCACCAGCCTTTCACTGCAGTTTTGGGTTTGAGTATTAACTTAGTTACCTAGAAAATAGATCAAGTTTATGGGTAGTGATTTAAAGAGGGTTAGGGAAGAGGTTTAGGTGAAGGTTGCATATGGGGTTCAGATGTCAGCAGAAACCCGGGTTGTATGGTAACATTATCAGCTGCCCTTTTGGAGCTCAACCTGAAAGAAAGTGTGACTAAATATCCTTTGGCTGTTATAAAGCTAGTACTTTAGACTCAAAACTTTGTAAGGCAGAGTCCTTCCAGTGGAAGGTTGCCCAGCCTGGCCAGGAGCAAGTGGAGTGTTGGCAGGAGGCCCTGGTGACTTGCCCTTGGGGGCAGAGAAGAGGGTTCGAGGTGACCTCTCATCCTTGCCTGTTAGTTCAGTGTGTGTACACGGTTCTGTCTGTTCCCTGGTGACTCGCCCTTGGGGGCAGAGAAGAGGGTTCGAGGTGACCTCCCATCCTTGCCTGTTAGTTCAGTGTGTGTACCCAGTTCTGTCTGAGGGTGCGTCCTCTTTTGGTAACCTAATGTTTGTTAATTTGTAGTCTCCTTGGCCAGTAAGTTTGTAACACTCCTGACTCAACTTTGGGTGGGAGGTTGGGAAAGGGGGAGTCCCGCATCACAAACCTGAGAAAATGGAGAGCAGCCCAAAAGCAAGTCCCCCCACCAAGGTATTTATCCAGGTGAGGTTTAAAATACATAGATTCTCAGGGGCATTGTCCCTAAGTCACGTTTTAAAATGAAATGCAAACCCAACATTGTAAGGCACAATATTAAATGGCATTCATGTGTGTTCCATTCCAGTACCCTTCAAATCATTGCTTGTTGATTATTTTAGCAACAAGTATTCAGATTAGTGATTTTTCTCATCAAACCAGGATGTTCTTTTTAAATGCATCTGAATATAAGAATGAGAAAGAGGCTTTTCCTAAATAGCGGTGAAGGATTTTATATCAAAAAGTTAAAACAGTTGCTTCATTTGGAAATAAACAGTTCAAAAAAGAAACAAAACCCTGAAGCTCCAGTTTCTGGTCTGGCCTAGGAGTGCATACTCACCCTGAGGATCAAGTGGAGTAATTTGTGTTCTGTTTATAGAGTGAGTGCTGTGCTTGTGCGCAGTGTGGCTATTGTTGCCGGGGCTTACAAAGTAATTGGAACAGAGAAAAGATCAGGCCTTCAAAAGCCGAGTTTACTATTAACCAGTTAGTCCTAAGCCTCTTCAAAGCCAGAGAACAGTTTTCCTTACCCCTGAAAAAAATATATTAAAGATTGAAAATAATGGGGGATACTAGTAATTGTGCTTCAAAGGAAAAACAAGTGGAAATGTCCATTGATATTGCTGAGAACTGTTATCTTTGCCCAACAAGCAAATCTATTTAGTAGCATTTTAGGGTTCCATCTACTTTCACTTTTCGAGTGAAAGACTTTATCCATGATTGATTTTCACTCAAGTCTGGAGTGGGATGGGCTTTTCAGCTTTGTGATGGGAGGGAGCCTGACTTCGGTGCTGGGCTGCTGTCTTCTAGCTGCCCAGGGCCCTCTGCCAGCCATCAGGCCAGAAGAAGAAACACGAGTGTCAGATCAGATGGGCTCTCGGTAATCAGAGTGGCTCGGTTTGGACAGCAAAATACTGGGCAAAATGTTTCCCCATCCCTGCCAGCACTGCCCAGTTCTAGATTACACTGAAAATACATGTCCTTTAAGTGATAATGTGAAGTAAAGAAAACTGTAAAATCTACTACATGTAACTCCTTTTTCAAATCCTCCTTCACTTATGTATTTTGGGGAAAGGATTCATAACCAAGTCAGATCTGAACTTTCTCACATTGCTATGAATTGAGTGTGAGAGGAAGTGTGTTCTTTGGCTGGAGTCAGAGAGACTGTTCTTTGCATATGACTCAGCTTATTAGTTGTGCTGAAATCTGTTGTCAGGAATCCACACAGAGTTCTTCACGTTTATTTGACTGATGTTTGGGATAGCAGTTTCTGTCAGTGAGAAAAGAAGCCCCCTCCACACACACTTTTTCTCTCTGGTTTGGTTTCATTTGAGTCCTGAGGCAAGAGATTTTTGTCCAATAGACCTTATTCCTTAGTTCCTTTGTGACTTTATAATGTAATATATCTGGACATTGTTTCTTTGTCTGGTTTTATTCAAACCCTGCTTAATAACAGCTACCCCATATTCTCTGTTGGTGATCTGAAAAACTGATTCATGGTGGTTTGAGTTTTGTCTTTGAGACACCCTTGCTTGGAGGCCTGATCATGCTTTGTGGTCAGTGGGTGCAGGTGTTCGCGTTTCTAGTCTGGTATCCAGGCATCCAGGGCCCGAGGGTACTCCAGAGGCTCAAGATTTTCCTTTAGCTTCCATGCGGTGCTTCCCGGGCAGGGCCACCATATTTGCTTTGTTATTTTAGCTCCCGTTTGTATTTCTTTAGGCCCTGGATGCCTTTACCCTCATCGTACTTCAGTCATTTTACCTCTTAGCTTAGGTTTCAGGATACCAATTGAGTGATCAGAATTAGTGGGAATTGATTTGACCCCTTTGTAATTTGTTATCTCATACCGGAGTAATCTGGCAAAAAATGGGGAGGGCAGCAGCAAGTAGAGGTTATTGAGGAATAAGCCAAAGTTATTACTCTTCCAGGTATTCAACATAGAGGTAGAGTTATCTCACTGAAAAGTTAAGGCAGGTGCATTTGTTTTTAATAACCGGAAAAGCAAAGTACATTTTTAATAGGTAGTGAATGTAAAGCACATTGATTCATTACACATTCTAGAATTTTTTATTTTTCAAATGATCATGGAAGCATTCTGTTGGGGTTAGGGTGGGCTGGTGGGTTTGTTAAGAATTGACATGCAGGTGGATTAGGGAGTAAGTTAAGTCATGTTCATTTTGGGACAAGGGAACCCAGTGACTGGAGCTGTACCTCTTCCCCTCGACCCCTGCTGGCTGTTGGGCTACAATCCAAGGTCATTATACCTGGCTAGGCTCACGCAGGACTACTGCTTTTACCTTGTGGAGTGTATGCTGCAGTGTGTGTTTGGGTGAGTGAGAGAAGGAACGTGAAGGCGTGGTGTGGTTCATTGGGTTTCGTTCTCTTCCGAGAACTGCTCTGCACTGAAGTGTCACCACTGGGCCTGGGAGAGCAGTCTCAGTACCCTGGCAGTTCCTGCTCTCCCGTAGCACAGCTTTCAGATCCTTGGCCAGGAAATTGCTTATATGCAGACCAAACCACTTAGTTTCAGGAGCAAATGGAGGTGTAATAAACTGGATTCGATCACTCTTGATTGATATTTTAAGTTTTAGTCAACATGTAAAATTGAAAAATACCCAAAATAAGGTATATTTTTCTTTAAAGGCTTAAACAATTTTCATAGGAAGTGAGGAATGGCAGTATTCTATAAGTTAATTAGAACCAAGTTATAATAACTCTTGTGAAACACTTTGCAGAGTACCTTTATGCATGCAGCTATGTTGGATAATTTAATAATACATGATTCAGAAAAACTGGAAAGTCCTTCCCCTTTTAGCAGTAGCCCAAACAAGGCAGTTCCTCTAGGCAACCAGCACAATCCACACCCAGCCCCCAGCTTCCGTGCCAGGGTGAAAACTGCCAAACGGAGTTCAGAGGTTCCATTTCTACAACCCTCTTGGCCAGCTGTGAATCGGGCTGCATCTGGGCCTGTTACCGTTGCCGTCCCTGAGACCTCTCTTACTAGTCAAAAGCTTTTGTTTGTAGGTTTTGGAAACAGTGCAGTATTTAGGTGTTTTGTTTTCAGTTTTGATGTCAGTTCCTTGACTAATCAGACACCATCCATGTGCCAAGTGTTATTCTTACTATAAGGGACAAAGAGACTGAGGCCAACTGTTCAAGGTCACGTAGCTGGCAGGTGGCAGCACTGGAATGACTTGGAGCTGCAGTATAAAAAGACCATCAACAGTGCTCGCTTCGGCAGCACATATACTAAAAACACCATCAACAGATCTATCTAGAGCGAGGGGAAAGGCAGGCTTCTAAGTACCCCCTAGATATATTCATCAGGAATTTCAGAAGTCTAAAATCTCTGAGTTCCCTTCGGGCCACAGGGCTGACATGGTGGGAACATCCATAATGCCAAGCTGAGGAAGCCTTCGGAAGCTACCCTGCTGGGGATGTGGTTGGGACAGTAAGAAGACTGTGGGGTCGTCCTGGTGGCAGCTGCAGCTTGCACAGACCTCAAGTAATGCACTTTCGGAATGGGAACTTCTTTCCCAAACTTCATTGTACTTTTTTCTTTCTGCTTGTTGGATAATTTCCTGTAGCTGTCATACCTGCCCACCACCCTACCACCTTTTAAGTGATTAATTACTGAACAAGAGGAAAGAGCCTCTTCTGCTGGAAACAGTCTTGGGCGTATCTCACTCATCGTGAGGGTGTAGCAGAGATTTTTAAATGACAACCTTGTTACATGTTCTAACCTTGGTTCCCCCTGTCCAGTTTTCTCTTACCATCTCTAGGCACCTCTTCCCTTTACCCAGATCACATAGTAGTAAAATTCATAGCAAATCTTTGAGAGGATGGAATCCTGAGAAAGCACAGGATAAAGTGACACAGCCTAAAACTGTGTCACGCTGGGTGGGTCCTTGCCCTTGCTGTGACTTCTCAGTTCTTAAATTAGAATGAAAAAAAAAAAATGACCCACAACCCAGCTTAGTCATTTTCACCAGCAGCCCTTTTGTGGATGAACAGCGCTTTTGTGGATGCTGTCACCTGTTGGCTGTCCCCCACTTTTCCTCAGAGACTGCTCAGGGGGCTGCCATCTTATGGACTTGGTGTGAGTGGGAGTCACCCCTGATTTGCTGTAAGAGCAGGGGAAGTGATCTGAGTTCTCTAATTGAGAAAGTAAGAATTGAATGCCCAGCGCCCAAGGCAGTGGGAAGGTCACTGAAGTCATTGAGGAAATACCATGTTTGTCATTCCCCCTTGCTGTGACCTTCATTTTTCCCAAATGCTAAAGAAAATGTCGTTTTACTTGATTTTACTACAGTTCCCTGTTTCACCCTGTACACCAAACGCACAAACACACACACACACACACACACACACACACACACACACACCTTTTTCAGCTTTGAAATTAAGTAATTGAGACTGATAGGAACTTAGGTATGTATTACTTGACCCCCTCCCCCACCAGGATAAGCTAATATTAAATTACTGTTTAACTCATGGGGAAGAACCGAATTGTCTAAACTGCCTACTTCTGTTGTACTGTGGAAAAAATGAAAAATTGGAAGAAAAGCCAGTTTCACGTAGTAATACTTTCCAAATACCTTTCAAAAATGACCTCATTACAACTCTGCCTTATTGAACAGGAATCGGTAAAGAAAGGGGAGTTACTAAGGAATCCAGATTTCCAGCTAACTTTACCATTGATAGCCATGAAGCTTGCAAGCAAGACATTTATTTTATAAACAGTGATAAAACATTGGAAGGTGTCCAAGGCCTAACTGCTCCAATAATTATCCCTTCTTTTGCAGTGGAAAATATTGGATATCTGAGAATAATCAAAGCATATAGATAGATGGTAAAGCCAAGGGATTTTAACTTTGATTTTCATTTAAATATAATTTAATAAAAATCAACTTCCTTAAAAATTTATGAACTGTATTTTGAAAATCAGTACAAACCAGCTTCCTAAGTCTTCGAGATTTGTAGTCAGTGTCTTCCAAGTGATTTCTAAGTGGTGTTTTCCCATTAAATATGTGACAGAAATGCCACTTTAGACTATGGTTCCTTTCTGGTAGAAGCTCTGTCTTTTCCTTTTGTTTTGTGTCTACCTTCATTGCATGTGATTATTTTTCATTTTAACTCTGGCACCAAGCGCTCTACTCAAAGAGGCACTTACAAATGTGGCTGTTCCACAGTGGAGAGAATCTCAAGAATGTCGACTATCTTTAGACCTGCGCCATTCTGAACTGATAAGATGGAAACTGAAGTACCTTACCTCTCTTGGATGTTATTTGTCAAGTAACACTGCTAATGACCACAGAAGTTGGACAGTGTAACTAATAATATAAATATCTCCAACACCCACTAATTTGGAGCAGAAAGTCAGGAGTCTTTCAAATTGAATATTGCATTTTACTTGCAAGTAGACTGAAACACACGTGCTTCTTGATTTTCTTTTATTTTTCATTTCAGCACAATAAAATTATAATCTAAATACAAATTCCTAAGTATTGCCTTAGTAGAAAGCCACAAAATAATAGTAATAGCACCAGTTATCATCCATTTTAGGAAAATTACTAATACCTATTTCCCTGTTCCAAGTTCTGATTGTGGGAGGCAGTCTGGGGAGCAGGAAAGGGGGTCTCTTGCGCTCCTGGGACTGACGGAAGCACCAAGTGCAGGTTTCATGTAGATAAGCTCAAGCTTTTAAACGAATTGAGGGAGTGGAACCATCTAAATTTAAACTATAAAATCAACATTTTCTCTAAAAATTCTTCCAGTTATCAAGAGGTGTAGGTGGATCCTGTGAATTATGTGATAATGCACATGCATTTCCTACATCCTGCTTATGTCAAAACATTTCCAGTGACTTTCGTTTTGGGAATTTTATTTTCAGGCTTCAGATTGGAATAAGGACTTTTTTTTTCTTTTGTCTTTCAAAGAATTTTAGGAATTTTTAGGCTGACTTAATACAAGTAGAGGAAAAGGTCAATGTGATATGAACACTAAAGATACTTAATACCTAATGCTATCTTTATTTTGTGAAAAAAATTTAAGTGCATTTAGATGTATCATTTAACCCTCAAAAATACCAAACGAGACTGGCAGTGTTCTTATCTCCATGCTGGAGAAGGTGGTGACACTCGCAAAGTAGTGACTTGCCCAGGGATGCACAGCTGGAGAGTGGTGGAGCTCGGGATGTGAGCAAGGCCCATCGACGTTGCAGCACACACTCGTTACTGGACTGTATATGCTAAGTGGGTAATGCGAAGAAAGGTAGTTTCGTTCTTCTAGTGGGGGACAGAAGGCCGCAGAATAGGAATTTTGACAGCGTGGTTCTCCCCGTGCAGCCCTTGTGGAAAGGTCATTATGTAATTGCACAACTTTCCCACTGCTCTTTGTGCCCACCACTGGAGAGCCCTTGGGTGCGTCTTGAGTAGCGGTGGTGGCATTAACAGTAGGTGGCTTCGTTTATGTAGCGCACACTCTGCACTCTTACATTCTCATGAATATTATCCCAGTAACTGTTTCAGAGAGCGGCTGTTTTTAAAACTACCGACATCCCCTGCTCCAGTTTTCGGGTTCACAAACACCCCTTTCTCATATTCTCCTGTAGGTTGGACGTGATAAATATGAACCCGCAGCAGTTTCAGAGCAAGGTGACAAAAAGAGCAAAAAGGCCAAGAAAGACAGAGATATGGATGAACTAAAGAAAGAAGTTTCTATGGTAAGCTGGGAAGAAGGTTGCTATTTGTTCTTAAAAAAGTACTATTCTAGATCTTTTAGAGGGTCAGAAAAGTTGTTCCCTCCCTCTGACATTACTGAAGGTCTGCCAAACGCCTGGCTGACCTCACGGGTCTTTGCTTTCCTTTGGATTGTGCCGAACACGGGGGATTTCGAACCTCTGCAGGCTACAGAGGCTTCCACACACTTAAGCTTCTGGAATCTGTCTGGTCACCAGAGACGGCAAATGAGGTCTTGGTAGATCTCTAAGAGCAGCTGGGTTCCTCAGACCTCATGCAGCAGGCCAGAACGGACTGCCATCACCATGGCCAGTGAGGAACTCCCGGGAGACAGCTGTGTGGTTGTTGTTAATCTACCAAACAATAGCTTCAAAATGTACCCACTGAAGAGAAACTTGCTTATTTGGTTAATGACAAGACTAAGCAATGTGGATGCTTTTTAATCCTATTTTAATGCTACAGTTTTTAATTCTGTTCTTTCTCTTTTCCCATAGGATGACCATAAACTTAGCCTTGACGAACTTCATCGTAAATATGGAACAGACTTGAGCCGAGTACGTTCTCATTTGAAACTTATATAGAGTCCTAGTTGGCCTTGTTGTTACATTTTGTCCCATATCACAGGCTGGCCTTGGGGTTCTAGGAGGAGTATAGTGACAGCCATCATGTGAGCATCTAGTATGTAACAAACACAGATGTTGGGCTTTTACGTGCTCCCTGTCATTTTTTCTGAAACTTCTTGAAAGAGGATGTTACTCTTCCTGTTTTGTAGTAGATGCAAGCCAGTATGTGGGAGCACCAGGACTTGAAATTGGCTCCAAAGCCATGCTCATACCCAGACCTTTGATTATAAATGTTCCCTTTATTTTTGTACGTTTTTTAAATTGAAGTAACTACTTCAGATAGTTGGATTTTCAACAGTTCAACTTTTGTGCTTTTCCCAGAAGCTCATCGAATTATGTCAAAACCTTGGCTATTCTGTCATGAATAAAGGACAGAAACTTTTTAACAAAATTCAGAGAAACTTTTTGATTAAAAAATGTGTTGTATGTGTATCCTTATTTAGAGAATTTTGATACTGTGTTTTCTGCGAGCATTATGAAAGTAAATCTGACGGGATTGGTATTTGTTATTTGTAGACACTCACTGTAAGGTCTGAGGGATGACTCGCAGGTGGAATGGGCAGTGTCCAGTAGAGCATCGAGGGGTCATAAGGGAACCTGCAGTTCTGAGCTCTGAGAGGGCACCTTGGCCAAACTCGGAGTGACATACTGGCAGTTACTCTGTGCCTGCCGTGGGCCAGGCCAACTATAAGCACCTTACCTGTAATGTCTCACTTAAGGGTTTGTTTTTTTTTTTTTACTAATGAGAAGAGCTGAGCTACATTCCTAACCACTGTTTTAAATTTTATTTTGAGACAGGGTCTTAGTAAGTTGTCCAGGCTGGCCATAAACTTGCAGTTGACCTGCTTCAGCCTCCTGAGTGGGATTACAGGCATGCACCTCTGTACCTAACTTGCTTCAGTTTTTCTTAGAGACTTTCATGAAGTGTGTTGTCTATGAGCTAAGTTAGTTACTCACATGCTACAGAGCTATTGCCTTACTTATAAGTAGAGTGAATAATAGCTAAGAAAGAGTTGTCATGAGAATTAAACAGGGTAATTAGTTTAACACATTTCCACCAGCTTGAATCACCGGTGGTGTGTGTGTGACTGTCGCCCTGGGCAGCTTGTCGCACTAGCGGTACAAGTGGAACAGTTATGCACGGGGCAGCCCTGCGCGTACCACTGGTGGTTCAAGCCACCTGGCAGTGAGACGTACGTATTGTGGCCCTCCTGAGAATAAAGTTCTATTAACTTGCCTGTTAATCCAGTAAGACTTTGGGTTTCTACAGAAAAATTTTTTTTCCTCTGATGTTTGCAATTTCTCCACCTCCTGGCAGAGTTAGTCAGATAACTTAAAGCCCTTAATTTGCAAAACCTAATGGATTAGTTAAAATAGGTATCTTTTAGGTCAAAATGTGATTTGACATATCCTAAAACTTAGAAAAAACCAGGCTAGATTCAGATTTGTCTGTGGATCATTTTTAGAAGAGTTTTAATGGGATGCGGGACGTTCCTCAGGAAATATATACTTCTCGTTTGTCTGAATCAAGAGTTATTCATGGAGGATCTTGGCAGCTTTGTTTCCTCTCTAAATCCTTGACTGCAGCTTTCCAGCTATCACGTACGTGTGTTAGTGTCTAAGTGCTCGTGCCGTTTATCTGATTTATATTCCTCTCCTCCTCAGGGCTTAACCTCAGCTCGGGCTGCTGAGATCCTGGCCCGAGATGGTCCCAATTCCCTCACACCCCCTCCCACTACTCCTGAATGGGTCAAATTCTGCCGGCAGCTGTTTGGGGGGTTCTCGATGTTGCTGTGGATTGGAGCGATTCTTTGCTTCTTGGCCTATGGCATTGAAAGCTTGAGCATGGAAGAGGGGCCTTCAAATGATAATGTGAGTAGAGGGTATACATGCGGTGTCATCTTGGCCTCTGATTCAGTTACAGCAGCTGCTGCCTTCCCGGCTCAGCTGTTCTTCTTCCTTCACACTGTGGGCATTTCTTCCTCCCTGTCCCACTCTGGGCTCCCTCATGAGCTATCCCCTTGCGGGTGGCTGCTGGTAAAAATCAGCTCTGCTTAGGTACTGGCCCAGGTCTGGCCGCCACTTAGCAGATGACAGAGCACAGCTTTCCATGTTGGCACACTATACCTGTCCAGAAGGGTTTGGCAGCTGTTCTTCTGAAGTCACAAGTTGTTTGAAAAATAATCTTTGTTTTAATAAAGGAGGAGAAATGGGATTCATCTAGAATATTTCTACAAGTCTCTCAAGTTAGTGGCCAGGTGTCTACATTTGACTCCATTTCCAAGCCTCCTTTATTTGGGCTCTGGAATGATAAATATGAAGGCATGAGCTCTGTATTTCTGAAGGCTTGATCTTATTTTTATTTGGTCAAAAATGATCTGAGTGTTCCCACTTCTCTCCTAAGAGCCTCCATCCTATCTTGTTTTTCCCTTCCAGCTGTATCTTGGTGTGGTGCTGTCTGCTGTCGTCATCATAACTGGCTGTTTCTCCTACTATCAAGAAGCTAAAAGTTCAAAGATTATGGATTCCTTCAAAAATATGGTCCCTCAGGTATCTGGTGCTTTGTCTTTTCCCATCAGGTGACTTGAATTAATGTGATGTTAAGGTTTTCTAAGTATGAAATGACTCCATCCAAACACAACCCAGAAAGCACATACAATATCTGAGAGGAATCTCTCTTAGATAACTATTGAGGAAGTTTTTGTATCTTGTATTAATCAAAAGATGGGTAATGTCTCTGCTGTGTGTTCCTGTTATTAGGAGTATAGATCATTTGTAATGGTTTTCTTATTTCTGTCACCACCTTTTCCTTGTCAGTATCCACTTAATGGTGTAAACTGTTCCTTCCAAAGCAAGCCCTCGTGATTCGAAATGGTGAGAAAATGAGCATAAATGCAGAAGATGTTGTAGTTGGTGATCTGGTAGAAGTAAAAGGAGGAGACCGAATCCCTGCTGATCTGAGAATCATATCTGCAAATGGCTGCAAGGTAGACTTTTTCTTTTCCTTTTTTTTTTGTTTCTTCTTTTTTTTCCAGGCCTGGGGATCAAACCCAGGGCCTTGCACACACATGCCAGCCATGTAACCTTGTAGCTAAGTCTGCTCCTTGGGCAGTTTGAATGACGAGCACAGTAGCCCATGGTGAAGACAGTGCGTTCACGTGACACTTATTTTTCTCACACACAGGTGGATAACTCCTCCCTCACTGGTGAATCAGAACCCCAAACTAGGTCTCCCGATTTCACAAATGAAAATCCCCTGGAGACGAGGAACATTGCTTTTTTTTCAACCAACTGTGTTGAAGGTAGACCATTTTAAGGAACTCTGCAGTGACATGTGGGTGTTAACAAAAACGAAAAAGACCAGAAGAAGCACAATGTTTTCTTGGCTCCATTTCATCAGCACTGAGCAAAGGTGGTTGGCTTGCTGGCAGGTGAAGCCTGGTGGTTGGTTTGCCTCCTCTCTCCGCCCTCCAGGGATACTCGGGCTGCTGCCCTGTCAGTGGGTAGAAATCTCTGTGCCAGAGTCTCTGGTTTAAAACAAACAGTAATTATAGCCAAGGAGCTGGTCCTTTAAAAATTGATTTTGTCCCTTTTTGAAACTCTGCTATACAATGGTGCAAATTCTGGGGCTTTTTTCTAGTTTTGTACAATTTGGTACAATTCCTTCTCCCCTTCTGTTTTCTAAGGCACTGCTCGTGGCATTGTTGTGTACACCGGGGACCGCACTGTGATGGGGAGAATTGCTACACTGGCCTCTGGGCTAGAAGGAGGCCAGACACCCATTGCTGCGGAAATCGAACATTTCATTCACATCATTACGGGTGTGGCTGTGTTCCTGGGTGTGTCTTTCTTCATCCTTTCTCTGATCCTCAACTACACCTGGCTTGAGGCGGTCATCTTCCTCATTGGCATTATCGTAGCGAATGTGCCAGAAGGTTTGCTGGCCACTGTTACGGTAAGAGGCATGGGGAAGGTGGTGGTTGCCCTCGTCGGGTCAGCTTGAGTGGGTGCAGGACTCTGCCAGTAGTCTCTACTGAGGGGTTTCCACCTGAGTTCATTTGGGTTGCTGTATAGTTTTTCTTCCATGCCATGTTTTGTGGTAAGCTTTGACTGAAAAAAACCTCACCATGTGTTTATTCAGAAACCCCAAACATACATTTTATTCTTAAATTATCACATACATGATCCACAGGAGTATAATAGCGAAAGACCAACTAGTGGATTAGTTGGGGGAAATAGAATGTGGTAAATCCCAGTAGTACTTTTTTTTGAATGATTTTTGATAGGGAAGGAAATTCATACACATTATACCATTATGTCTTCAGAAGACTGGAGAGAGAAAATTTTGAATAAATTCCTCCCATATGAGGGTGCAGCCAGAGGTGGTTCTTGTTCCTGCTGTCTCTTTAGGTGTGTCTGACGCTTACTGCCAAACGCATGGCGAGGAAGAACTGCTTGGTGAAGAACTTAGAAGCTGTGGAGACCTTGGGGTCCACATCTACCATCTGCTCAGATAAAACTGGAACCCTGACTCAGAACCGGATGACAGTGGCCCACATGTGGTTTGACAATCAAATCCATGAAGCTGATACAACAGAGAATCAGAGTGGTAAGACCAGGGACTGCCTCAATTTTATTATCATTTGATGAAGAGTCAGATTTTTTTATGTATCAATAGAAAAATTACTTTGCCCTAATCATGATTGAAGGATATCTAAAACCAGATTAGTTACATTAACTAGCTAGGAAGCAGATACAGCAAGTGTGTCAGATTTTTATAGGACTTTAATAGAAGAACTGAGATAACAGTATAACATTCAAAGTTAATGTGTCATTTTCCTCTCATGTTTTCTTGCCTCCTGTCAGGTGTCTCGTTTGACAAGACCTCAGCCACCTGGCTTGCTCTGTCCAGAATTGCAGGTCTTTGTAACAGGGCAGTGTTTCAGGCTAACCAGGAAAACGTTCCTATTCTTAAGGTAAAGCTCAGGAGTTGCTGTTGGCCAGTTGATTGCTTGGGGGGTTGGGGAGACACCACATAGGAACTGACAAGGGAATGTGTTGTAAGTAGCACCTTGTCTTTGTTTATGTAAACTCATTTCACTCTTGAACACTTGGAACTATCTGTGTGATGCTTTGTGTGGCATGTGCCTGTAGATGTGAAGTACCTTTGGTGCTCCATGATCTGTGTCGGTTGGAGAAAGAAGCTATAATAAAAATTGAGGGCTTAGCTTTAGTGACTCAGTAATCATATTTACATATTAGTATATACTAGATTCCAGTAAATCCCTTAAGCCATTTATTTTCTTAAAATAGCTTGGCTGTTTCTCTTATCTTATTTGTTCCTAGCTTGTTTACTAATGATGCAGAAATAAGATCGGGGGAGCAATAAGCTCAGCCTCATAGAATTCTCATGCAGTTTGAAATGATCAAGATTTTGCTGTGTTTCCCTAGTGCAGACACAATCTCAGAGGGGCTCGTGTGTTGCACAGCGTCCTCAAGAAGGACAAAGCTGTGTGAGACTCTGGACCTCCCTGTCGTAGTTCTCAGTGCGAACCTTGCCAAAGCAAGTATGGGTTAGATGTCACCGAGAGGGCCTCTGTTGTGAAGATGGGGGCACATTTATCCCTCAAAGATTTTCTTGGCATTCAGTCGATATGAAGTTTATCTTGGGGATAAAATTTGAGATGCCTGCCTCATGTTTTTTCCTTACCTCAAAGTGGAAAGTTTCTAGGCTTTAAGCATTGAGACTTGCAAGTCTCAAGTCTTTCCTGATTTAGAAACCCCAAAAAGGTAGCAGGAGATATATTCCAAGTATTTGGGGAATTGAGCTGCGTTAGTGACATTATTACCCCCGAAATTTTTAAAAGGTATGAATAGGGAAGGGTAGCAGCCCCATTCTGTTTTAATATCTAGCTTTTCTTAAAAGCAATCCTCACTTATTTTGTGTTTCTCACCAAACACAGTCACATTTCTTCTTACTCGGGGCTGCTATGCTTTGAGCATTCATTTGCTCATCTGCATGTATAGCCTTGCATGTTCTAGAACATTTTCCTGAATAAGTTGTTTATAACGTTGTGTTTTTTTAGTAAGTCAAATATGCATGTTGCTTTGTATCAAGTCCTCTACTTTGCTCGTAATACAGTTTGTACCCTGAGACCCTAAGCCATTTTCTTTTAAATGCTAGGACAACAGGGGTGTTATAAATGTCTACTTCTTCCTTGGTATTTTTGGATTCTTAACCAAAAATAAGCACTTTAGCATAGCATTGGCTTTCTGACTTTCACTGGAGCGCGGGAAGCTAGAAATAGGCTGGAGTAGGTGGGGAGGGTGTGTTACGACAGCACAGCTGGCCCCACCGTGCCCCTTCTTAGGAGAAGCTGACACGGAGCGGGGAGGGAGGTTGGAGGTAGAGTCTAAGGCACTGCGAACAGCAGCGGTCTGAGTTCCAGCCACTTCCAGTAATGCTGCTTCCTCCTTCCCTGTTCGCTCCCATTTCTGACCAGATTGGGATATGTTCCATTATTTTTCCTGTTTCTCAGTGAGGCCCCAGGGAGGCCTTTTCAGGGTAACTAACAGATGCTGTCTCTATTCACAGCGGGCAGTTGCGGGAGACGCCTCTGAGTCGGCACTGTTAAAATGCATCGAGCTCTGCTGTGGATCTGTGAAGGAGATGAGAGACAGATACGCTAAGATCGTCGAGATACCGTTCAACTCCACCAACAAGTACCAGGTCCAGAGATCCTGCGGTAGCTAAGGACAGCCCGGGGGGAAAAGCAGGGAGGAGCATAAGCTGTGGAAGACATAGCCTCCCTTTTTGGGGTTTTACTCTGTAGACTCCCTGGTTATTTGGACATCAATAATGTAAATGAAATCTCTTCCAAAATATTGTTCAAGTCCTTTCGAATATCTGTTTATGTTCTGATGTAGGGAAGTGGGGATGGGGAAGTGTGAACAGGGGCATGTACACAAGTGTGTACCAATCCCTTTGTCCCCAGATTTCCTTTAGGAGAATATTATTTGTCAACATACACATATGAAAGTATTTTTGTTCACATAGAGGTACACAAATATGTCATAGTGGTTCTTTTTCAAAGTATGGTTTCATAGTGGTTACTATTCAAAGTATGTCATGAAGTATGAGATACTTCAAATTTCAGAAAGGAAATGGTGGTTTATTTTGTAGCAAATATTAAGTAGTGAAGCTTGGTTTTCCTGCATAGACTATCACGTGCAGCATCTGATGTTTCCATCTGGACTGTCCCCCACAGTTATCCATTCATAAGAACCCCAACACGAATGAGCCCCAACACCTGTTGGTGATGAAGGGTGCTCCAGAAAGGATCCTGGACCGCTGCAGCTCTATCCTCCTTCATGGCAAGGAACAACCTCTGGACGAGGAGCTGAAGGACGCCTTTCAGAATGCCTACCTGGAGCTGGGTGGCCTTGGAGAGCGAGTGCTGGGTATGCAGACAGCTTGCTGACAGGCAGGAAGCCTGAGTGCATCTCTGTTGAGCACCCCAGCCTCAGGGACAGTCACAAGTGACCACGTTAACCTGTTGCCCTTCCTCCAGGTTTTTCTGGGGCAATCCTGCTAATTTATTTTCCCTCTCTTGTTTTGGAAACAGTAAGTGCTGGAGCAATGACCATCGTATTGAGCTGTAGGAAACAGTCCTGGTGGGCTGCTTGTAACTTGTACTTGGACCTGTGGCCTCATGCTGGTCTCTCTTTTTTTTTTTTTAAGATGAGGGAAGAGATGCTTTATCATCCAACCCTTGTTTCTGTGGCCATGGTCTATAATTAATTAAATTAAAATTATTAATTCTTAGTGCACTTAGACTGAATCCATTTCCTGCCTGCCTTAGAATGATTGTGCATTTCCATGGGAACAGGCTCGACTGACAGCGAATGTTTACGCTGGAATCTGTCTTTTCCACCCTGACTCTGCTGAGGCTTAGGAGTTCATTGTGCCCACTGTCCGGTTTATTTGAAAAGTGGTATTTGCAATACTTTTTGGGTTAACAGATGCAAATTCATTATTTATGTGATTCTTACTGTTCTCCTTAGCTTGGATATTAGAACTGATTGCCCGGTCTCATATTCTCTTTCACGCCCTTGCCCGTGTTCCTGACCATGGTGTCTGCCTCACATGTCTGTCTATCTGAAAGGTCCTTGAAGTGGCATGAATCCCCACACTGGTGCTTAGTATGTTTGGTGTTTAGTTAGATGAACAAGTAAACAGAGATGTGGCCTCCATTTTTCCAGAAAGTGTAGCCAGTACTGAAATGGTTTGCTAAAGTTAAGTAGTTTACTGTCAGTAGCAGATCTAGAGCCCTGATATGCTGGCATTCGAAATCATTGTTACCAATTCAGTCTTCTCTACATTAAACCCTCCTACTCCTTGGTAATGGATTCTGTCTTTGGATTTTCTTTTCTTTTGGTAAATATTATTCCTAAATGTTAAAACTTTCATTCTGTTATAAAACTAGACTTTTAAGAAGTACTGTGTACTGCCAAGTGCTTGGCACATGCTTTTGTAATCCCATTACTCAAGGCCGAGGCAGGAGGGTTTATGTTGGAGGCCAGCCTGGGCCACTTAGCAAGACCTTGACTCAAAATCTGAAAAAGGGAGGGACAAGGAACAAGCAACATAGGTCAGTGGTAGAGAACTTCTGGGTTCAGATCCCTAGTACTAAAAAAAAAAGTCCAAACTAAACATCCAGCAGAAGGTAGGCATGTGGGGCAACAGGCTATAGTGGACTTTGTGTTCCCTACAGCCCTGGAAACCCTCACAGGTTCCCTGCCTTCCCTGCAGGTTTCTGCCACCTTCTTCTGCCAGATGAACAGTTTCCCGAAGGTTTCCAGTTTGACACTGATGAAGTGAATTTCCCTCTCGATAATCTCTGCTTTGTCGGGCTCATCTCCATGATCGACCCCCCACGGGCTGCTGTTCCCGATGCTGTGGGCAAATGTCGGAGCGCTGGAATTAAGGTAGCGCCCAGATGCCTCCCTGCTTTGTCTCTTCGGGTCTTGGGACACCCCACTTTGTGGCTATTGCCCCAGGTGCTCAGCTGTCTTCCTCACCTGGGGTTACTAATTTCTCATCTCTAAAACTTTAGTTGCAACCAGAAAAGATCAAATGGTATGGAAATTGTGGTGTAAATGGAGGCGAGAGATTTTAGAAAAAAGAAGAAAAAATGCTAATCTTTTAGTAAATTAAGCAAAATAAAAATAGCAAAAGCTGGTTTTAAATTTGGAGAAAACTGCATTATTCTAAATATATCTGTGCAGTAAATGGCATCTTTTCTTCTGAGTACCTGAATATTCAGGTGTACTAAACCTGTTACTGGGTATTTGATTTGTTTCCATTTTCTTATTCTAATGACTAATAATGCTATGAAAAGCTTGATAGAAATTATTTTCCCAACAATTTGGCTACTATACATCTTCTGAAGTTTATTCTTCTAAGTATAAACCCTGGATCAGAAAGAGTAGCAACAATTTTGAATTCTTGTTACATGTTACTGTTTCTCAAAATTGGGCCAGTTTGAAAATGCTAACCAGCAATCTGTGGCTCCTTTACAGTTCCACCAGCATTGGATTTTTATCTTTCTTTTTCTTTCGCTAGTTTCAGTAAATTTAAATATTTTTATGTGACTGTAAATACAAAAATAGATGTTGTGTATTGCAATGTGATATGGTCATGTGCCAGATAAAATCTGGATATTAGCTTTGTGTTTCTTTTCTGTGAATCCATGCGTTTATATTTTTGGCAAATTAATATTGTATCAGCTTTATATTTGCATTCTTTTTTTTTTGGTATTCCTAGCTGACATACCCTTAATATTGTATTCAGTCTTATCTAGTCACAGTGAGACTTTTTAAAGTCATTTGCTTGGTGGCTGCATTCAGTAAGTGATCCTGTTTCTCATTTCAGGTCATCATGGTCACGGGAGACCATCCAATCACAGCGAAAGCCATTGCCAAAGGTGTGGGCATCATCTCAGAGGGCAACGAAACTGTGGAAGACATCGCTGCCCGCCTCAACATCCCAGTGAGCCAGGTGAATCCCCGGTAAGGCAGCAAGTTCAGGCTAGTCTTTTGATCATTTCTGTTCAGAGTGCCTCAGAACTGGGGGAGTCATGTGACAAATTCCTTCGTTTGAGTCCACTCCCGACTTCATGCTGGTAATTACTGTGCTGCCTAGCACTTAGTGCCTTGTTGATTGCTAGGTCCATGCTAACAAAATAAAGTGAGAAGGGGACAATTGGCTAGACATTTCAGGCCAGACGGGGAAAAAATTGAAAATAAAGTAAAATATGTAAGAGTTTTATCTTTGTTTTCTTTTCATTTGTTTCATTAAATTTTAGGGCCGCCTCACCCTATTTGGGGGGTAAGGGAGATTTGGTTTTTCATCAGGTCTGCTACTTTCTAAAACTTCGCCGTATTGTTGCTGTGTGTCTGGTAAAGATGGAGAAGGGACGATGACCGGTCTTGTCCCACGGATAGTCGTGAGCCTTGAGTGCACCGATCTATATGAAAATGCTCGGTCGCCTGAGAAGCACTGCACAGAGAACAGCTCTGAGAGAATGGGGAAAGTTGCTTCTGTGTGTTCTGTGGAACACACATTTGCAGGGTGTCTCCTCTTGAGGTGACGGCATCACACTGGTGCAGTGGTAGATGACCTTTGTATGTGTTTGGTCCTGATCCTAGAGATGCCAAGGCCTGTGTCTTGCATGGCAGCGATCTGAAGGACATGAGCTCGGAGCAGCTGGATGACATTTTAAAGCACCACACTGAGATTGTGTTTGCCAGGACATCCCCTCAGCAGAAGCTTATCATTGTGGAAGGCTGCCAAAGACAGGTCAGTGAGAGGGGCCAGGTGGCAGCAGCGCCAGAGCCCATCCAGTTTCATCAGCCCCGGGTGCATGTGCCAGGAGGGGCTCCAAAGGAAGGGGACCTGTTTTACAGTGTGGGTCCCCAAGGTGGAATAACAATAGGGGGTTGTAGTATCTACAGGGGAGATGGGGATGGCCAGGAGATTCTGTTCCTGCCTTGAAAAGACGAGGGTGTGCATAAAGGAGTGCCATTTCCCAGAATGCCCCTCACCAAAGTCATTGCCTTGAGTGACCCTCGTTAGTATATGGGGCGAATACGTGTGTTGTCTTCTGTTTTCTGTCATTGGGTGTAGGGCCTTGGCTGAGACAGTCCTGAGGCTCCCACAGTCATGCCCAGTAGAGGCTTGCGTCTCTCTTCTTTCCATCCCTTGAAGAAACAGGTTTTATTAACCCATCTCCCTTCTTTTTGTGGGTAGGGAGCTATCGTGGCCGTCACTGGCGATGGTGTCAACGACTCTCCAGCTTTGAAGAAAGCAGACATCGGGGTCGCTATGGGGATTGCTGGCTCTGATGTATCTAAACAAGCTGCTGACATGATTCTTTTGGATGACAACTTTGCCTCAATTGTGACTGGAGTAGAGGAAGGTGAGAGCACTGAATTTAAGATGTTCACCAAAAACTTGCCCAGATACTACAGTCTGCATCTGCTTCTGTACTGCCTGGATATATTGTTTCTACTCTGTCTCTTTAAGCTGTATAGTAAAAAACTTTGTTCTCCTAGGTCGTCTGATCTTTGATAACTTGAAGAAATCCATTGCTTACACCCTAACCAGTAACATTCCAGAGATCACCCCCTTCCTGATATTTATTATTGCAAACATTCCACTACCCCTGGGGACCGTCACCATCCTCTGCATTGACTTAGGCACTGACATGGTAAGTGAATGTCATAGCCACACATCAAGTAGTGGTGACGTGTCCTCATACACTGGCATTAGCGTGCACACCTTGTGCCCGGGACCCACCGGGCTGAGGCTGGTGTGAAGAGTTCTCAGGAGCAGTTGCCAGCATGAAAGAATCAGTGTTAGTATTCTTCAGGCAAAAGTCCACATTCGGCTTATCAATAGGATTCTTCCCTTTTGTATTATTTGGCTTTTTTTTAATGGGATCTATAATATTGTCTGTTGGGATAAAAAACAGATTTTTAAAAAGAGGGCAAGAAGGTCCATGATGCCAGGTGCTTTGTTTTTGATGATTTCTAAGTCGTTTCTCTCCTCCCCAGGTCCCTGCCATCTCACTGGCATATGAGCAGGCTGAGAGCGACATCATGAAGAGACAGCCCAGAAACCCCAAGACCGACAAGCTGGTGAATGAGCGGCTCATCAGCATGGCCTATGGACAGATCGGTGAGCCGCTGCGGGATCTGGGGGCTGGCACGGTTAGAGGGCTGTGGTGCGGTGTCTGCCTCACACTGACCTGGGTTTCTGAGACTCCAGACCCAGTGTGATTTATGACCTCAAGTTCGCACCGGAATTTTTAAGAATTCTCCTCACATGAGAAGAAATCTTTCATTGTATTCCCAGCGACCTTTCTTGGAAATGATAGTTCTTTAGTGTGATCACCCTGTAATTGGGCTCAGCTCTGCCCAGGGCTGCTTATTCTTTCTTACTGGGCCCTGCAGAGCCCCAGGCATGGTGCTAAGGAGCTACCTGTATTAACTCATGAAAGGTGGCTCACTTCGGCATGCACACTCACCTGTCACTAATGTGATTGGAGAATTAAACACTGAAGAAATTGGTGGATTTGACAGCTGGGTCAACAGGTCACACCAATTGATGTTCTTGTGCTGAACCCCCATCTCATGCTTGATGTCTGCTCTTAGAGTTGAGCACAACCAGCTAATAGGTAGTCTGGGAGGTAGACGATCAAAATTTTATCTTTAAATCGCTTGCCTGGCCTCCTTCAAGGGAACCTGGGGAAGCCACTGTAAGCCCTTGTTCTTGCCCTTGTGCTGTGTTAACAGAACAGATTGAGTGAAGTACAACAGATTAGCGCCTCTTGGAAATTATTGCCACCAAGTAACTGGCTGATGCCCTGTGCTGACCTCCAGGGAAATCTAATTTTGAAAGACAGATGACCAGGCCTCAGGATGCACAGGAAGAACTCCTGTCCCAAGGAAACTAGGGTTTTCTGGTTGGATTGGAGGACAGGGGAGAAGGGTTTTGAAAGCGGCACGAATGGTTTTAGGTCAGAAGATGCCATGGTGGCTGCTAAAGTGGTAATATTTTGAATGGTGGTAAAGTGGTAAATATTTTGAATGGCGGAAAAAGAAGTTGATATTCCCTAAGCGTTACACCTGATAGAAGCAGATGTTCAAGTAAGAGAAGTGGAGGTTTTAGGAACAAGTCCACGTGTTGTTTTTAAGCTGTAAAAAGTGATTCCAAAGTAGAGAGGTCCTTGAGCTCAGAATGCACTCAAGGTCCTCCACCCCATCACTTGCAGCCTATCTCTGCACTATGCCTTCCCCAACCAGTGGTAAAGACCTCCCAGTCTGTTCAGCTATCACAGCAGTTAGACAAACGGTGTGGAGAGTCCAGCATTGAGGTGGACTTTCCAATGTCTTAGGTATGATCCAGGCCCTAGGGGGCTTCTTCACTTACTTTGTGATTCTGGCCGAGAACGGCTTCCTTCCAATTCACCTGTTGGGCCTCCGTGTTGACTGGGACGACCGCTGGATCAATGATATGGAAGACAGCTATGGGCAGCAGTGGGTGAGTGAGGGCTTCCTGCCTAGCTAAGCCATGGTCCTGAAGTCCCAGGAGACTGGCCACAGTGCCATCAGCCACACGCATGGAAAGGTAAGGTTTGTGTGTCTTTGCATTCCAGACCTACGAGCAGAGGAAAATCGTGGAGTTCACCTGCCACACAGCCTTCTTCGTCAGTATCGTGGTGGTACAGTGGGCCGACTTGATCATCTGTAAGACCAGGAGGAATTCCGTCTTCCAGCAGGGGATGAAGTGAGTCATGATGGTCACACCAAGAGCCGGGGCTCAAAGAAAGGGTCTGGTGATTTGTAAACGCTTTGCAAAAAGCCTAGCAAGATACTGACCTGCCATTTAACACGGCATTAGAAGATAAACCTCTCCGTTTACGTCTTTGAAAATTTTTTCTCTCTTGACTTTTAGGAACAAGATCTTAATATTTGGCCTCTTTGAAGAGACAGCCCTTGCTGCTTTCCTTTCCTACTGCCCTGGAATGGGTGTTGCCCTTAGGATGTATCCCCTCAAGTAAGTAAATAGAGCCTCTTACACTTCAAAACATGTGGAAATACAGTGGTACATGTTGGCCGTTCCCCGCATGAAGTTCAGAATTTTGAGTGTTGAGTTTTGAGTGTTGTGTACACATACTCCTGTGGATTGCAAAATTAGGAAAGCCTTGTCCTTGTCCATAAATCAGGCTAGCGTGACTATAGCCCACGCTAGAATTCGGCCCCAGATGAGACCAGACAGGATTTTTGATTCCTTGGAATTGCTCAGCAGTGTGCTGTGTTGCCCCCTCAAGGCCTTTACAGCCTTAGTCCATCTGTATTTACAGGCCACCTGGGGATGTCCTGGAATTTGGGGACCCAAACTCAAACACTGGTTTGCTTACCCTAGTCACTGTTAACCCTCGCAAGCCTTCATCTTTCTGGGGCTCTCAGTCCTCGGTTCCCAAAGGAAGAATGTCAGAGAAGCAAATCGGTCTCTTACTGCACTTCATAATCAGCCGTGGATAGACTGGATCAAATGGAGTAGAACACTAGTCTTTGCTCAGGTCCAGACTGTCTGAAACACAGCAGATGACTTTGTACTTGTGTTACACTTAAATTTTTATATACAGGATTCACCATAGCTCTTTGTCTATATGAAACATTGAGTGTTTGGTGATATTTAGAAACTGATTGAGGTTAAGGCAGCTATCGCCTGATTAAAATATGCTGAGCCACAGAACATGCCTCCTATATGACAGGTTCAGAGCATCAGACTTTCAGATTCTGGTTGCCTTCATCCTTGCTCAGACCTGTCCGGACTATCTCTCAACTGACCTGCTCTTGGCACTTTCATTCACGGATCTCATCCTTACACTAATCACAACCCATTGGCCTCATTTCACTCTCTGGGGCATGTATAGACAGCTGTGGTGTGAGGCGAGACCGGCGTTGAGGGTCTGTCTCACTATTGTCCAGGCGTGTCTATTAGCTGGTTCTCTTACCTACCTAGGCCTGTGGCGAGCTCGGTGTTCTCTTCTCTGCGTGTGTGTTTAGTGAGATGCTGCCTTCCTTTCCCTGGACTTCCCTCTGCTCCGCCCACCTCAGCTATCCTTCAGTCACTGCTGATCTCCTGGGAGTGTATCTCAGAGTGATCCTGCTCTCCTGGTCCCGGGCAGTTGCACCTCTTCTTCGGCATTGTCATTTCTGCTCCCTGCTAGATTATAATGAAGGCTGTGGCCACGGTGCCTTTTGTTTTCCCAATATCCTGCACAGAGCTGGCACACATCAGAGGCAAGATGTGCCAAGGTGAACTCTCTCGGTTTTGGCCGTTGTTTATCAGGGAGGCTAGGAGGTACAATAGAACATCCCAAAGGCTTAAGTGAAAAGTCACACTGAATGAGGGCAGTATCTCAGGACATTGCCATTTTCTGGGCACATCAATCTATTGTGACACTGGAGGACATGTTCCTGACAGGTTCTACCCTGTCTGGGAAGGTGGTTTGGTTCCTCTGGTGGCCGAGTTAAATGAGGCCACCTTTTCACTGCTCTGGAGTGGGCATTGAGGAGGAGACTGCTGAAGCCCTCCGGGTTGGGAATGGTGTGGCGGCAGCCTCCGGTCCTGTGAAGACCTTTGTCCTCTGTTAGGAGAGGTCTGTGAGGCAGAACATACAGCTGACTGTCCCAAATTCTTTGTCAGAGACAAAATTTAGGAGGTAAATAAACTGGTTTTGCTCCATAGTTCTTTGTCTTCAAGTGCCAAGAACAGAGACAAATGCATTCAACTGCCTCTTAAGTACTCTAGAAAGGGAAGAAAGAAAACACCCAGTCGTTTGTGCTTGTCAACAGAAAATGTGCTCAACTCATCGTATAAAACAAAAGTACTCAACTCATCCTATAAAACAGACAGGCAGAGTTTTCTTTATAAAGTACACAGGCCACCATGTGTGTCTCCAGGCCCTGGGCACACAAGAGCAGCAACCTGCTGTCAAGGTGATTTTATTTGTGTGTTAGTGACTATACTTTACCTGGTTGTTTCTTTGTCACATTCCTAGTGATGTGTGTTTTTCCTTTCTTCCTTTGAATTGTGTTCATTTGTTTATAAGTTGGTACCTGATTCTCCTTTCAGACCTACCTGGTGGTTCTGTGCCTTCCCCTACTCCCTGCTCATCTTCGTGTATGATGAAGTCAGGAAGCTCATCATCAGGCGGCGCCCTGGCGGTAATTCTGGCATTTGAACTCTAGTTGGAGGGGAGCTGGGGGTACAGTGGGTCTCTTGACTTCTGGTGGGTCCAGGCTCCCTTGGTGATTGGTCTGATCGCTGAGGCTACTGGAAGCTGCCTGCAGTCACATCTTCATCATGTAGGATTCATTCAGCATCTGAGCATATTCTAGACTTTCAACATGCAAGTTGAATATAATGTAGAGACAGCCTTGTTAGAAACCTAAACCATCTTTCCAGATAACGGTGTTCCTAACAAGAATTCTGTAGACAACAGTTGAGGTTCCATGTTGGATTTGATTGTAATACTCCACCCACCCGGTATCCTCAGGCGGGTCCTCATCTCTGTCTTTTCTTTCTCGTTCCACCTGCAGGCTGGGTGGAGAAGGAAACCTACTACTAGTCCCCTGTCCTGCACGCCGCCGAGCATCATGCCACACACTCTGCATCCGCCCCCACCCCCTTTGTGTAATTCAGTCTCGGAGTCCAGAACTCTACCCTGGTAGGAGAGCGCCAGAGCATGTGGGGGAAGCCAGAAGTCCTGGAATGAAGCATGTAGCTATAATGGGGGGTGGGGGTGGGGCTGCCTGAAAACATCACTACAGGAATGACAGCGGGGAAGGTTTTTATGTGCCTTTTTGTTTTTGTAAAAAAGGAAAACCTGGAAAGACTGAAAGAATACATTTTATATCTGGATTTTTACAAATAAAGATGGCTATTATAATGGAATTTGTCTTGGGCCCTCATTCCTACTTGGGTGCCAGTGTCTGTGTGTGATCACTTGTAGGTCTCGGGGGCGGAGCCCCAGGCCAAAGCGTGCTGCCAGTGTCCCTGGGAGCTGGTTAGGAGGCCAGCCCAGACCCCGAGAGGCTCATCAGCAGTCAGGGTGAGAATTTGAGTTAGGAGGAAGCCTCAGCCCAAGTTCTTGGCGGGAGCTGCTGAGCTTCCCTGGGCACTGCCTGCCTGGGCTGCGCCTGAGACTCCCTGCTGCCTCGGCTCCCGGCCTCCCAGGTGTCGTGAGCCTAAGGTAGGCCTCCTCGAGTAACCACAAAGTGCAGGCCTCAGGCCCTCCGAACACCCCACAGACAGGCTTGTTTCAGTGCTAGCACCAACAGCCCCATTCTGAGATGTGGTTACGTACCAGAAGGGCCTGAGAAGAGGGTGAGGGGGTCTCTTTGCTTCAAGGTCTCCTCTGAGCACCTGCTTTCTCCTGTCTTTAATCTCTTATCTTTCCAAGCTTCTGCTGGCCGTCACTGCTGATTATCACCCTTGAGCAGGTATAGCTTACCTGTCACCAACAGTGCTCATCATCTACCAGGTAATCATCATATTTGCCGCTCCGAAAAGCTTAAGTCATTTCTCCTGCTGTGCTCCTCGGTGGAAGGGAAGGGAACGGGACGACTCCTGCACCCCGGTGCTACTCCTTGCCGCCCCAGCCCCAGCTGCAGAGCCCATGAGGGGCCACCTGGCTTCTTGCCCTCTTTCCCCTCTTGGGGCACTAGCCTCAGATGATACCCATGCCTGCAGGCAGAGCATCTTGAAGGAAACTAGGATGAAACGAGAGAACAACCTCAGAAGGCTGGAGACAAACAGTAATTACATTCCCGTGGGGTTGTCTTGCCCTGCAGTGACTCAGCTGTGATGACAGGAGTGTGGCCGCCCTGTAGCTTAGACTGGCACGGGCCTCAGGCTCTGCCCCGTATGTCTGCTCTCGGCACCCTGGAGATTTGACCCGTAAACATACACTACCCTGAGGAAGGCTGTGGGGATTTACAGCAGTGAGACCTTAGGCCGTTGCGGGAGCCCAGGTCTTCTGGGAAACACATGGGAAGAGAGCAGCAAAGGGGAGGCTTAGCCTCCCATCCCTTTTCACCAGAACATTTTTGCCCTTTTCATTTGCTCTAGAAAAAGCAGCTAAGGGACCTGCTGTTCAGGGTTAAACCTAGTACCCAAACCAGGCTTCAGAAGGCTCAGGCTCAGCTCTGCTTGTTCACCCTTCCGTTGCCACGTGAGCCCTGTCAGTGGCAAGCAAGTCACTCCAGAACTGTGACGAACAGTCACTTGTGATGACCCTCGGCGAGAGTCTGTCCTCCATAGATGTACATCTGAACTTGTCCTGACCTTTCAGTACCCTTCAAAGGCTTTGGACTGTGTTCTCCTTCAGCCACTCCAACATACGAGCCTTCCACTTCCTTACTGGTCCTTCAGAGTTTAAATTTGAGTCTCATCCATCTCTTCAGTCCCTGAACTGACCCCTTTCTTTAGCTGGTGCCCACCTTACCTTTCTCCAAGGACAAGTCTCCAGAAGTCACCACTTCCCCTGCGTGCTCATCTCCCACGTATCCCTCCAACCCCATCTCCACCTAAGTCTGCTAGAATTGTCCAGCCAAGGTCACCGCTGAGCTGACTGTTAGCCGCAGGTACTTCTTATCTTTCCTTGGCCTTGGCAACTCCTACGCCACACACCACTCCCTTCTGGAAACAATCCCTCATCCAGGCATCGTTTCTGCCTGCTGCTTAGGTCCCAGCTCCTCTTGACCTACGCGTTGACCTTAGTTTCCTCAGGGAAGGTTTCAACCCTCCTCCTGCTTCACGTTGTCCCTGGGATGCTTTCTAACTCTAATCTGGTCTGCATTCCTGAACCCCAGACCTGTACATCCAGTTCTGCCCTGGATACCAGTGAGTGTCCAGAAAGCACACAGCACAGTGAACTCAGCTCAGAATGACAGACCTGTAGGAGGACCTGCAAACATGAGCACACTCGTATTGGTGGCACCCATCACCCTGTCGCCCCAGCCAAAAACCTGGAAGTTGCTGAGACCTCTGTCACCTGTCATGCCCACACCACCACTCAATCAGTCACCAGTCACCAGAGTCCCATGTGGGGGCTGAGAACACAGGCTTTGTGTCTGCCCCTGGCCGAGCGCACATGACGGCCTTGTTGCTTACTGAAAGGCTGCATAATTTAGCCTCTTTTTTTTAAATTTTATTTTAATGGTACATTCTAGATATACACGATGATAACATTCATCATAGGGAGTTTGTACCTGTACATGATATATCTTGCTGCTTTTTTTTCCCATTCCCCTCCCCTCCAACCTCTCCTCCGTCCTTATTTACAAAAGCTTCGTTTCCATTTTTTCCTTATGTTCTCTTCTTGTTCCTCTGTTCCTTTCCCCCTCCTTCCTCTGATGTTCCTCTTCCCATTTGAACAATTTCTTCCCTTTCCCAATGTAATACATTTTAGTTCTCGAGTGGTAGAGCACTCGCCTGGCAAACACAGGGCCCTGAGTTCGATCCCCAACATCGCCCCCCAAAAGAGTATTGTTTCTCTGGTGTGAGGAAACAAAGTGTAAATAAGCCTCTTTATGGTTCATTTACTCTAGATGAAGGATGATGTTTCAGAGTTAAGATGGAGAGCCTATATAAATGGATTCTCCATCAGTGATTTTCTCTGCACTGCCCCCTCCCTCTGTCTGAGCATCTGTAGCAGCTTCCTGGTGAGTCTCCTCGCTTTCTGCCTTCCCCTGGTCCAGCAGTTCTCCAAGAGTTGTTTCTGGACTGACATCACCAAGGAACTTGTTAGAAATGCAAATTGGGAACTGGGAGGCACATGTGTTGAATCAGAAGCTTTGTGGGTGGGGACCTCCACAATTTTTTTTTTTTTTTTTTTTTTGGTGCTGGGGATCGAACTCAGGGCCTTGGGCTTGCTAGGCAAGCACTCTGACCACTAAGCTAAATCCCCAGCCCCTCCACAATTTTTTATGAGCCTTCCAAATGATTCTGTTACACACCAAAATTGAAGGACCATTGTTCTAATCCATCTTCAAAGCTCCGCCTTTGTGTGTCTTCACTGGGACCCCAGCATTTAAACCCCTCTCTGCTCATGTGTTTAGACTCCTGTGCATGGCCCAATATGCCACACCCCCTTTCCTCCACTGTCCTTCAAGTCCCATTGGCCTTCCTCTGGCCCACCCTCTTTCCGGCAGCCTGGTTCACCCAGCTAAGCTGCTCGTGTTCTGGATACCGAGTAGGTTTTCCTCTCTGGAAAGCGCTCAGTGGGGCCTGGTTTTTTGTACACCTCACTGCGGCTCTTGTACCTCTGTTTATCTGCATGTTCCCAGATAGACTGTGTGTTCTGTGATGACACAGACCAGACTGTATTCCCCAACATCTGGCAAAGTCAGTGTTTGTTGAGAAAATGAAGTTGCCTTACTTTTTCTTTGGTTTTTTTTGTTTTTGTGTTTTTTTTTTTTTGGCTTTTGGCTTTTGGCTTTTGCCCAGGCAGTCATAATTTTAACACTGCACACTTGCTCTCCATCACTATTTCCTGGCTCAGCCCTGATGATTCCCTCAAGGGAAATCTGTGGCCAGGCTTGCCACCAGTGTGTGAGTTAGGGCCTTTCCTTCTGTCAAGACTGAAGTTTGAAATCGGAGAGTTTAAGAAGGAGCCAGGCTGGGGTTGGGGATTTAGCTCAGTGGTAGAGTGCTTGCCTAGCAAGTGCAAGGTCCTGAGTTCGATCCCTAGGGGGGAAAAAAAAAGAACGAGCCATGCAGAGACCTAGATGTAGAATTGAATGAGGCACCAAGGCAAACAAAAGTTATTAGGTAAAGACGATACTACCAACAAAGAGACACCGAGGAGGAGGCTGGTCTCTGGACCTGCCTGGTATCCAGAGCTTTTCAGTCCCTGTCCTAGACCTCAAGTGATCTCACCAGAAACCCTCCCCACCCACCCCCAGTAGAGTGAATCACTCATTAGGTAATTGATTAGTTCCCGGCATCCAATTCTGATTGTTTATTTTCCTTGACTGGTTTATATAATTATCAGCATAAATTTGGCCATGCCAACCTATAAGCTCTGCAGGGAACCTCTTTGTCGTTTTCTGTTTTGTCCCTGGCGCTCAGCTCAGTGCCTCACACTCAGCACAGTGGTCAACACTCCATACCCTAAGAGAAGGGCAAAGGGACAAAGGGTCTCCTCTGTGATGTCATGCGGTTCAGGAGCAAAGGCAAAGTTCACACTGGGTCGCGCGTTTCCCGCGTGACTCCAGGAGCCGCCCTCTGGACGTGAACCCTCGTGTTCAGGTGCACGGGTGTAGTGCCTGCTAGGCTCCCAGACTCGCCGAGGTGCTGCATGTGTTGGGGCACCCAGGGTCTCAGCACTGGGTCTCTTCCTCGGCCCTGTCCCCACGTCGGCCGTGGCTAGGGATGCTGGCTCCTCTCTTCTCAGGTAGGCCATTGGGGCAAGTGTCCTGATTCTCTCCAAGCTTCTCTTTCTGTCCATAAAGTGGAGGCGACCTCCGTGCCTACTTCGTGAAGTTGTTGTGAAGATTAAGTGAAGTACAATGAGGAAAGCCTTGGCACAGTTCTTCAAAAGGTTCAATAAAAGTTCCCTCACAGCTGCACACATCTCCACTATGACTGTGCTCCTGGAGTGCCCCGGATGGAGGGAAAAGTTCCTGCCACATAAAGCAACTAACTACTTACTATACAGTGATTGTTACCCACCAGTGATTATTAGGCAAAGTCCTAAGCAACGACCATTTTGCAAGAGAGAAAACCGGGCTCAGAGAGGTGAAGTAACTCGCCTGAAGTCACACAGCTAAGAAGTGGCAGAGTTGGGCAAGTCTGCCTTGAAGCTGGACAGCTGGGCTTAGAGTCTTGGATCCTAATGCTTTGAACCTGGCACAGCTCGGTGCTGAGGAAGTATTGGCTGTGGTGGCAGAGCTGGCACGGCAGCCGAGAACCAGAGAATGGCAGTGTTTTTATGAGAAACAGAAAGAGCAGGAAAGGTTAGAGTTGGTGTTAAAACATATGATCATAGAAAGTTTCTTGGAGATTAAACACAGGCTGTTGAACAGTTACTCAAATGAATTCGCCCCCAGGAGCTGCCCAGGGATCTAGCTGCTGCTTGTGTAACTGGGAAGCATGAAGGTGGCGGCTCCAATCCGGGGCAAGGGCCGCCTGCCTCTGCCTTCGGCCTGATGTGTGGTCTGCTCCCAGGCTGAGGCTGCTGGGAGAGGGCTTCCCGCAGAGGGTGCCTCGTCCCTCACTCCTGTAGGCCGCAGAAGATTTCCCCTGCAGAAACAATCGTCCTTCTGTAGTCAGGGGTTTTAAAGCTGTCCTCAGACACACCTTCTATAAAGAGCAGATGCCCTCCCCTACTTTTCCCTTTCTGTCCCTTCCCTTCCCTTCCCTCCTCTTCTCACCTCCCCTTCCTTTTGGGGGGTGGGGTTTCAGACTCTGACTCGTGTAGTTCACTTGTGCATAGGAAAGCAGAACTGTTTAAAGGGGTCGTTCAGTAATACAAAGATTCATTTTGTAGTATGAATAATTGCTTCCTTTAAAACTGGTGGCAAGCCAGGCATGGTGGTGCACACCTGTAATCCCAGCACTCGAGAGGCTGAAGCAGGAGGATCGCCACAAGTTTGAGGCTAGCCTGGGCTACATAGCAATTTCAAGGCCAGCCTGCACTACATAACAAGACCCTGTCTCAAAAAACGAAACTACTGAGAAAATGTGAATTCAGGAGAAACATGAAGCCAAGTCTGTGCCTATGGAACTCCTTATAAAGACCCCAACCCCAGGAAGATCAAAGTGGTGCCCCTCAGGACATTTCAGACAGAAAGCACGCACTGTGTCAGTTTTAAGGGCCTTAAAGAATTTTCCAATTAAATAATGAAGCTTTTAAGAACTTTAAAGGTACCATGCATGGTAGTGCACGCCTGTAATCCCAGCACTTGGGAGGCTGAGGCAGGAGGATTGCTGCGAGTTCGAGGCCAGCCTAGGCTGCATAATGAGTTCAAAGCCAGCCTGAACATAGCAAGACCCTCTCTCAAAAAAAAAAAAAAAAGAATCTTAATGGCATTGACCCATAGCACTATTACTGGGAACCCCAATGTAGAAAAGGATATGTCTCAAGGAGAGTTGTGAGCTTGGCTTTCGTCTAATAAATGGGATATAAATTGGTAGGCCACTCTCAAAGCTTTTAAATAAATGTTATTAGCATACATTAGAAGAGAAATAATATAGCATGGTATAAAAAAAGGTCTTTACGGTACTACAGATTGAACCCAGGACATTTGCACTGAGATATACCCCCAGGTCTTTTTTATTTTGAGGCTCGGTCTCGCTAAATTCCTAAGTTGCCCAGGCTTGGCTTAAACTTACCATCCTCCTGCCTCAGCCTCTCAGAGGAATCACCCTATACTGCCATTGACAGTTTTTACTTTACAACTCTCACCCTGAGTCTAGAGGCTCCAACCCACTAATGTAAGCTCACAGATACATGAGGGTCCATCTAGGTATTCTACCTATAATCCCTGCACTCTGGGAGGCTGAGGTGCCCTCCCAGATCGAAAGTTTGACCACAACCTGGGCAATTTAGAGAGATCCTGGCTCAAAATAAAAAAGTGTCAGGGATATAGTTCAGTGCACTATCCTGGGTTAAAGCTCTGATGCTACAAAAAGTAAAACAACGACAAAGGAGTAGTTAGGCAGCAGCTTATTAGCTGTTAATAAACCATCTCCCTTTTCTCCCAGAGCACCCAGCTTGTCTAGATGTCCCAGGCTCCCTTGTGGAGGTGCAGCTGTGTGACCATCCTGGGCAACAGAATGTGAGTTGACCTGGTATATTCATCACTTCCAGGCCTGGCTGGTGCACCATTCCACAGCAAATCACTTTCTTTCCACATCTGCCAGCTGAATGGAGGAAGAAATGGCAGGCCCTTAATGCAGAGTTTCTCCTCCTTGCTACACACTGAAATCCCACAGGGAACTTTTAAACATCTCCATGCTCAGGCTGCAACCTAGCCCAGCTAAACCCGAATCTCTGGAAGTGGAGTCCGGGCACCAGGCACTTTAGGCAGTGGTGCGCAGACTGTGTCCTGGTCTGGCAGAATCAGCAACACTTGGACACTTGAGAACTTGCACACCAAATCAGAAACTCCGGGGAATTATGTGTTAAGCTGCCCAGATGATTCTGGTACACAATGAAGTTTGAGAACTGCTGCCCTGGGGGAAGCGAGCCCCAAAGCAGAAGAGGCCAGGCCCTGACTTGCTGCTTGCATGAGGACGGTGTGGCAGGAATACCCATGTTGGACTATTGTGTGGGTGAAAAATTAACTTTGATTGTGTTAAGTCACTGATTTAATAGGTAAAGTATTTGTGTGGCTTAAGCAAGAATATGTAAGATTAGAAGTTGGGGAGACTAAGTAGTGGTTAGTGGAGCGGGCCTGTTCCAGCTCATTCGTTAAATTTTCAGGAATTCTGCAGACCAGCCAAATTCACTTTGGTAAGATGAAACTGGCTAAAGTTGGAATGGTTATACCATGGAAATTGTCAAATGCATAAACCAGGGCTTATTTTCCAGAGAGCCAGTTAGTAAACATTAACCAGCTCAGCACTAGGACTCAGCCCGGAGAGTAGCAAGTCAGCATGGTGCCGGGGCACTGGACTGGGGTGAACTATCAAAGGAAATGCCCTTTCGCAAGGCTCCCTGGCCCCAGCCAGTATGCAGGCTTCTCAGAAAAATATCCTCTGTTGCCAGGTCCTTGCGCTGAGAAATTCTGGAAGCTGAGAAAGGGGACTGGAGTGAATAGAGTGAGGAAGCCATCGGCTTTATCTTTCAGGTTAAGAATGCTGGGTAGGTTTACAGCAGGGTTCCATAACCTTGGCGTTGTTAACAGCCAGGGCCGGTCATTCCTGGGTGGAGGGCAAGCCTGGTGTACACTGGTGCACGTTTAGCAGCATCCCTGGCCACTACCTGCTAGATCCCGTCAGCCACCCTTCTGCGAATTGTAACTCCAGGCATTGCCAAATGTTTGGTGGAGGCCAAGATCACCCTGAGCTGAGACCTGACGATTCAGGGAAAATGTTCTTCAGTTCAACCACAGTCACATGCGAGCCTCACCAGCAGTTTGTATCAATCGCTTCCTCTTTTTTCCCTTTTCTCTCTGATGACTGCATTCCCTTCTCAGCCACTCAGCCTCCAGAGCTGGTGTCACCACCTTTGACTCTTGACTGGGGACCGTCCAGTGCTGCTCCCAAAGTGCTCAGGTTGTATTAGCTTCCTTCCCTAACACCACTGCCCAGACTCTGGACTTCCTTTTAAATGAGATAATGTTGTTTTGGTCTAAATTAGGTAGAGCCAGGATCTCTGATACTTGCAGTGACAGGATGTAGTTAAATACAGTCTTGGAGCCAAAAACTTTCAAATACTTTGATTACAGTCACCACTAAGAATTACTTTTTCTATCACAATCCAGCATGCCTATAACTGAAACAGTACTTACCCTTCAGATTATTCAGACCAACTGTATTTTTGTTTGTTTGTTTGTTTGTTTGTTTTTTGAGACAGGATCTCACTGTGTAGTCCAGGCTGGCCTTGAACTTGCTATATATATCCTAGACTGGCCTGCAACTCACAGTGATTCTCCTGCCTCAGCCTCCCTCCCCAGTGCTGGGATTACAGGAGTGCACCACCATTGTCTGCCTCCCCGCTCCTTTTTTTTAATGGGGTCTTACTACATAGTCCAAGCTCCAGGCTGACTTTGTACTTGCTTTGTAGTCCAGGCTGGTCTCAAATTCAGTGATTCTCCTGCCTCCCTCGGTCTCCTAAGTACAGGGATTTAAGGCTTGTGACGCCACACTGAACTATTCTATTTCTATCTGAAAAAAAAAAATTTTTGTTTAATGCTAGAGGAGACCCTCTAAATTAGGTATACAAACTATTAATATGTCATGCCCCGCAGTTTGAAAAACTGCTTTATGTCGCAGACCTCTGAACTGGGGCCTGAAGGAATAATAAGCTTTAGTCAAGTAAGACAGTGGCAGGGAGGGAGACGGCAGGGAGGCTTTCTAGGCAAGAATGCTCAGAGCTCCTCAGTGGGACTGGGCCCATCAGATACTCTGTCCCTCAAGGGTGACCACAGAGTGGGCTCTTGATAAGCTCCTGCAGGCTGGCGGTGTCCCCTCCATGGCTCTCTTCCCAGCATGCCTTTCTGCAGCTCTGTTCTGTGAGCAGAGGAGACCAGAGCTCTTATCTCACCTCTGCTCCGCCCTCAGGACACTGCGCCCCAAGCCTGCTAATTAGAGATGGCTGGGAGGATTACCAGGCCCTCTCCAGCAGCTGTGCCCAGCTCTGAATTCGATATCCAGCCTCACAGGGTAAGGGCTCACCTTGATAAGGCCCCAGGACAAAGCAAGGAGACAGATAGGGTTTGTTCTCAGCAAAGCACTCACTCTCTGAATGCAGTTTTTGTTTAAACCCCAAGCTGGGAACATTCCACGGCCTGCAAACTCTGTCTCCTGACAGTCAGCCTTGCCTCAGCATTCCACCTTGGAAATGTCTCCCACGGCTGGCCCTGCTCCTGCCCCCTGGCTTTGGGGGCAGTTATACAGCCCTGAGAAAGACCTAGAAATGTAAGCATATGGTGCCCTTGATTCCCCACAAAGACTGGCAGCTTTGCATTTTTAGCTGGTGCCGAGAGACTGGCTTTCACACACACAGACATGCACACATGTAGACCACCACCCTGACTCATAACCACATCTCCGCTGCGGTACCTCAGACTTTTTAAAAATTAAATACAACATCTGGAGCCACGTAAAGGTGAAAGCAGAGAACGTTTTGTCCCAGTAACTGTGCATTCACTAGGACAGGTAGCCGGGAAGGCCTCTGAGACAGGACCCAGGAGGCCAAACCACAGTGACGCTGCCCCCGAGCCTTCTGTGTCCCTGCCTTTGGCTCTAGGGGTTTGGGCAGCAAGTGGCTTGCAGGTGAACTCTCTAGCCAAAGCCTGTCAGCATGTGCTGGGCACACAAGTTCAGCCTGCATCTATTATGTATCCACAATGAATAAAAAGCTAGGGAAGGAAGATTTTTTGGAGGGGTACAAAGTACCTAGAAAATGTGCTCTTCAAATATTTTATTGGAGAAATTAAGATTCAAAAATCATTTTACTTAGGAAAGAAAATACGGGTAAGTATTTACAGAGGAGTGTAATTGTTAAAAGCATAAAAGTCAGGATCAACCCGTATTTGCACTCTGGTTCTGCCATTTACTATCTGTGACTTTCAATGAGTTGCTCTTAATTGCTGGGTCTTAGTTTTCCAATATGTAAAATGGACAGAACATTGCCAGAGTGGTTGTGGGGATTAAGCGAGATTACAGAGCATTTAGCACCATGACTACAAAGAGAAAGGGCTTTCTAAATGTAGCTGGTATTGCGATTCACTTTAAATGCAAGTGAAACACCTTTCAATTGGGCAATGGAATGGATTAATATTAAACTTCTTTTTTCTCTGACTTTATAAAGTCTGATTTACTGGAGAAAGGAGGAGGGAGTGACCTCAGTAGCCCTGTGAGCTGGCTATTTCCAGGAAGCTAATTTGGAGTGCCCCACTTTCCTGGAAGTTTCAGGTCTTTATCCACTATCAGGCTGGCTTGTAGGGCTGCTGCTAGCAGACTGTGCTGTGCTTGTTCTGTTGGGTCGGGACATGCTTCATCCTTGAGCTCCGGCCTTTCCAGAGGTGGTGGGAACTGATGGGAGCCGCAAATGCAAATACAGACAGGCAGAGAGTAGACTGACTGAAGAGGGTCCTTGTACAGTCCCAGGAGGCTTTGTGGCTGCCCTCAGCGTGGCTGGCTCCCCCGGCTCTATTTACATGCAATCTGCCTTCTCTCTGCTCACCTGTATCACAGGAAGCCAGTGCTAAGTATATGTGTTTACCACAGTGCAGGTTGTGTAGCATCTTAGTGAAGAAGGAATTGCTCTCACGTCCCAAGCCCTAGTTAAACGCCAGGTTCCTTACGTATATTTTCTCTTAATCTTCATAAAAAAGCTATTAATTCTTCTCAACAAATGAAGAGACGCACTGTCAGGTGCCATTGTGAAGGGCAGTGGCGGTAGAGACAATGAACTATTTTAGCACCAGCTGCTGTGCTAATCCCTTTAGCTACCATCTCATTTAACCCTTTTAACAGCCCTGAAGCATCATTCCCTTATTCTAGAGTAAAAGGATTTGAGATCTCTCTGTGGAGTCCACACCGTCCCCTGTCTGACGCAAGAGTGCCTCCCAGGACTGTTCATGGCTCTAGTCTCGTCAACAGGGGTTCACTTGGACCTTCCTCTGGGCTGAGAAGGGGTCCCTGCATATATTATAGACTGGCTGTGCATATTGGAATTGGGCACCAATAAAACATTTATTACTGCATGTGCATGATCTCCTTCACCCCCACAGAGCCCCTGAGATTACACTATCACTGCCCTCTTCTTCAGGAGAAGCAGCAGAGACCCTGAGGCCCTGAAGATGCTCCTACTCTGCCCAGGTGGGTCCCGTTGTACTGCCAGCGCCCAGGATGCAGATCAGTTTCTAGGCTATGTTGGAGGCCGAGGACCAGACTACAAACTCAGGGCTTCATGGTCGGTCCTGAGCTGGAGCCACCCCAAGCAAACCTCGGCCTCTAAACCCAGCCAGGTCTCAGCCGACAGAGAAAGAAGAGAATCTTCCCAGCCTAGGACACCTCCCTCACCCCAGGCTTTCCAGTCACTCTCTTCCTGTTGGTGGCCCACAGTGCCACCTGCGTAGTCCTTACCCCGATCTCTGTCCCTGAGCGACCCAATGCACCTGGGGCCACAGTTTATTCCAGAAATATTACAGAGGCATTCCTCAACATTTTGTTTTGTTTTGGTGCTGGAGATCGAACTCAGGGCCTTGCGCTTGCTAGGGAAGCACTCTAACCACTGAGCTAAATCCCCAGGCCCTCCCCAACATTTTGAAATGCAACAAATAATAAAATAATTTTGACAGAACCTTTAATTCCACCACCAAGGAAACTATTACCCTTGCATGTATTTTTCTCCATTCTTTGTGTTTGGACTTACTTTTGCATAGCTGAGATAAAACGGCATACACTAATGTGAATTCAGGGTTGTTTCCCACTTCACAACATCAACCACATTTGCCATGTTGTTACAAACTCTTCCCAACTAGAATTTTTTACTGACAGGATAATTTACACGAGCATCTTCCAGAGATCTAGCATTCAAATGGTTTCTGTGATAAACATTCTTCTGTATAAATTCCTCTTAGCATTTAGGCCATTTTCCTTAGGTTACATCCATGAGAGTGGAATTACTAGGTGAAAGAGTGAAAACCTCATAGGTGTTCAGTATTGCCAAAAGGCTTTCTGTGGACACTTAAGGACGATACTGTGAACGCTTCCGCTTATATCACAGAATTTCCTTTCAGAAACACATGGAAAATAGACTTCAGTCAAGAGATAGTAACCCTTTCTGAGAGTGTCTATATTTAAACAGAGATCAGAATTGAAGTAGAAAATTGTGTTTTAAGGGTGGGCCTTCGGGCATCAGAAAGCAGGTTAAAGATGTTCTTTTGGTTTAGGATATTTCTGGTGGCCCTGAGTGGGTGGCCACTTATTCAGCCATGCTCAGGACTAAATGTGACAGAGGCAAAGGTCATGGGATAGAGCTCACTTTGGGAGAAGTGAAACAGTTCACAAATCCAGACTTTGGATGATCAAGTCCTTTTTCCCTCGGACAACAAGGTAACTGAGTAACGAGATGTGATGATAGCAGCCACCAAGGTATATAAACACTGGAGAGCTGACTATGCTGTCACTGTATGAGTCTCAGAGATGAAAGATCAGGATGGAGCGCAGTCCAGCTTCTTTTTTTACTCTTGTAAATCTACTTGGTGTCCAGAATCTTTGGAATACTATTACCACCCCTGTTCTGTGATCCCCAGGAATAAGTTGGAGGTGACAAAAGTAGATGAAAAACACCCCATCACCCCTTTGCTTGGCTGGGCAAATCCCATCCCCTCCTACACACTCTCTCTGCTCTAGGACCCTTCAGAGGGGGCCCTCCAGCTCAATGACACCCTACTAGAGTGCTTTTGTGGTTGGCACTGTGCTACAGCACCAGCACTCCCCGTTTAGTGTTGGTGGACTTATTCCCCAGTTGCTGGGGATGCACTGGTGGACAGCCCTGCCCAGGAAGTGCCTCTACACTAGAGAAACATTTCTCTCACCCTCACAATCCCCCTTCCTAGACAATGTATGTCTGAATGCCACCTTCGAAGCTCATAGACCTTCAGCTGGGGCCTCCAAATTTATCAATGTTTAGTGAACATCCTGAGTGGAAATCTCCACCTCTGTATCTACTTCTGGGAAACCTAACCTGTGACATCAACCCCACATGAAATATTTGCTTGCTACTCTCTGGTCCCTTATCTGACATTATTCAGCAATAATATGAGGATAAGGCCACAACTCACAATAAGCTACTATATGGCTTTATGGCTTCTTTTATGTCATTTACTTATTTAATTTTTTACAAGCCCTGTCACACTGTAACTACTATTTCTAGGTGTGGCTGACATAATGATGGCTCTCAAAGGTGTCTACATCCTCACTGGCAAAGCCTGTGAATACGTGATTACATGGCACAGGGGAATTAAGATCGCAGATTAAGATGATAATCAAATGCTCTTAAAATAGGGAGATTATACTGGATATAAAGGGCTCAATGTAATCATGAGGATCCTTAGACGTGAAAGAGGGAGGTAGAATAGAGTCAGAGGGAGATCTACCTGTGGAAGAGAACCAGAGAGAAAAATATGAAAAGTACTGGACTTGCCATTGTTGGCTTTGAAGATGGAGGAAAGGACTATAAGTAAGGATTACAGGCAGCCTCCTGAAACTAGAAAAGGTGAGGAAATGGGTTCTTCCCAGAACCTCCAGGCAGGAACACAACCCTAAGAACACCATGGTTTCAGGCCTGTCAGATCCATGACAGATTTCCCAGCCACAAAACTGTAAAAGAATAAGTTTATACTGTTATAAGCCATTAAATTTGTGGTAGTTTGTTATAGCAGCAATAGGAAACTAATATACTAGACAACTCCACTTTCTTCCCTAGTTAAAGGGGAGACCTCAGCAGGAACCACGAGGAGGAAACAATTCGTATACTTTCTCAATGAGAATTATCCCGGCCCTCTGGTCCTGGTTCTACACTATCTAAGAAGAAAAATTCCAGTCTTTCTTTATAACCCGCTTTTTTGGAGTGAAATAATAAATCCAAGAATTTTAGCAGTGGAGGAGATTATAGAATTCATCTCTATCTGTGATTTTCGGGCTTTCTTTTCACAGGGGAAAAAGTTTTTTCAACTAGGGAATCAATCACAGACATGCAATATCCAAGACTGATGAAAGTGGAGCTGTCCTGATTGACACCCAAGGTCGCCTGATTTTCACCTCCCCTAATGGACTCTGGGTCTGAGAACAAAATATGTTAAACCACAGACCTAGGTCACTGGGCCTCTGACTGGAGCAGCAAAGTAAACCCGGTAACTCAGGTCCCAGCTTCAGCCCAGCTGGGAAAGGGCATGAGGCTGGACTGTTCTCAGAACACTCGTGTAGACCGGTTTTGTCTAGCCATACAATCTACTGGCATTGCAGAACAGCTGTGAATTCCCTATAGGCAGACATACACCTTTATTTGCATATCTTCAGTGTAAATTTCATTTTGTTATGTACTGGATGGCCACGCCCTTAGCCACTCCCACCGTAGTGAGAGTAGGTAACTCATTTAGATGGTGTGATTGTCAACAGAAACCTCATCTGACTCCAAGCTTCTCTCCCTGCCAAGAGGCCTGACCCTCCACCACTGGAGCCACTAAAACAGCGCCTCCAGAGACTGACTTCAAAATTCAAATAGGTTTCATTGATTCTAAGGCTTACATTGTGTTACATTTAAACATCTTTAAAATTAAGCCCTACAAACATCTCTGGATTCCTGTAATTATAATTGCTTTTCTTGTACATAAATGAATATAGTATCTTGCAATCATTGACATCTTAGAAATACTGTGTGTGATTTGGGAATACAAGAAATAAGTGAAATTTTAGCATCATTGGAGGCTAAAGTAGAAATCAGATTCCACAAAGAATAGAAAATCTTAGAGTTTTGTTAAGAACAAGGAAAAAAAAAAGGCTTTGTGTGTAGATAGGAGTATCTGTGTTTGTGTGTACATAAACGTACATGTTTGTGTGCCAGGCAGAGTCTCCACAACATGAGGGATCTGAGTAGCCAAGTACGAGCGTAAGAGGACAGAGGACATGGGAAAGGGTCTTCTAGGGCTATATTAAGTTTATATTCTAGCATAAAATATTTAATAAATTAGGATCCTCATTTGTTTTTGGAAGCAAGTGGAGTTTCAAAATGTTTCACAGATAAGTTTATGTTACAATGACATTCCTTATTTCAGACTCAGTAATTAATCAAGTAAATATAAAATAAACAATTTCAAGCACTGGGGCTGGGGATTTAGCTCAGTGGTTAAAGTGCCTGCCTAACAAACACAAGGCCCTGAGTTCAATCCCCAGTACGAAAAAAAAAAAAAGCAATTTCAAGCATATATAGTATTCCTTCATTCTACAAAATGGGTGTATTTATCATTTCTGGGTGCTGCTGAAAGAGAAGATGGTAGCTAATGTGAATAACGAGTAAGAATTGGTCAATTGGGTCCATTTGGTTAAGTGAACTATTAAATTCATTAAGCCATAGTTTTAATCAAAGGCCAACAGACATACTTCTCAATCCTGGGTTGACATTTAAGACCTAAAAAGTATAAATATGCTTACAAAATACAGAAATACTTTCATTTACTAATAATTAAGACAGGAGTTTATTATTCAAACAATTTTGTTTGGGAACAGAAGGAGAAACCAAAATTGCAATCCAGGGACTTGTTATTTCATCTTCCCTCCTATCACTTGGTGTCCAGCCAAGACCATGAAATGTCCCACTTTGGTTGCCTTTCATTATAAATTTGTAGATGAGCTTCTCTGGAAAACAAATGGGCACTAACACATAATAAAATTCTGTGCAAAAGGACAACAGGCCTTTACAAATCACACAGAGGAAAAAATAATGGTTTTCTGCTAAAAGATTCATCATGTTGATCATGTTGCTCCTGCAATTCGCCGATTTGGACGCGGAGGGCTGGGGTATTTTTGTATTTGGCAGAGAAGCATAGAGGTTTAAAGACGAAATCTCACCGATAGCTTAGCTGAACAGAACATAATGAACTGAAAATCTCGGCTTTGACAGCTCCCTCTCCAGCCCTTCCAGCACTCCCGGTGGCAGAACAAACCTGTTTCCAGGCGCTCTGCGGCCGCTGCTGGCACTTAGCAATGTACAGTCTAATCTAAGGGAAGATACAGGAAGAAACAGAGATGCAGAGATGCAGGAGTGACCACTAAATACAGCCCTGGCTAAAGAATGGCTGGAGAGAGCTGAAATCCTGCAAAGAGGCACTATCTATGAAATCAGATTACTTCATTTTGAACTTGTTAATGGCCACGTCCTGCATGCTGAGCGCTGCAGAGCACAGCCCACCCAGTTAGGGAAATGTGCAGGCCATAACTCAGCAGACATCTCCTGGGGGCACGCCATGTGCAAGGCATTCCATGGAGCACTAGGGAGGATAGAGAATGTCATCATTTAGGAGGCCTGCCCTCCAGGAGCCTACGCCCATGGGAGAGACAGAAATGCCCACAGTAGCCTCGGTGGGTGGTACTGTCACTCATCACTCAGGGTAACAGAGTGCAGTAGGAATCAAAGGAGGGAGAGACACATCCTGATGCTAGACAGTGGGAGGAACAGAGATGGTGCAGGAACACACGTAGGTAGAGGGAGGTGCATTTGGTCCAAATCTTGAAGGAAAAGTTAACTTTTAACAGAAAATGATGAAAATGTACATGCAGGGCAGAAGGCACAGTATGATCAAGAAGATAAAGGCAGGAAAATGCCAGGGAGTTTGGCAAAAGATCGAGTTGTCGGAGTAAGAGTGCTAGATAAAGGGAGGCTGGGGCTGGACACCACTAGGCAGCCTGATGTTCTAGAGGGTCGAGGAGCCTGGAAGGCCATGGGGAGTAGGTTATCCTACCAGCTCAGGCCAGCTGTTTTTGTCACCAGCACCAGCCCTGAAAACCCCTAAAGAGGAAAAGCAGGTTTTCTTCCAATTACAAGACTCACCACTCTGTGTGTCTTCTGACCTCATTAACTTTTGCAGAAACCAAAGCTTTGCTCTAGTCTAGTGGCCACTGCAGCGAGCCCATTCAGAGTCAGTACACTCTCTGGGCAGCCGGCCAAAGCGAGCAGTAAGAACAGAACCCAGAGAGCTGAGCGATGTTAATGTCCCCCAACCCGGAGTTGGATCTGTAGAAGTAGAACTTCATTCGTCCCTGCACCACGATTAAGTTTAACACATTTTGACTACCTCAAAACAAAATCCTATTCTTTTCTACCACCTCCTCAAACCAAAGGAACCAGTAATCTACTTTCCATCTCTAGAAATCTTAGAAAATTGCCTGTTCCGGCCATGTCACCATGTAAGTAGAATCCTACCATGAGAACTTTCATATCTAACTTCTTTTACTTAGCATAATGTTTTCAAGGTTCATCCATGCTATAGCATGTACTAATATTTTATTCCTTTTTCATGATTGAGTAATAGCTCATTATGGATTGACATATTTGTTTAATCCATTTATCAGTTGATGGCTATCTAGGTTGTTTCCAATTGTTGGTTATTATGAATAATGCTGCTGTGAATACTTGCATACGGTTCTGTGTGGCCATATGTCCTAGCACCTAATGAGTATCTGTTAAATGAATGAATGAATAAAAGGCCTCATTTTCTTGGAAGGTTATTTGGTTGGTGTACAAAATACACCCATATTAGTGACTACTGGCAGTCAGACCTTGCTGCCATTCTCATGTTCATGGTTTATGTGGATACCAATGAGCCTGGGGCCCATCAGCTAACCTGTCCCACCTTTCTTGTGAAGCTGAGGGAACTGGGGTGAATGGGCAGAGAGTGTGTGCTTGCTGAGTCCCCTGGGAAGACAGAATTTTCCTGACTCAGCAGGTCCTAAGATCAGTGAAGGCCCCACAGTCTGGCTGACTCACCCCAGGAGATAGAGCTCCTCAGAGTGGCCAAGAAGGGGTTCCACAAGGAAGGCACCTCTGAGCTGGGCTGTGCAATGAGGACAGGAGGGGGTGGGGACTGCAGTGCCACTGACCCCGTAAATTCAGGAATGTTCCACAGTACAAGGGCCTGGCTGGGTCTGAAGGAGGAAAGGCTCCAGAGGCTGGGGCACATACGTTTCTGTGTGTGGGAAGTATTCCATGTGGCTGCTCACACCCGAGGGTTGTTATTGACCATCAGGGCCACACCAGGGTTTAGCATTCTTACGAGATGTCAGATGCCACAGGGAGGCGGCAGCCTCTCAGCCCGTACCAAGTGTGCCACTCACACACCTGTCCTGCTCTGGTCTGCACAGGGCCGCTCAGCAGGACAGCACAAGCACAGGGCCAGCTGCTTTTGCAGCTGGAGTCCAAATTAACTAAGGGTGGGTAGCCTCCCAGCTGGTGCTAGGCAGGACCACGCCTTCTGCAGGTCCCCCCACAGTGTGCTGGGCTGCTCGGACCGTCTGGCAGTAGGCGCTCTTGCCCAGCACACAGCTGTCCCGGGTCCACTCTTCTGAGCACAGTTACAACAGGAAGCCTGGACTTCTATGGGAGGAAGCCAAGGAAACTCCCTTTTTCACCCAGGGAAGGAGACTGTCGCCCCTTTGACAGCTTTTCTCCTCCGGGTGACCCTCTATCTGCTCTTGCAGGTCTGGCTGCCAGATAGCTCTCGCCTCTCACCACTGTCATGCCCATGTGAAGGCTTCCTCCTTCCCCCACGCTCACGCTTTCTCCCAGTTAAGCCTACAGTCCTTGAAGAGGCACGTTCCCCTTTCATAACAGCTTTCTTGAAACTTCAGTACTTAGCCCCCAATTCAGCAATCCGCAGTAATGCTTTCTCTGCTTCAAATCTTATCCATCTCTAATACTTAGCCCATGAGCCGGGACCTTAGAGTGCCTCCACAGGTTATTTAATGTATAGCCAATATTTTCTGTCTAAATAGCAGCTAAATAGTTTCTTTTTAATTTCAAAAGTAGCACACGTTCAGCGTAGAAAATAAAAAAGCATATAAAAAAGAATAAAAACCACCCATAATCCCAAATCTAGAAGTAACGCTTAGAAAATATTGATATCTATTCTCCTGTTGTTTTTCTATGTATGTTTGTTATTCGTTCCAAATTGTGATCCTAATAGGCAACCTGTTTTACAACCTGCTATACCTATTATGTATGAATATGGTGTTATTAGATTTTTTTTGTAATTTCAATGGCTATATAATATTCTCTCACATGGGCTTAATGTGTTTTATTTAATCAGCATTCAATGCTTCCTTATATTGATTGCTTCCAACTTTTAACTGTATAAATAATGCAATAATAAATAATCTTATACAGGAATATTTTTGTATACTTCTGAATATTTTCTTAGGATACAATCTTACAAATGAAATTATGGGATAAAAACTTATGAATATTTTTAAAGCTTCTTAAACTCATTGCCTCATTGATCCTTGAAAAGGTCATAGCAATGTATATTTTTGCTGGATTTGCCTATAACTCCTTCTGTGTCTTCTGATTGGAAGCCTCAAAATAAAGAGAGAACAAGGTCTGCAACCAGCAGACCCAGTGACACGAAAAGGGAGAGTAAGAAAAACTGATAAATAGGCACATGTTTAGGCACACTAGAGAGCAGTGTGTTTGCAAAACACACACAAAAAGGACATCATGCGGCTCCCTCCTGCCCTCTCAGCATCTCTGCTTTAGAAGGCAGGAGGCATCCTGGAAGGAGCTCCTTCCGAATACCACAGCAGCAAGTGGCCTTTCCGTAACTCAGCATCCGTCTCAAGACTCAGCTCCCTGCAAAACCCGCAGGAACAGAATCGTCAATCCTCAGTCTGGGGTCAGTCTGACCCTCCGTTTCCCCTTCTGAAGATCACAAAGAACATGAAAAGCTGCTCAACGAGGTTCAAGATCAAGCATGTCAAGAGTACTTTGTCAGCTGTCACATACTAGGAGTGGGATCCGGAAGGAGAAAGTGCCACAGCATGTGATTCCCCGGGGACACTGGAAGGAGACAGTGTGGCTGCCATTCCCTCCTCTCCTCTTATCCCCACAGCACCTACTTGTTGGGAATTTATTTCCACACCGAAAAGACTGAACAAGAACTAGTTTCTGTAAGTCACAGGAAGAGAAAGGAGAGCCCTTTTCCTGTTTAAATTCTGGCCCTCGGGGTGGGGATTTAGCTCAAGTGGTAGAGTGCTTGCCTGGCAAGCACAAGGCCCTGGGGTCGATCCCCAGCAACCCCTCGAAATGAATAAATAAATAAATGGTTGCTTTAAAAATAAATAAATAAATAAATAAATACATTCTGACCCTCAAAGTTTTGCTCTAGACATGGCCAACTCAAGACTTGTCTTGGTCCTTGACATCATGGGGACTTACTGCTCTACATTTGCAGGAAGTTTAATTGCCTTCTGTTGCTAGAGAATCCACCCATTTTCCTTTGTATTCGTGGCGGGCCTCAGAGGAGCAGCTGAAAATAATAATGTCCCAAAGTGAAATATGGTGACATGCTGGAAATGGCTTGGAAGAGCATGAAATGCTATGCTGAGTAAGGACTAACTCTCACTGGTTGGTGCTATGTGGGGTGGCCCGTGCAGTGAAGACTCAGGGCTGGGAACTCTGGAGCCAGATAAGTGTGCTACTGAGTCCTGGCTTTGTTCCTTGTAAGTGTGTGACTTTGGGCACTGTATTGAATCCATCAGAGCCCCATTCTTCTCTTCTTCACAGCATCTGCAATGCTCTGAAATTGTCCTCTTTTTCATGTACTTGACGGCCTTGCTCCACTACAGTGTGAGCCCCATAAGGGCAAAAATGAGGGCAGTCTTGTTCACGGGAGTTCCCAGAACGAAGAAGAGCGCTTGCCTTCAAAACTGTTTGCCAAATGAATGAGCGAATCTGGCCCTACTTTAGGACGCCCGTCTCTAGGGATTCTGCTTTGTCCCTTCCTCTATTTCAGGAGCAGCTTGGCGCCCAGCCAGGGGTGTCAGTGGCCAGAGGAGGGGAAAGGAGGGGGCGCCGCTGGAGAAAGAATTCACCTGCACGAGTCCAATATCAACTTCCTTCAGAAAGCTGGCCTGCTCCTGTTTTCAAAAAAAGTGAAACCACTGAAGAGATTGTGATTTTAACCTGTTTTGAACCCCTGTAGGCAATAATTACTCCTAAAGGGACTGATAACTTTAAATCATAAAATATTTCTTGCCTTGAAGAAAATATTCAGATGGGAAGGGGAACTAGGGAGCGGGGAGGAGGAAAGGAAGGAAGGGAAAAGGGAAAAAGAGAATAGAAGAAAAATGGAAACAAAGCTTTTGTAAATAAGGAGGGAAGAGGGGTTGGAGGGAGGGGAGGGGATTGGGGAGAAAAGAATCAAGATATATCATGCACAGGTACAAATTCCCTGTAATGAATCATCATATATATCTAAAATGTACCAATAAATTTTTTTTTAAATTCCTTGCCTTTTAAGAATATATACCTAATAAAAATCATCTACTCCCACCCCCAAAAGAAAGAAAGAACAAAGTTTAAAAAGTTTGACTAACCCAAAAACCAAGAAAGCATTAGCCTTCAAGCTCAATCCTGCACACAGGTCTGCAGGCTAAAGCATTCTTCCTGCTTCCCCATCTCTCACCCAGCACTACCTGGCCTAAGGCAGCAGGGTGAGGCAGGGTGGAGGTGAGGGAGCCAGCCCTGACCAAGAAGCATCACAAGCCTCCCACGGAAGCCACCAGCTCTCAGCAAATGGGGAGAGCTCAGAGTTGGAGGGCTCCACAACCACATTCTAGCAATATGCCCCGTCCGAACGATGGAAGAGAAAAGCTGGCTTGCGTGAATGAGGAGTGAACGTGCACTGAGGGTCACTTTTGCGCCCAATACTATAGGAAGCGCTGTCGCTCCCACTTCCCCTTTGTCTTTGCCGCAATTCTGCTAAGTCAGATGATCACTCACATTCAAGGTGAACAGACTCGGGCAGTCTGCCAAAGAATCAACCTACCGTGCAAAGGGTGTTTGACCCTACCGGGTGGCTGATAAAAGCTCATTTTGTGGCTTGATATATGAGAAATTCTTAAATACTTTTTCAAAAAATGTGGGAGTAGATGAGTTTTAGCCTGATTACTCTAACTCAGAGAGTCCCTCAGCACCGCCTGCTTGGCCCTGAGTTAAGCAACATCAGGAGCAAAGACTTACGGGATCCGCAAGAAAAGATCTTGAGAGGAGGCTGGATCCTATCGAAGCATGTTATATGTACACGTGGAAATATCACAGTGAAGCCCATTCTTTTGTACTATAATATGCTCTAATAATTATAATTCTCAAAAGGACTGTGAAAGAGAGTTCCTATATTAAATGAAAGGATCAGGATGCAGAAGATCTTGAAGCTTTGAATAAAGAACTAGAATTAAAACGCTGCCCCCTCCTCAATTTTTTTAATTACAAAATTAAACCGATTTGCTTAAAGTCCCATCATATCCATAAACCTGCTCTCCCACATTGGGCGTGGAAACGCTAGCTCGGCTGTGATTTCTGCCGCTAACTGGATAGCTGCAGCACCCATTCTGCTAATCACCGGAGGTGGGTGGGGCCAAGAAACGGTGGTGCAAGATCAAGGGAATTAACCACCTGCAGGTCAGTCCTGGGTCAGGCGGCTCACACTGAAGCATCCCTCCCCACTTGCTTGGTGCCTGGAGGACATTATGGGAGTTATATGCTAATTGCAACTCCTACTGGATAATTGCTGTTTCTATCCCATAAAGATGTGATGAAGATTAGACAAAATAATAAAGAAGGAACTTAATGGTGCCTGGTACACAATAAATACTAAATATTAGTCATTGCTACCAGTTTCATGTCCTTTATTATAAATCTCTATGATGCACACTTTCATTTATTGGAGGTATTTTTGTATTCACCTTTATTTTATTTAGCTAAATTCTCAAACATGAAATTCTCCAAATAAAAGGTATAAACACCCTTAGATCTCTCCATATTGACAGGTTACTTTTCTAAATAATTATGACAATACATATCATGACCAGGCACAAGGGACCATTACTAGCCCCGAGAGTAATTATTACTGTTTTTACAATGATTGGACTGATTTTTAGGGGTGCTCTTTCTACAAATACCCACCCAGAGAAGGAGCGGGCTGGGTTTAGGTGAGTACAGGGAAGGGCCAAGCAACTCAGGTGTAGCAAACCCACAGGCAGGAAAACATACTGTGTCTTGGGGTAGGAAGTGCGTGTGTGTGGCACGTAAGGTGCACAATGACCCACAGGAGCATGCAGACAAGCCAGGATAAGACAAAAATCTCTATGGCTTGAATAGCCTATGCTGATGGGATAAAGAGCAGGTGACAAGACGGAAAAGCTCACGGAAGCCCAGGTGGGGGGCCTGGCAGTCTGTGCATGAGAGGGGGAGAGCGGGAGGGTACCTAGGTCACACCTTCCCTCAGAGTGATAAAGAGAAGCAACTGTTGGGAGGCACAGGGACCCAATACCTTATAAAGACGTCTGCCTGCTAGAACTCAGCTTATGTCTGTCATACAGGGCACTTGGTTTGTGGGCATTGCAGGGGCAACCCTGGCAAACTATTACAAGGCTCTCCACAACCTGGCCCCTCATATCCTTCAATGTATCGCTTATTACTCTCTCCCTTATTCACTCTCTTCAGCATAGCTGATTTCCTCCTGTCTCACAGATTAACCAGGTAAAACCTGACCTCAGAACTTGGCAGGCTGTCCCTCTGCTTAGAACCTTCTTCCCCCAGAATCTGACTCCCTCCCCACCTCCCTCACCTCCTTCAAATCTTTACTTACACATCACCTTCTCAGTGAGGCCTTTCCTGATCTCCTTGTTAAACAAGAACCTTCCCCCACTATACCTTCTGATTCTTCTTACCCTGCCGGGCTCATCTGGAGATGGTGTCCTCATTCAGTATGCTTTTGCTACTTCTTGTCTGTCTCCCTTGTTAGAAGTTACCTTCCATGATGCTAGGGATTTGGGGCTGTTTTTGCTCACTGATTTGTCCCAAGTGTCTAACACAGTGTGACCCATTGAAGGCACTCTGTAATTGGTGCATAAATGATTAACACTGGGTAGATGATGCACGGGGTGTGTGTGTGTGTGTGTGTGTGTGTGTGTGTGTTGTTTTGGTGCTTAATACATCTCCACCCCATGCTATGCAGTACTTGAAAGCCCATGGAAAGTTCTCAACAACCCCATGGGGTAAGAACTACAGATCTCCATTTTATATCAGTGAGCAAACTAAGATGCACAGAAATTAAGTACTTTGCTTACGCTATTTCTGTCACCAGGAATGTTGGAGTCTATAGTCACATCCTAGGTGTTCTCATCCCAATGTCACACTGGCTACTTGCTGGGCAATGGCAAGGACTCCATCTATTAGAGTGTCCCTTACCCAGTTTCCTAGGATCCGGGTCACGGGTCAGGGCAGCTGCTGCTCCATCGCTTCAGGAAAGTACTTTTGGAGTGAGTGACCTGATCCACGGCTGGCCACTGCTCCAGCTTCCAGCCTTGGCTCCCTGGTCATCAGCGGGAACCAGATCACCCTGGACCTACCACTCACACGTGTGCCTCGGAGGGCCAGAGAAAGGAAAGACTAGAGAGGGCAGTAAATGAGGGCAGGGACGGGCAGGCTATTGAAATTCTAGACTCACTGGGAGCCAAGTGGGCCGAGAGGCCGGCATTACTGGCTGTGTGCAGCGAGCACCCAGTGGGCAGCAATCCCATTGCCCGGTTCTCCTGGGGCAGGGGTTGAAGGACAGACTGTAACTCTATGGTTGTATTGTGAAGTCTAAGGAGGAAACAAGAGCAGCTGATCCAGCCTGGGTCGGGAGTGCCCACGTGCGCACAGATCGGCCTTTGTGTCCTGGGCCCAGACAACAGGCCACATTCTTCCCCCACCTCGGTGACGTCCTTCACAGACATGTCCCCAGAGCACATTGTCAAAAGATTAGACAGCTATGGGTCAGATGACGTGGCATTCCCTCTGGTGCCCACTCTGCCTGACCTGTGCCTCCTCTAGTCTTGGAGCACAGAGTGGGTGGCTGGCCCCAGCTCTGCCTGTGGGGGTGTACAAGGGTCCCTGAACAGCCGGAGGCCTCAGCAATCTTGAGTATCAGAATTTTGGATCATAGGAGGAGGAGGGGCCCTGGGAGTTAGTGTGGTGCACGCATTTTACTGGAGGTGATGGATAGTGACAGATTTATCCCTCGGGCCCAGTGGTCCTGTCCCAACAGCAGGGCCTAGATCACGGCCCACCACAGGGCCTAGATCACCCTCAAGAGAAGCCTGGGGGAGATGGATTCCTCATGGAGGTAGAACTCACTCTCACTGGGTTGAGTCTCAGTTTCATCTGGCTGGTTACCAAGGCAAATGGTTTTTCACTTGCCCAAGCTGAATGTAGCAGACAGGATGCACCCTGGGATGTCACCTGCTATCATGCTTAGCCACACTGGGACTGCTGAGGGATCAGTTCTTAAGAAGCGCATGTTTCCTCAGATGTGGAAACAGCACCCCTGGAACACCTATAATGACTGGCTCCCCAGGGTCATGCTTTCAGAGTGGGAAGGTGCGACAACTGTAAACCACAAGATCTTAAAAGAGGAGCTGTCTCCTCTGAGATGGGGCTTATGACCCCTGCCTTTTACCTCTCACAGACTACTTCGAAGGTTGAGTGAAATAATCCATGTGAAATCCAGTGACGCTTCTGATGACCACGGCCATTCCTCCTGCTGTTAGCACTGCTGTCGTACTCCTGCCACCAGCACAGCTTCTGTCCCCAACACTAGTGCCAAGTGCCAAGCTGCTGCTTGATGGACAAAGACTGTCTCATTGATTTCTAGTATCTTCAAGTAGAAAGATTCTTTATGCTTTATTTGTGCTGATATAGAACCTCAACATGAAAGAAATTGTATTTGGTTTCCATGGGCCAAAAAATACATAAAAGCATATAGTTAGCTTTTTAGTATATTACTTATGGCATTTTATTGATCACAATAGTGTTTAAGTGCATTTAAAAATAGTCATGCAACTAGAGTACATTTTCTTTTCTATCAAAAATGCTTGGCATCTTTCTGGATTTGCAGGCCTCCTACCATACCTCTAAGGTCTTTTGTTTAAAATTTAAGACTCTGAACAACCCTATAAAGTGATCAGTAGTCTCATTTGACAGATGAATATAATGAAGATTGATAAGGTCACATACCTTGTAAATGGTGAAGCCAAGATAAAATAACAAGCCTGATTCTAAATTTTGTGTTCTTCCCAGTGCACCCTGCTGACTGTCTTCCAAACCAACGAAAAGGCAGGGAGAGTTAAACTATCCTCCAACAAAACACCCAATTCTGTAAAAAACAAGTGAGATGCATGTATTGTCAATAATCTCTTGGGGCTGGGGATTTAGCTCAGTGATTAGAGTGCTTGCCTTGCAAGCACAAGGCCCTGAGTTCAATCCCCGGCACCACAAAAAACCAAAAAAAAAACCAAAAAAAAAAAAAACCCAAAAAACTCTTTATTTTATTTTTAATGATTATGCATTAAAATTGCCTCTATTTTTAGTGTACAGATCAATAAATTTGTTTTGCTTTGATTTTGGGGTGCTGGGGATCAAACCCAGGGCCTTGTGCTTGCTAGGCAAGCACTCTACCACTTGAGCTAAATCCCCAACCCCCAGGTCAGTAAATTTTAATGCATGTATCAATTCATGTAACTATGGTCACAAGAAAGACATAGACTAGCACCACCACCCCAGGTTAGCCCTCTCACACTGTCTTTATAATCACACTTTACCTGTGCTTAATCCCTGAATCTGTACTTCATCTTCATGATGATTTTTTTAACAGAACGTCTTGTAAATGGATTCAGTATGCCAACCTTTTTAAATTGAACTCGTATTTGGAAGTAATATATTTTCATGAAGTGGTAAAGAGTGATACAGAGATTCCATGTAGCCATTGCCCAATTTCCCCTAATGGTAATATCTTGAGAAATTATCGAATCAAGAAGAGAACATTTCCAACACCACATGGATCCCTCATGTTGCCCTTCTACATCCGTATTCCCTTCCACCACACACCATCTTTCCTTAATTCCTCGCAACCAGTCTCCATTTCTAAAATTTTGCCATTTCAAAAATGTATTTAAGGAATCATAGTGTATAGAACTTTTGTGACTGAGTCTTTTTTCATTCAGCATAATTCTCTAGAAATGTACCCAGGTTATTGTGTGTGTCCATTGGTCATTCCTTCGTTCTGCTGAGAATTAATCTATGGTAGAGCAGTACCACAGTTTGTTTAATCATTCGTCCATTGAAAGACATTTGGCTTGTTTCTCAGTTTGGGTTATTATCAATAAAGCTTCTATAAGCATTAGCACTTTTCTCCTCATTTTTCTGGGATAAGTACCCAGGAGTGTAGCTGCTGGTTCATAGAGTAGTAGCATGTTTAGTTTTTCAAGAAACTGCCAAAGTATTTTCAGGGTAGCTGTAACATCTTACATTCCCACTAGCAATAGGTGAGTGATCCAGTTTCTCCACATCGCCACCAGCATTTGGTGCTGCCATTTTTTAAAAAGCTGCTCTGGTTAGTGTGTGGTAATATCTCACTGTGGTTTTTATGTTTACTATTCCAGTGGCTGATGATGTTGACAACTCATCTTATGCTGTTTGCCATCTTTATATTTTCTTCAGTGAAACGTCTATGCATGTCTTTGGCCCATGTCCAGTTGGATTATTTGTTTTCTTACTGTTGAGTTTTGACAGATCTTTATATATTCTAGGTACTAGTCCATTGTTGGTGGCATGACCTCAAATATTTTCTCTCATTCTATGGCTTGTCTTTTTATCCTCTGAGTAGGAGCTTTTGCAAAGAGAGCATTTTTTTTCACTTTTATCAAGTTCTACTTATTAAATTTTCCTTCCATACATCACACTTTTGATGTCAAGTCTAAAACCTTTTTGCCTAGCCCTAGATGTCAAAGATTTTTCTCCTATTTTTTGGTGAAAGTTTTATATTCTTATACCTTTTACATGTCTGTGATCCATTTTGAATTAACTTCTGGGGTTTTTTTTGTTGTTGTTTTGTTTTCTTTTTCTTGCTATGTAGTTCAGGTTGGCTTTGAACACACTCTGTCACTGTGTAGCCCAGGCTGGCCTCAAACTCGTGGTTATCCTCCTGTCTCAGCCACCTGAGGGTTGGGATTACAGCTGTGCACCACCATGGCCAGTCGATTTTGAGTTAAATTTTGCATGAAACATGATACTAGGGCCAAGGTTAATTAATTTGCGTGTTTGTTTATTATTGCCATTAGATGTCCACTGATGCCAGCATCACTTGTTGAAAAGACTACTTCCTCTGTCAGACTTCCCTTATACCTTGTTAGAAATCAGCTAGGCATGACCTATCCAAACTGGGCCAAGTAAGAGACACAGAAAATACATCAAGTTGAGTCTAAGCCTAGTGTGACAAGATGGGCTTGGAAAGAAATAGAGATCAGAGTTTTTTAGGAGTCTGATAACAAAGGTCTAGAATTGGATATGGCAGTACAACTTTCCAAATGTAATAAAAATCACTGAATTTTACACTTTAAGTAGGTGAATTGTGTGGTATGTGACCTATTTCCCAGCATAGTTGCTACCAACAGAAATCAGTTAGGCATATTTCTGAGGTCTCTGATCTATTCCAATGGGCTCTATGTTTCTTCCTCTGCCAGTACTATACGGTATTCATCACTGTAGCTAGGTATACAATAAATTCTCTATTTGGTTACCTTTTACTTTATTTTTCTTTTCAAAACTATTTTAACTAGTTTAATTCATCTGCCTTTCCACATAGATTTTATTATTTATTTATTTTGATTCTTTCGAGACAGGGTCTCATTATGCAATTTACGCTAGCCTCGAACTTGCTGCAACCCTCCTGCCTCAGTCTCCCTAGTGCTGGGATTACAGGTACATACACTACACCTCGTTCCCACATAGATTTTAGAATAATCCCATCCATATCTAGAAAAATTCTTATGGGGATTTTGATAGTTATTATATTAATTTATACCAATTTGGAGAAAACGGACCTCTTTATTCTATTGAATTTGCCAATTCATGAGCATAGTATGTCTACATTTATTTAGATCTTGTGTGATTTCTTTGATTAATATAATGTGGTTTTCTGAATACAAGTTCTAAAATATTCCTAAAATTTTGCTAGATTTATGCCTTATGATTCTTTTTTCTTGGAGGAATTATAAATAGCATTATATTTCTAATTTCAGTGTCCAAGTGTTCAGCAGTAGTATATCAATGAGTGACTGATTTTTGTATTTTTACTTTATATCTTTCGCCTCTCTAAACTCACTGATTAGTTTTGCACATGCTTTTTGTTTGTATATTGGAAGTTCTATGTAGAAATTCGTGTCATCTGAAAATAGGCACCATTTCTCATCTGTATACTCTTATTTGCCTGACTCAACTGGCTAACACTTTCAACACTCTGTTGACCAAGAGTGGTAGGAGCAGGCATCCTTGTTTTCTCCCTGTCATCAGGGAGGAAGCGACCAGCCTTTCACAACTAAGTATACTGTTAGCTGGAGGCTTTTTTGTAGATGTCCTTCATCAAATTGAGGAAATTTCTCTCGATTAGTGTTTTAAAGATATTTTTTAAAATCAAAAATAGGTGTTGAATTTTCTTGAATGCTTTTTTTTTTTTTTACAACAATCAGTAAGATCGTGGGAGCTTTCCTTTATCTTTAACCAGTTATTATGCTACGTTACATGATTGCACCAGCCATATGTCACTGGAATAAAATTCAATTAATCATGGTCTATAATTACTTTTATGAAGTGCTGCCTTCTATTTCCTACTATTTTCTTAGGGATACTATTGTATATATTCATGAGAGGTATTGTTTTGTAATTTTCTTTTTTGTGTGTGCAACCGTTTTTGATTTTGATGTCAAGGTAATACTCCCACCACAAAATGAATTGGAAACATTCTTTTCTGTTTTATGGAAAAGATTTTATAGAATTAGAGTTAATTCTTCCTTAAACATTTGGTAAAATTCTCAAAGGACTATCTGTGCCTGGAGAACTTCTGGAGGAGTTTGTTTTGTTTTGTTTTGTTTTTCCACTACCAGTTCCATTTACTTAATAGTCAAAGGTTATTCCAAATAATCTATTTCATTTTGGAAGAGTTGTGGTAATTTGTGTTTTCCAATAAATGTGACCCCTTTGTCTAGCTTGTCAGGTCTATGTACATGGAGTGGTTCAGAACACGCCCACTATTATCCTTTGATATTTGCATAGTCTGTAGTTCTAATCTCTATTTTGCATCTGAGTAATTTGTGCTTTTTCTCCCTTATTATATTGTAATCAGTATTGCTGAAGGTTTTTCAATTTGATTGTTCTTTTCCAAGAACCAATTCTTTGTTTCACTGATTTCCTCTATTTTACCATTTCTAAAATTTCATTGATATCTGATATCATTATTATTTCCTTCCTTCTGCTAGTTTTAGGTTTATTTTACTTTTCAATTTCCATGTCCCTAAGACTTTTCCTCTTTTTAAAGTATATTTTTATTAGTGCCTATTAATTTTATAAAATACTGGGTTTTAATAGGGCATTTTCATACATGCATATATTTTGATTATATCTATCTCTCCTTTACTCTTCCTTATACCTACTCCCTCCTTTCCCTTATTCCCTCCTCTTGTCTAGAAATAGTCTCCCTTTTACTTTCATGTCATCCTTTCTAGATTTCACATAGTAGGGAAAACATGTAGTATTTAACTTTTGGCTTATTTCACTTAACATGATCTCCAATTCCATCCGTTTTCTTGAACTTGGCATACTTTCATCTATCTTTACAGCTGAATAATACTCCATTGTGTATATGTAACACTTTCCTCTTTTAGTTATCATCCTTTTATCTGTTTCTGTGTTGATGAACACTTAGATTGGGTCTGTATCTTGGCTACTTGAACTGCGCCACAATAAACATGAGGGTGCTGGTGTTCCTATAGCATGCCGATTTTTTTTTTCAGGTATTTTCTCCAAGAAATCATATAACTGGGTCATATGGTAGTTGTATTCTTTTTTGGAGCCCTCCATCCTGATTTCCGCAATAGCTGTACTAATTTACATTCCCACCAACAGTGTAGAAGTGTTCCTTTTACCCTACATGTTGACCAGCATTTATTGTTTTTTGTGTTCTTGATGATAACCGTGCTGAGGTGCGATGCGATCTTAGTGTGATTTTGATTTGCATCTCACTAGTCACTAAAGATGTACATTTTTCTATATACTTATTGGCCATTTTTACTTCTTCTGAGAAGTGTCTGTTCAGTTCATTTGCCCATTTACTGGTTGGATTATTTGAATTTGGGGTGTTTTTAAAATGTATTCTTTATATGCTCTAGATATTAATCCTCTGTTAGAGGATCAGCTGGCAAAGATTTTCTCCCATTCTGTAGATTGTCTCTTTACTTTGTTGGTTTTCCCTTGCTGTGTAGAAACTTTTATTTTTTTTTTTTGTGTAGAAACTTTTAAACGTAATTTAGTCCCATTTGTAGACTGTTATTTTTTCTTGTGCTATCGGATTCTTATTTAGGAATCTTTGCCTGTGCCTATGTCTTTGAATGCTTCCCCTGTGCTCTCTCTTAGCAGTTTCAAAGTTTCAGGTTTTAGACCTATGTGCTTGATCCATTTTGAATTGACTTTGTACAGGGTGAGAGCTGGAGATCTAGTTTCCGTCTTCTACAAGTGGATATCCAGTTTTCCCAGCACCATTTGTTAAAGAGCCTGTCTTTTGTCCAGTGTATGTTTTCAGTTCCTTTGTCAGATGGCTGAAGTTGTGTAGGTTTGTTTCTTTGTTCTCTGTTCCGTGGCCTGTGTGTCTATTTTTGTGCCATCACCATGGTATCTTTTGCACTATGACTCTGTTGTGTAATTTGAAATCAGATATCATGATGCCTCCAGCCTTGTTCTTTTTGCTTTGGGTTGCTTTGGCTATTCTGAGTCTTTTTGTTTTCATGTACGTTTTAGTATTGTTTCTTATGATTCTATGTAGAATGTCATTGGAATTTAATGAGGATTGCATTGAATCTGTAGATTGTTTTTGGTAATATGACTATTTTGATAACAACATTAATTCTTCCAATCCATAAATGTGGCAAGTCTTTCCATCTTCTAGTGTCTTCTTCAGTTTCTTTCTTCAGTGTTCCATGATTTTCACTGTATAGATATATCACCCTGCAGTTAAGTCTTAGCTATGTCTGTCTGTATGTATGTATTTAGGAGATATTCTGAATGGAATTGTATTTCTGATTTTTTAGCTAGTTTAATTTTGGTGAGTAGAAAAGCTATTAATTTTTTTAAAGTTAATTTTCTCTTCTGTTACTTTGCTGAATTTGTTTATCAGCTGTAAAATTCTCTTGGTGGAATCTGTTTTTTCTATTGCCATACTAGGGATTGAACCCCGGCCTTCACACTTCTCCCTAGATCTTTCCTCATTTTTTATTTTGAGACAGGTTCTCCTTAAATCACTAAACTGCCCAGGTCAAGCTCGAACTTGCCATCCTTCTGCCTCAGCCTCCCAGAGTTTTGAGCTTACAGACATGCACCTGTATCTGGCTGGTGGAGTCTTTACAGTCCAAGTATAGGATCATGTCACCCACAAATAAAGTAATTTAACTTCTTTTCCTATTTGTAATGCTTCTATATCTTTATCTTGTCTGTCGTAGCTAAAATTTCAAGTACTAGATTGGGTAAGAGTGGTGAGATTAGACATCCTTCTTTCATTTCTGATTTTATGGGAAATTCTGTTTTTCCTCATTGAAAGTAATGTTGGCTATAGGCTGGTCACATGTATCCTTTGCTATTTTGAGATATGATCCTTTGATATCTAGTTTCTTTGGGGTTTTTATCATGATGGGATGTTGAATTTTTTCAAAGGCTTTTTGTGTGTCAAGATGATCACATGATTTTGTCCTTGATTTTATTTTCGTAGTGTATTACATTTACTGATTTACACATGTTGAACTATTCTTGCATCTCTGGAATGAAAACAACTTGGGCCTTGTGCATGAACTTTATAATACATTGTTGAATTCAGTGTGTATTCTATTAAGAATTTTTGCATCTACGTTCATCAAGAACAATGCTGTAATTTGAGTATGCACATGAGTGTACCCATGTTTGTGTGCATATGTGTGTGTGCATATTCTTGTCTAGTTTTAGCATAAGGATGATATTAGTCTTGTAGAATAAGTTTGGAAATGTGCCTTCCTTTTCTGTTTTATAGAATAGTGTGAGGATCATTGGTGTGAATTCTTTAAAATTCTGGTAAAATTCAGCAGTGAACCAATATGATCCGGGGCTTTATTGTTTTTTGTTAGGAGGCATTTCATATTGCTTCAATCTCGTTGCTTATTATTGATCTACTCAGGTTTTTTATATCCTCTTGGTTCAATTTTTATAGGTTATATGTGTCTAGAAATTTATCTATTTTTTCAAAGTTCTCCATTTTTTAGAATATGTGTTTTCAAAATAGTCCCTAATGATTATCAGAATTTCAGTATTGTCTGTTGTAGCATTCCATTTTTCATCTCTAATTATATTGATTTGGATCTTCTCTTTCTTTCTTTGGACTAGGTTGACTAAGAGCTGATTAATCTTATTTATCTTTTCAAAGAACCAGTTCTTCGTTTTGTTGATTCTTTGCATTATTCTTTTAGTTTCTGTTTTATTACTTTCAGCTCTGATCTTTGTTGTTTATTTCCCTTTATTGGTTTGATTTTGGTTTGTTCCTGTTTTTCTAAGACTTGAAGATGCACATTAGGTTATTTGAGAGTCCTCTGATTTTTTGATGTAGGCATTTGCAACTGTAAATTTCCCTCTTAGAATTGCCTTGTCTGTGTCCCAAAATCTTGTATGTTGTGTTTCCTTTTTTTTTATATATAGGATTTTTTCAATTCCCCCTGAGTTTTTCAACGATCCACTGATTGTTCAAAAGTAAATTGCTCAATCTCCATGTATTTGCACAGTTTCAGTAGTTTCTCTTGTTGGCTTCTATTTTCATTCCACTGTGAACTGCTAAAATGTGAGGAATTATTTCACTTTTTTACTTACTAGGACTTGTGTTATGGCCTAAAATATGACCGATTTTGGAGACTGTTTCAGGAGCTCTGAAAAGGAAGTGTATTATGTATTGTGTATTGTGTATTTGTTGGATAGATTATTCTGTAGGTATCTGTTAAGTATTTTGATCTATGGTGTGATTTAAATTCAGTATTTCTTTGTTGATTTTGGAGGGAGGTCTGGATGATCTATTTGATGAGAGTGGAATATTGAAGGTACCCACTATTATTGCATTGGGACATATGTGTCCCATTATGTTGAGTAGTGTTCATTTTTTAAAATTGGGCACGCTGATTGTCTTACTTTTCTTGTTGCTGAGACACAATACCCGACACCCACAAGTTAAAGGAGGAAACGTTTATTTCAGCTCATAGTTTGTAGAGGTTTCTGTCATAGCCAGCTCTGAGGCAGGGCGGCCTGGCAGAAGGGCATCGTGGAAGAGAAACAGTCCATGGCATGGCAAGCAGAAGGCAGTGAGCAGCAAGCAGCAAGTCTGCCCTTCTCTTTTATCCCATCCAGACTACAAGCCTTTTGGGTTGTGCCACCCACACCCAGAGTGGGGCTATCTCAGTAAATCCAGTCAGTCACATCCCGAACTATGCTAATTCCAGTCAGGGGACAAACTAGTACCATACACCCTTAATTCCAGTATCACACACTCTAGATCCAGCCAGCTCTGAAAAATCCCATCTATGAGTGCATGAGGCTTTGGGGGACATCTAGATACAAGCCATAACACTGATATTCAGTGCATATGTATTTACAATTGTTTTATCTTTTTGGCAGGTTGTTCCCTTTATCAATATATCATAGCCTTCTTTACCTCTCCTAATTTTGTTTTGAAGTCTGCTTTGTCAGATATGAATATAGCTCCTCCTGCTTGCTTTCAAATTCCGTTTACATGGAATTGGTTTTCTGTCCATTCACTTTCTGTCTGTGTATGTCTTCACACATGTGGCAAAGAATTGGGTCTTGTTTTTTAATCTATCTGCCAGTCTGTCTTTTAGTAGAAGAAATAAAGCCACTTAATTCAGAATTATTATAGAAAGATATGTATTAATGCCTGTCATTTTATTATTTTTATAATGTTTGATTCCTTCTTAATTCTCAATAGCTTATCTAGTCCTCCACTTCTGAGTGTAGAGTTCTTTTAAGTATCTTTGGCAACGTTGGCTTAGTGGTCATGACTTCTTTTAGTTTCTTGTCTTAGTTACTTTTCTTATTGCTGAGACACTTATACCTGATACCCACAAGTTGGAGAAATAAAGGTTTATTTTAGCTCATGGTTTGTAAAGGTCCATAGTTAGCTGGCTTCAAGGCAGGGTGACATGGCAGAAGAACATTACGTAGAAGAAACAGTTCATGGCATAGCAGGAAGGAGGAAGTGGCACCCTTTCCTATGCTTTCCCTTTTATTCCATCCAACAGGCTATAAACCTATTAGTTGGTGTCACCCACACCCAGCATGGGTCTTCCCATCATCCACACCCAGAACTATGCTAAACCAATCACCAGATTGATCCAGTTATCACACACCCTTGTATGATCCAGCCACCTCCTATGAGCCCCACCTATGAGTGCATGTGGTTATGCAGGGTGGGGGTAGGGGATCTAGATATAAGCCATAACATTTATGCTTGTCTTGGAAGGTCTTTATTTCTCTTTCCATTTCGGAGGATATCTTTGCTGGATGTACTAATCTATATTGGACACTGTTTTCTTTCGGGGTTTAAAATACATCATCCCGCACCCTCCTGGCCTTTGGAGAAGTCTGTAGTTGTTTTGATGGGTTTGCCTCTATAAGTCACTTGGCATTTCTCTGTTGGAGCTTTCAGCTTTCTTCTCTGTTTTGTACTCTTTACATTTATCTATAATGTGATGTAGGGAGGTTTTTTTTTCTGGTCGTGCCTGTTTGGAGTTCTAAATGCCTCCGATACCTGGATGCCTACATTGTTCTAAAATTTCCATTTGGTTGTTTATACCTTCCTTACTTTTTTCTTGAGATTCTATTTTCATTTGTCTCAGCACATTAATAATTTCTTTTTAGATGGTTGCTTTAAAATGTTTGTTAAAGAATTCTTACATTTCTCTCATCTTGGTGTTGACATCTATTGAAAATATTTTTTTAAATTCAGATTGAGACCCTCATTGTTCTTGGCGAGGTGAGTGATTTTCTATAGAAACCCGGGTATTTGGAATATTTTTATGATATTCAGGATCTTATTTAAGTCTTCTGTTTTGGCTGACTTTTTCTGACATTGGTGGTGCATGAAAAGTGGAAAGACGGGTATGACTCTATCCCAGTGCAGTGGTGACGTACTTGTAAAACCAAATTCTCTACTCGGCCTGGACTGACACCTGAGACGGCTGAGTAGGGTAGAATTTCCAAGTCTCTTCTCTGCGTCCACTGATAGCTCTCTGACTGGGAGAAGTGGGATTGCTTTACTACCGCTCCTTCCATGGCTACCACAGACACCACAGACACCCCTCTCTACCAGTGTGTAGTGATGCGAGTCCCCACTCTGCACTAGTCTCAACGCTGCCGCAGAGGGAGCAGGAGAAGTATTTTCTTGCAGCCTATAGAATGTGAGAGTTTAGCCCCATTTGACCTTTTCCAGTGTGGAGGCTACAGCTTATTCCATGGTATTGGTCTGCAGTTGAGCAATGAATTTCTAAAACTTTTCTGTCTGCCAACATTCCCCTTGCTTGTTCATCTTCTGTTAGAATTAACGATTTTCCTTTTTTTTTTTTAACTTGAAGATAAAGCCACTGATTTGCAACCTTTATTAAAATTAATCCACCTATAAAAACAAGGTAATTTATAGCTTGATCAACTTTTTTGATAGCAGTTGAATTTTTACATAAAAATCTGCAAGATTTGAACTAAAGAACAAATAAGACATTCCGACATGAGTTTACACTTTTAAAATTCTACCAACTGCAATAAATAATGACTGTATATCAATTTATGCTAGTCCTATGGTAAAGAATACACTTTTTATTTAAATATTTTTAGCTGTGCTTCTGTATAGAAACTTCTAGTAAGAGTTAGTGGATAGTCATTCTTGATGAGGATAACACTAGACAGATGTTGCCCGATGCCCAGATAATACTAAATGTGACAAAACCAGCAAGATACATTGAGATATTCTTTTCTTGGACTGTCAGAATTACTATAAAGTGATGAAGTCCATAGTACAATAGACTCTCTCCTTATGACAAAGTTATATCTTCGAAGGCAAACTTTACCTTTAAGATATGTATCAAGCTCTTTCAATAGAGTGCGGATATTTTCTTTATCAGAGTGTCCATCTACTCAAGCGATCCTCTGTTCTAACTGTTGCCCAGCGGTAGTGCTTTTTCTTTTGCACCACTCCTCAGTGCTCCTTGCTGACACGCTGGACGAGGTGAGTTGCTGTAGCTGGCGGTCTTGTTAGACTCGGACCATTGTTTGAGTAACTGGAACCTGTCACTTGCCCTGGGTGCTGCACTTGGCTCCCTTGATCAGCCCCGAGGACTTATCTAGCAGCTTCTCTCTGCAGCCACTGCCATCTTCTGGCCCAGCTCCTAGAGTCGCCAGTTTTTTTCAACACTTTTCTTGGATATATGAGGCAAAACAAAAGCCCAGAGAGTTCAACCTCTGGTCATTCTTCAGTTCTTGACATCCCTAGCTGGTCTGCCTTCTCTCAACTCTTAGAGTTTTCTTGTGTTTGCTTTATATGTAATTTCCAGGCTACTTATCTGCAGGGAGGGGAAAAAGTAGATTTACTCCACTTTACTGGAATGATAAGCCACTGTGTAGCCTTTGAGACTGGTTTCTTCAGCTCAGCAAAATGCCTTTGAAATACATGTATGTGGTTGTGTGTATCAATAATGTGTTCCTTTTTACTGCTAAGTATTCCATTATACATCCCAACTTGTTTACAAATTCATCTGTTAAAGAAAAATTGAGTTGTTTCCAATTTGGAGGATTATAAATAGAGGCCTTGTAAATATTCTTATGCAGATTTTAGCATGAACCCAAATTTTCATTTCTCTACAGTAATTACTCATAATGACTGGATTGTTAGGTAAATGTCTGTCTAAACTTTCTGTGAAAACTTTATACTGTTTTCCAAAATAGCAATACCATTTTGAATTCTCACTAGTGCATGATAGTTCTTGTTAGTCTACATCCTCACCCACATTTGGTATTTTTAGTATTTTTTATTTTAACAATATTATTTAGCTATATGTGGCTTAATTTTCATTAATAATAAGTAGCAGATTAGTTTAATATATTTCTTTGTGCTTAATTGCAATCCACATATCATTTTTGGGGAAGTATCTTGTTCAAGTCTTTTGCTCATTTGTTAAATTGGCCTGTTTTTTGTCGACCTGTTCAGTTTTGGGTGTATTATATATATTCTAGATATATTACTTTTTAATATTGTGAAAGAAAAACAGAAAGGGAAAGAAAAGTAAAACAATCTAGTACAATCTGCTGTTACTCCGTTAGCTATCTGCCTATTGATTCCTCCTCAGCATCAGTATGTCTGAATTTCAGACTCTAAAAGGCAGTCTGTTTCCTTTCACCTTTCTCTCCATGACTTTAATAATCCAATAAAGTGGTGCACTGGGGTTGGTCATTCAGTGTAGTATTTGTTTTTAATTATGAGTTTCTAGATAGCATGGACAATGTCTCCTTCATTTTATTTTTTTCAGAATCTAGGACTTTATTGTATTAATTCAAAGAATATTTATCTAATTCCTATTATGCACCAGGCATTGCCCTCTGTGCAGAGAATATAATGATGAATGAAACAGAAATTGTTCATGAAAATTACAGAATAGGACCCTAGCATGTAGTAGATGCCTAAGCCATGCTTATTTTCAATTTCCTTTCTTGTTAAAAAATTTTCTCTAGAGCCAAGCATGGTGTCCCATTCATGTAATTCCAGCACTCTGGGAAGCGAAGGCAAGAGGATGACAAGTTTGACCCCAACCTGGGCAATTTAGTGACTTAATGAGACCTCTCGCAAAATAAAAAAGGCTGAAAATATAGCTCAATGCAAAGGTTGTGGGTTCAATCTCCACTACCCTCTGCCCCCAAAATTCCCTCTCTGGAGTGAATTGCTTTTAAATTTTTTGGTGTATCTTTCTATTTTCATGTTGCTTTTCAAAATTAAATTCTCTAACCATTATACTAAACTGGTATTAAGACTTTTCATATGCTCAAATACATCTGCTCCCTCATTTTCCTGTTCCCTTCTAGTCTTACCGAAAGTTTTCTGTATTCTTTTCCAGACCAAACCAGGTGCTCTGTAAGACTGTGGCATGTTAGTCCCCCTAGAATTTCCATTCAGTGTTCCCCAAATGAGAGCCCAAGTTCCTAGAGACCAGGTGTTTTTATTTTAATCTGGTTCTCATTTTCTATGATGTGTTCATTCTCCAGGAGCTTCTTCAAAGATCTTTTATGTGTTTATTATTTAGTGCTGATGGGGATCAACCCCAGGGCCTTGGATATATTAAGCACACACTCTACCACTGAGCTACATTTCCAGCCCTAGGGAGTTATTTTTAAATCCATGCATGTCCAAAAATGAATTATTCTATTCTCACATTTTATTTAATACTTTAGGTGGATACAGAATTCTAGACAATGTAATTTGTCCTCTGAGTTTTAGTACATTTCGTGATTGCATTCTAGCTGCTGCCATTGCTGCTAAGAAATCTGATAGCTTTCTCCTTGGTGATCTTTTGTAAGGGCTTCTCTGCTTCTGCAGAAGAGTAGAAGTTATTTTTCCTTTTATCCGCAGCACTTTGAAATGTACTAATAAAATGCTATGGCACAAGATCGTGTTCATTTGTGTAGCACACATTCTACGGCCCCTTTCATCCTGAAGGTCTGCGCTTCTGTTTGGGGCCGTGTCCTGTATTGTACTTGATAACCGCCCCAGCTGTTTTATTGCTATGCTCTTTCAGAAACTGTTAGCCCAGAGTTGGACCCTTGGGGCTTACTCTAAATATTTTTTGTATTTTCCTCCTGTTTTCTATTTCCTTTGGTTCGTTTGCGTTCCTATGAGGTTTCTTTGATTTTATCCCCTAATTTTAGTAGTAAATTTAAAATATTTTATGTCGTATTTTTAATTTATAAGAGCTTTGCTCATTTTGTGGCTTTAAAACCTCCTGTAATTCCTCTGAGAATTTAAGTCAGCTCTTTTAAATGTTTTATGTTAATTCCTTCCAGGTCCCTTCTTGTTGGTCTGTTTTAGACTTTTTGTCTCGTGTTTGAGAGTTGACTCAAGTGTCTGGTGATCTTTGGCTTTCCTTTCATATTTATGAGCGAGGTACTGAGACAGAGTGACTGGGGGACTTTTCCAAAACCGTGGAGGCTGAAGAGACATGGTAGCAGTTTACTGTTTCTCATCCCAGTTTGGCACCTAAACCAGAAACCAGGGAGTGCACATCTCTAATCCCAGCACTTAAGAGGCTGAGGCAGGAGGATCGTGCGTTGGAGCCCAGGTTGGCCTACATAGCAAGTTCTAGGCCAGCCTGGACTACATAGTGACACCCTGTATCAAAAAAAAAAAAAAATTACTGGAATAATTATAAAAATTTAAAGTAAAGACTATAGATTTTGATAAATGTGTAATCATATATTCTGTATTACACATAATATTAATACATTATACAATAGGAAGCCCTTGTTCTTGGGAAATATACAATTAAGTGTTTATGAATAAAAGAGCAATTTGTTGGCAAATTACTCTCAAATGATTAATACATACAGCGTAATAAGGTTTTCCAGAGACCTACTCAGACACACAAGGGACACTACCTACTTAAATCCTTCTATAAAGGTTGACTAACTTGTTTCCTGAAGCTAAATGCTTGAATTTGTCTTGATTATACAGGGAAAAGCTGTTGAAATTAGTAATATTCATGCCCACATGACTAATATGCGAGGGGGTGAGGTTTATAATTTAAACCATTACCTACCCGTGGCTGGAATCCCACATCAGATACATTTTAGCTCATGAAAACTTTTTAGGCTACACACACACACACACACACACACACACACACACACATGCATGCACGCACAGAGCTTGAGGAGATGCAACTGCTAGTCCACATGGACCAATAACCCAAATATCACAAAAGCTCAGACACTTTTCCAAAGGACACATAAATGGAGCTGGATTTAGAACATTTTGTTTAATTCTCTCTACTACAATATATTCAAAGACCATGAAGAGTTCATTCCTGGGGGTTTCATTTATCAGACTGATTTACACCCTGACAAGTAACCAGGAGGCATGAAGCTCAACATAAATTTTGTGTGATGAAACCGGGAGACGGGGGCCAACAGAGGGAAGAACTAAGGGATGGGAAAGGGCCCCAGGAAGAGCCACTCACCTGACTGAGTCCCTTTGGTGCCATCCTTCTCTGCTTTGTCCTCAAGAGGTGTCTCCTGTAGTTCTGAGACAAACCCTGTTCCCCAGGGCTCCCTGGATGACCAACGGAGTCCCAAGGACAAAGGTCACGTCACCCGCGCTCAGGTGCTTGATTGTGTTTCCGTGCCATTTGCATTTCCTTATCTCCAAAGGGTTCTCCTTCTGCTGCTGTGTTCCAGCTGAAGTTCTGCTGACTCCTGAAACTGGCTGTCCCACTGCCACGCATACCTCGGAGTCACCGCCACAGCAGACGCACCATCCGATGCCTTTCCTGAGAGCGAGAGAGCCCTGAGCTACTCAGCATTCATGACTGTCTTTCACGCCCCGGTCCAACGAGGAGTTTTGCTCAATCACTTAGCTTACATTTTCATCATACTGGAAAAATTCCAGACATTATATCGTTGACTTATCTTTTTGCCCATTCCCTTTCTTTTCTCTGAATTCTGGATGGGGCCTTGCACGTTTCCAGATGCCCACACGTGGGGCCCTCTGCTTGCCGCGTGGATGCAGAAGCAAGCTGAAGTGCATGTGACCTCAGATAGCCCTGAGCCCCGCAGGCCCAGCTGCATAGGTAAATGCCCCAGCACATAAACACGAAGATAATCGGAATTAGCATGACTGGCACCATACAGTTTACGAAGACATTTAACACCCACATTTGATCTACAAAACGGGCAAGCAAATTACTAGTAGCTACATTTTTGTTTGTTTGTTGTTGTCGTTTTTATTTTTAGTAGTACATATTTCCCACACATAATGATTACATTCATGGTGGTAGGTGGTAAATGTACATGACACACCTCAGTTTTTTCCACGTCTTCTTCTCCTCCTGGCTCCCTCCATTTGTTGGGCTCCTTCCCATTTGCAAAAGATCTGTCTCCTTGTTTCCTATCATCTATCTTTTTTATGTTGCTCTTTAATTTATTTATACTTTGTGATTCTCATATACATTTTTTACTTAGAAAATTAGGGCTCAGAGAAGAGAGCTGACTTCTTAAAGTCACACAGCACCTGGACTCAGGATTCTCACCCAACTCCTGGCCCAGCTGTTGTACCCACCATGGCTGCCCTGCACCTCAGAGCCAAGCCCTGTGCCTGGCTGGCCTCCTCCCTTCCACTGTGTGCTCCCATTTTCCAGCTTTCCATTCCTGACAGGCCAATGTGATGATTAGGTCGGTAAACTTCTCCCAGATACTCTGCAGCTGCCTCTGAGTTTCCTCCAGGCCATGATTTTAGACAGTCCTGACTTTCCAGGTCCCCAGAGCCTTTCCTAACTTCACTGAGTAGCCATCTGCCTCCCCAGCCTCCTCTGCCTCCCCGTTGTGACTCATCCTACGGGTCACAGCTTGAACATCACTGCACTGAGGGAGCCCTCCACCCAAATTCCACACCCTGTTAGATCCCCCAGCACGCCATACTTTCCTGCATAGCTATCATCACATTCAGTAATTGTTTTGTTTCTTCTGGTAATAATAATAATTAACATTTACTGAGTCCTTCTTGTGTTAAGGGTCTTTATTATTTTATTTAATTCTCATAATCCTGTAGGGTAGAAAAAAAGTAGCTAATCATGTGGAACATACTTCTTCCTTCCTAGTACATTTTCAATTACTAACTCAGCAGCTGGCAATGTGCATAAACACATAGTAGGCATTCAGTGTCTGTGTGTTAAGTGAACAAATGAACTTCCTTTGGCACCGAATCACAGAAATTTGCAACTTGTTCTCAAGGTATATCTTCCCCGATCAAGACCACAAAATTCTTCAGTCTTGTTGACTGTGATCAATATCTGGGAAAAACTTGTACTAATATCTGCTAGCCACTCACTCATTCAATAAGCTTTTGTTGAGCCTTTGTTGGGTGTCAGGTACTTGCTAGGTGGCAGGATGACAAAGATGAGGAAGCCAGACAATGCTCCTGTCCCCCAAGAGCTCACTCAGTATCCAGCAAGCAAGAAACACCGTGGACTAGGTAACGACAGTGAATCTTACTGGAAAAGTACAAGGTACTATGGGACTGCTAACAGGCCCCTGGCCAGCTCTGGGGGCCAGAGAACCTCCCCACGAGTGATATTTGAGTTGGAACTTTAAAACACACATAGAATGCCAGCGATTTATTGATATTTTTCAGGATACATATGCAGAACTCGGGCTTACCTTGTTATTTTTTTCTTCCTTGCACTTGCTTGTTTGGTATCATGCATGTCAGAGGCTAAGTTCCCATGAGGATTTCAATTACTGAACCTCTGACCCAATAACTGGACAGAAATACACTATAAAAAGATACCTTTTGGGGGTTTAGCTCAGTAGTAGAGTGCTTGCCTAGCAAGTGCAAGGCCCTGAGTTTGATCCCAGCACCAAAAAAAAAAAAAAGAAAGAAAGATGCCTTTTGATTACGCCAATAATGGTGATGATGAAAACAGACACTGGATCCCTTCCTCTGCCACCTACCTCCACATGAATAAAGATGAAGTTGGGGACATAGTTCTGTTGGGGTCCTCTGGAAGGACCAAGCGATATGTAGGCCCAAGATGAGATCCCAGCTGTGCTCCTGTAACAGCCGCTCACACTTCGGTCCAGACAGAACTGAGCTTGATCACGCATGCTCACCTCTGACCAGCAGAACCCAGACTGCTACCAGGAAGTTCTGGGAGAGAAGTAACGGAGCCGGAGGAGGGAACTCAATGTGAATAGACCGCATTCGGCCAATCGGCAGCCTGAGACGTGAGTGAAAGTTCATCCTTGATGCCCAGGACACAGCTGGCCGGCTCCAGCCCAGCCCCAGCTCTCCGCTGTTACAAGGGGCTGGATTCATGCAGACAAGGGAAACAACCTGCCACCCAACCAGGTCCCGGCTGGCTCCTCTCCTTCTGTTCGGCAATAACCACGTCTGAGCTGAGGCTACGACAGCCCGCACTCCATGACTAGACATCAGATTTGCCCAGTTTGGATGATGCACACATTTGCGCTGCCATCTTCTTGACTTACAACCATTTTACTAGACTTTAATTTTGACTGGTTCAAGAGCGCTGAGCAGGGCCAGTTGGGAGTAGGACTTGGAGAAGGAGAGCTCAGTGTGCCTTCAGTGGCCTGCTGTGGTAGTGACCGGCTGGAGGCCTCACCTGGAAGCTGGCAGAGGCAGGAAAAGGCACACCCAGGAGGGCAGGTGGAGCCAACATACCCTCCTACGACTCTGCCAGGTGGCCCCAGCCTGCTGGTTTGCATTAAGAGTCCTGGCCATTTTGAAAGCAGGACGTCAGCACCGTACTTATTAACGATTGCACTGTGTGGCTCCCATCCTGCTCTACTTCAGTCTCTTGGCTTTGGATGATAATCCAGTCACTCATCTCCTCCTTATTGCATGTTCTGCCAACCCTGTAATAGGATCCTCAATTAATTCCTCCAGAGGAAGATCTCTCAAGGCCATATGAAAGAGACTATGGAGGGAACGGCAGGCTAAATATTCCTCTGAGTGCCACGTGGATATTCAGTTTAACTTTGATGTCCCCTTTGTCCTATCTCAAAGCTGATCTCTCTTGTCTTGGTGATTGCTGGTACTAAAGCAGCTTGTGCTTGTTTTTTCCTTCATTTACATATTTCCCTCAGACCAACTCAACCCATGAGAAGGTTAATCCAGCCTCCAAGGTTCAGGTTGCTCCCCAGTAATGTGGGTGTATCTGGAGAAAAGGTGGCCCCTTTGGTCCTGCTCTGGTTGTCCTTAGCCTCTAGAAGACTCACCAGCCATGCAGAACCTGACCCTGAACCTGACCTCTGGTCCATCCCAGCAGCAAAATACTCCAAGAGCAGAGGCTGTGCTCAGGACCCCAGGGCTCCCTGCAGCCCCCGAGCTCTGTGTGGCACGGGATGGAGCCAGGTCGGCGCTCATTTCTACCTTGTGCACCTGGTCAGGGATTTGCTATTCAACTTAGGTCCCTGAATTAGACCATGTGCTGCCTCAGTTTCTTCATAGGAAGACTCTGAGGATGAAGGAGCTTTCTTCTCAGGCTTTCGTTTGCAGGAAGGCACACGATCCAGTGTGGGTCTTGGCAATATTCTTTATTAGTTGTGGCCTGAGAGTGAATTACTTTCTGGGAAGTCGTTTCCTGCTCTGTACAAACATAGGTAATAAGTTGTACAGAGTAGCTGTGAGCATCAGAATAGTACGGTGGTCTCTCACTATGATGTTATAATTGTTATTCCCAGTGACAACGGGAATGGTTCTTTTCCTGCTGTGGTTGTCCTTAGCCTATAGAAGACTCGCCAGCAATGCAGAACCTGACGCTAAACCTGACCTCCGGTCCATCCCAGCGCAGATCTGTGCCGGCATTACCGGCACAGATCATCCAACAAAATCATCCTCCAAATTCCAAATCCTGTCACTCCCCTGCTTAAAACCGCCATGGCTCCCCATCTTCTCTATGACATGGTTTGACATTTTAGCTAATTATCAGAGTTATCTGGGAAGGATCTTCAGGAGGCTTTAATGGGCAACCAGATTTGGAGACCCCACTCTCCAGGCTGCCGGGTCAGCTGCTCGGCCCAGCACGGAACCTTCTCCATGATGGTCTCTCCCCCAGTTCCCTCACTCCCTAGCTTTTGCCTTTCTTTTCTTCCTTTTCTTTCTTTCTCTCTTTCTTTCCTTCTTTCTTTCTTCTTTCTCTTTCTTTTTTTCTCTCTTTCTCTTTCTCTTCCTTCCTTCCTTTTTTTTTCTCTTTCTCTTTTTCTCCATGGGGATTGAACCTGGGGCTCCTGAACTGAGCTATATCCCCAGACTATCTAAAAAAATACTTTTTATTTTGAGACGGATTCTCACTAAATCACTAAATTCCCCAGGATGGGCTTAAAATTGTGATTCTCCTGCCTCGGCCTCCCAAAGTCCTAAGATTACAAGCTTGTGCTGCCAAGTGCCTGGTGTCTTTCCCACTGTGACTGTTACACTGCAGTAATCCTGAAAGTGGACAGTGTCACCCAGGATGGTGTCCATTTCTGCTGTAAGATACTTTTCCTTCTCCCTACAATGGCCTTTCTGACCTTGCCCCGATGAATCCCCATCTATCTTTTCAGCTCCATGTGGGCCACCAAGGAAGACATGCAGTTCATTGCATCTATATTAAACAGGCAAAGCTGACCTGTGTTTGGGGGTCAAGGTGGTGGTTACCCCTCGGGGGCTGGGGGATGGCGACTGGACTGGCGTGGTGTGTCCAGATTGCTGGTTGAGTTTCCGTCCCCGGGTGCTGGTGAGATGGGTTGACCCCAGTGGGGAGGATTCATCGAGCTGTACATTAATGACTTGTGCAGGTTTTTGTACATCAGAGGGTCACACCAAAGATGACTGGAAATACCTTCCTTAGGGTTGACCTGCCCCTTCCCACACAGGTCACCTTTTGTGGCACTGAGCACTCTGAATCGCGGTTCCTTTCTTGCTCTGCCTCCCTACCCAGGCTGTGAGCTCTGAGAGTAGCACAGATGGAGGCCCCAGACCCTGCCCTGCCCTCTCACCAGCAAACCCTCAGAAGTGTGTGGACTGACAAGGATGCACAAACGAAATGAAGACAAATGAGCCGGGGTGCAATGGTGTGCCCTTTTACTTTTCTTCCTATCAAGAATACATTCTAGAACATGGTACTACAAAGCTGCTTGTAGGCCAGCCCGGGGAGGGAAGTTGGAGCCACCACACTGCTCTCCCTGGTCCCTCTGTGCCTGAGCAGGCCTGACTGCTTTCCTGAAGCTGGGGCTCTCGCCACAGACCCTGCGGTGCTCTGCTGGATGCTCAGTCCACCCGGGCCAGTAGCAGCTCCTCTGATCTCATCCTGTGTAAACACCATGGCGCGGAGGGTTCCTGTGGGCCTCTGAGTTGGCAATTGCTCCCTGTCTGCCTCAGCCCTTACTGCTTAGCTGGAGAAAACATTGCACACTGCTCCAGGCAAGTCATACAACAATTTTAAAGGGGATTTAAGACCAGAAAGCGTTCCTGTGGCCACTTATGAGCTACAAGGAGACTCACTATTTTGTAGTTACACTGCTTCTTACCCTCTCTGCATCCGTCTCTGCCTTCACCACTCCCTGTCCTGGGTCCCGCTGAAGAGCCACTTCTGCAGGTACCCTCCCTTTCTACTAGCAAGACTACGTTTTGGGAATAGTCGTGTATTGGTCAGTGTGTGTGTAAGTCAGAAGTAGCCCGCATACAGTGAAAAGAGCTCTGGACTTCTAAACACACAATCCAGACTTCAGTTCTATTGCTGTCACCTGCATAAATTCCTCCAAATCTCTTGTTCTCAGTCTGTCTTTTTATAAAGCAAGGTGTAAATGAAGCATACGCCATGGATCACTGTGAGCATTCAACATGACATGAGGTATCATAAATGACATACATACTATTGGAAAGTCCCGTGCAAATATGAGGAGTATCACATTAGCATGAATAGAAAATCACTTTTTCAAGGAGCTGTGCAAGTTAAACTTTTTTTTTTTTTTTGGTGTCAGGGATTGAACTCAGGACCTTGTGCTTGCTAGGCAAGCGCTCTAACCACTGAGCTAAATCCCCAGGCCCGACTTAAACCTTGCATCTTAATGGAATTTTAAGCATCACCAACCAAGCTGAGGGCAAAGTGTAGGCCAGGTAACTTCTTGACTGGAGTGATCTAGGACAGAAGGAAATAGCTGCAGTTAGACCACGCAGATGTCTTTCTACATCTCGAGCCTGCTTCCTTGCTGGTTCTCATCATCCTTCACTATGTAATCAGGGCCACGTCCAAAGTTTACTTGGGGTTCCAGCTTCATTCAGTGGACACCCCTATGGCCCACCTCTGCCTGCTGCCCCTCTGAAGGACTGATCCAATTCTCTGCAAATATCTATACCGCAGGGGCTCGGGCAAAGCCAGCCAGACAGGAAAACACACATACCTCTGACAACATGCAGTATCTTTGCATTCAAACAGTGAAAGTGAGTTCCAGGAGGCCATTTATCGCTAAGGGTATTGGGCTCAACAAAAAGAAAAAATGAAACAAAAACCTAGTGTCTAATTGAACAATTTTACCGCAGGGTGTCCTGAGCTCCTCTCCCTTTTTGTGGTACTGGGGATTGAACCCAGGGCCTTCGCACTGAGCCGCACCCACAGTCACTTTCTATTTTGAGACAGAGTCTCCCTAAGTCCTTAAGCGGCCCAGCCTGGGCTTGAACTAGAGGTCCTCCTGCTGCAGCCTCTCAGAGTGATGGGATTACAGGTCTGCACCAGCAGCACCGGCTCTGAGCTTCTCTCTGGCTGCAGAGGGTGGGTGTGCCCAAAGAAGCCCAAGTGAAATTATTGTACAATGTCATAGAAGGTCTGATTGCACAAGGACTGAGATACAGCCCTGTGAAGCCGCCAAGTTTGTCCCTTAAGCACTTAAAAGGCAAGTGAAAGATGCTCGTCTTTGGGGGCTTGCAGCTACTGGCATGGCGTTCAATGGCACCACAGCTACAAAGAAAAGCTTTGGTGTTTGATAGGTTACGGATGCAATCCTGGTTCTACCAGTTATTCACTTGGGACCTGGTGACCCTCGGGAAAGCTAGGTCAGGTATCATTAATTCAGCTTCCCGTCTCTAAAATAGAGATTGAGTGCTCCCTCATAGGGGAGCTTTTTGAAGAAGAATTGTCAGTAGCTGGCAGGTAATACTGAATAAATGGTCATTATTTTAATATTCTGGTTTAGAATTCACCTTCTACAGAGTAGCCCTTTACATAAGGACCCAGGCACTGGTAAAACACAGCATAGTTAAATTTCATTTCTATCTTCCCCTAAAACCTTTAGGAAAGAAAAGGAGGCTACCCAGGCCAAAGGAGTTTATTTAGGGGTATGGTTTCTTATCACGCCATTTGGGGCGTGGTGCAAGCTGCAGATAAAATCTTTCTGTTCATTCTCATTGCCTGTAGATCTCACATAAGAAAATCAGACCCTTCCAAGTGGGGGGGAGAATTTCCAAAGATGAGTCTGACTTGAACACCCCTTCAGGGAGAGGGGTGTTTAAAGCTTCATTGTGGCCCAAGCGATAGCCATACTGGCGCTGTCTTAGGTGGCCAGCTGGAGGTCATCTTCTTTCTCAGGGCGAATGGCTGTCCCTCTGGGACTGGGCTGCCCATGTGTAAGGAACTTTTGAAAGCACCTGCTCCTCCCCACAAAAGGCTCACATGCTTTAACCATCATGTGAGCACCTGATCCCACCTACCAAATTATGTCACCTTCTATTAGCCTGTTTCATATTTGTGCCTACATGGTTTTTTAACTACTTGGGACAGTCAAGTAAGAAAGGACAATCTTTCTACAAGATTGCTTTGCTAAGGAGCTTTCAGCCCAGGAAGAGGATTATCCTGCCAAGACCCTATTACAGTACATAGTTCATAAATGTTTCTTAAGCAAGTGACTGACTCATTAATTCATTTATTCAACAAATGCATACTGGGCACTTACTCCTGCTCGGCTCAAAGGCCAGAGATGATTAAGATGTAGTTCCTGGCCTGAAGAAACATTAAAATCTGGTGGACAGTATGAAAATGTTGACCATACTATCAGGAAGAATGAATAAGTCTCTTAGTGAGCTGGAGGTCAAGTGTTGTAGAAGCTCAGAGGGAAGGGCCGTGGCTCAGGCCATGTAGGTAACTGAAGTCCCACGATAGCTCTGGTGAACAGCTGGCCATCAGTGAAGTGCCAACCCCTAGATGTGCCCTGCAAGACAAAGCAGCCTCATCTTGGCCACTGCGAGTGTGCACCTCCTCTACCCACCACAACCCCTCCCAGAGTCTGCCTCTGACAAGAGGGGCAAGAATCAGGTGGCGGGGGGCTCCTGGCACTCTCAGCTCTGCTTTCTCTGCTGAATTTGTCCCAGTCTTGATTTTCCTGCATTGTCAACATGTCACCTCATTTTGCAGGCCTGATTCTTACCAGCTCAGCTAATAACCCCCAAGGGATCCTTGGCAAGAGGCTCAGCCTGTGGGAAAATCGTTCAGGGCTGAGCCCTGTTGTGATGAATCTTTTCTACCTTTTAGTAAATGGGAATCTTGTCTATTTGGGGGCTTCTGTTGCTCCAGGAGAGAGAGAGAGAGAGAGAGAGAGAGAGAGAGAGAGAGAGAGAGAGAGAGAGGGCTGCAGAGCAGCACCAGGAGTTTTGTCAAGAGGCACAGACGTGCCCTGCATCGACAGCTCCTCTGCTGCGCACATAGAACAGCCAGCCTGATGACTTCATGCCATAAAAATCCAGCAAGACTCTGTGATTTTTCATAATCATAATGTCTGGGACTTGTCAGGTTTAAGATTCTCAAAATGTTTGCCTTATTTTAATGGCAAAGTGGAACCAAAGTGGAGCTTTGGGAGATGTGATCTCATTGGCCCTGGGGCGCTGGGTCAGGGGAGTGGTAGAGGGAGGCCCAGGAGACAGAATGGCGACAGAACGAGAAGCAACAGGGGCCTGGAAGAGGCCTAGGAAAGGCAGGGCTGTGCCCATGAGACTCGGCTCCCCGCAAAGCCAGCATGAAGCCTTATTACACAAACCATTTCACCTCCGTTTTTTCATCTTTAAAATTGGAGTATTAATATCTCCTCAGGCAAGGATATCTAGAGACTTAAATACCTCTGAAATATTCTTCCAGAAAATAGAAATTAGTGAAAGGATTTGAACACTGAATTTGAATTTGTATGTCAGAGACCTAGAAAATCTAGAACAGTTTTTTCTTTTCGTACTTCTGTTTTTCAGAGTTGATTCTTTCTCATCTCTCTCTTTTTTTTTTTTTCTCATCTCTTAGACTTCCAGCTCCCTGAAATGACAACCGATTGGAACAACTAATTGTGGATCACTTGCTCTGTGCAGGCTGCTCTGGGTTAACCGCTTCACGCTCATCATCCCACGGAATCCTTACAACATTCCCACAAGATAGGAATTTACAGATAAAGGAGTCAGAGAGAGAAGTAATTTTCCCAACTTCACACAGGTAGATGCAGAGGCAGGGTGTGGACCTAGAGCTAAATCTTCATGGTTAGTGTCAGTTCTGAGCTAAATCCCCAACCCAAGCATCGCTTCTGAAACGAGAGCTGAAGGTTGGTTAACCGTGAGCCAGAGCACCTCTCTAGGGCCATAGGAGGCAGAAGACTAAAGCCTCCCTTTTCCTCCTCTCCCTCCTTGGCTCATTACCAAGGTAGCAGTGGAGAAAACCCAAACTTCAATCTTCTAGGGCCCAGGAGCAGGTGACACTAGCAACTGTGATTCTAGTAGTCTTGTGTATGGAGCAGGTGCTACTTAGGCCCCATGTTTAAGCCTCATCTCATGTACTCTGTTTGTCCTGCTCCACTTTACAGGTAAAGGGCAGATCAGTGGAGATGGAAACTCCATGCTCAGTGGCTTGCACTTGGCCTCTTATTTCTGCAGTTTATTTGAGGCTCAGAGCCCATCGCTGGCATAAATGCTAATAACAACCAGGGGGAGGGAGCTGCTTTCTGGAAACTTGCCCGGTGGCCCACTCCGGCCTGTCTGCATTCAGACCCCTCCCCCTGTTGCAGTCATGACTGAGAGAGAGGAATGGAAGAGAAGGAAAGAGAAATGGTTTTCTCCTGCCCAGGAGTGGGAGGAACGAAGCACGGGTGTGCAGGCATGGAGGCTTGCCGGAGGGCTTCGGGCCGGTGAGACATCTTTTCTCTCCAGAGGCCTCACTCTGCAGCAGATTCCTGACATTCTTCAGGGCTTTGCTGTGAGGCCTCATCCTGTTGACCTCTGGCCCAAAATGCCCCAGGGCAGAGCTCATGACTCCCCAGACAGCCAGATCTTGGTTAAGGCCACTGAGATCACTCTGGCTGCTGCCTGGACTCAGGCCTTAGTGTGGGACTGTAGTAGGTACTGAGGGGTGAGGAGGGAGCAAGTGTTATCCTAGTTCTGGGGCAAAAGCTCAGCTCCAGCTCTGGGGGCCCCAATAGACCAGGCTCAGCTGCCCGACCCGTTATCTCAAGGAGTCAAGGAGGGAGCAGTGGAGAAGGGTAGGAGGAAGCTTCCACCTGCCTGACCAGGTCAGGAAGCAGAGGTGTCCAAGGTCTGCCTCTGAGGGACTGACAGAAATGCTGCGGATTTACGTAAAAGGGGAACAAAGGCAAGAGTTGGGGGTTTGCCTGGCTGTGGGGGAGGCGGTCCTGGCTAAATCATAGACTAGCAGATCCACATCTCAGGACTGGTTCTGTGAGGTGAGGCTGAGGCAGAGCCACCATTGCCATAGCCTGAGGGGCACCGTGACTTCCCTGTTTGGGGTGGGAGGCAGCCTCAGTTCTTGGAATGGAGAATGGGGTGAGTCCTCCTGTTTGAGGGGTGGGGCGCCCATGATGGGGCAGTTTGCAGTCTCTGCTTTTCCTGGAATCCAAGAAGACTACAGATGGAGGACAGTGCCTGGAGACCTCTAGGCATCACTTTAGGTTGGTAAAAGCTGCAATGAGATGTCTCACAAATGTGAAAATTAGCCTTATCTTGGTTTCCTCAGTCTTGAGATAGGCCAGCAGAGTTAAGGTTGATAAACTGTGTAATAGAGATACTTGTTAGCAGTTTATCTGCCTACATGTGGAACTGAACAGGTGTTTAACTCAAGTTTTGAGGGAATAAGGGAGACACATAAAATGAAGACAGAGATGCCAAGCTTTGTCCTACTTTAGTTACAAATCAGGCACCTGTAGGTCCAGCTTCTAAATCTCTTTTACAGGAGGGAGAGAGGGAGCCCAGAAAGGAGGGAAGGAGAGAGGAGAGGAGGGAAGAAGGGGGTGGGGGCAGCAAACACAGAAGCTACATACACATGGATGTCTTGTGGTTCTGCCTGGACAGGGCTGGAGTCTAGTCCCCTGCCTCAAATTGATGTAGGGAAAAAATATAACTCCCAACCTGCTAGATGTCAGTTACACTGAGTTCATGTTCCCCGAAGTCAAAGAATGAATCCTAAGGAACAAAGGAGGTTAAGAGTAGGAAATTTGAGAGAGAGAAAGAGGGCTCCTGAGAGACAGGAGGGGACCCGAGTGGGTTGCCAACGAGCTCATTTTTCAGGGGAAGTTTTAAAGAGCACAATCGTGAGGTGGGTACAATGTGTGTCAAAATGATGATTAACCAATAATATTACAAGTGTAGTCACTTAGGTAACATTGATCCAATGGGGAAGAAGGTCACATAGCAAATGAACATGGAAAGAATAAAGACATTCCAGGATGGGGTGGATCTGGAGGTCTTGGTTGCCCACCCGAGTGACCTAGACTTTATCAGATCAGATGAGTGTGATCTTCAGTTCATTGTTTATCCCTCAGCTTTATCTTGAGTCCTGACCTTCAATGGATGCACCTCTAGCATAGTTGCAGTGTATTCTCCTCTTGTGTATTGACTCCCTTGAGGGCCTAGCCCTGTCTGTCTACCTATAATATTTCTACCTATCTTAGCTGTCTATAATAATATCTCTGGCTCCCAAGCTGGAGATGTGAACAAACAGTTCTGCTTTTGGGGTGAAACCGAGGCAATTCGAGAGGGTAAGACTTTAATCCGGTCAGAAACAGAACTAGCAGGCCTGAACCAAAGCCCCAGGGCCAGACAAGGCAGGATAAGAAGCTGAAGTCAAGATTCAAAGCTACGGTGTTGGTGAGCAGGAGCAGCAGGAGGTAAAGAGTGGGTTAGAAGCAGGCCATTCTGAAGATTGAAACCAGAGCTCTGCCCTGAGAGGGAGGAAAGCGGTCAGCTCATGCTTCTGTCCTGCCCTGGTTCTCATTCATTCATTCATTCATTCATTTATTGGTTTCTTGAGACAGGGTCTCCCTATGTAGTTCAGGCTGTCCTTGAATTCACTGTGTAGCCAGGCTGGCCTCAAACTTGTGGCAATCCTCCTGCCTCAGCCTTCCTTCTGAGTGCTGTGATTACAGGCATGTACCACCATGCCCAGCCTGCCCCAGTTCTCTTTAAAAGCACCTCTTCCCTGTGCTGCCGAAGAGTGTAGTTCAGCTCTCCTCACACTCTACCTTCTCCTCTCCTCTGCTCTCCTCTCCTGTCCTCCTTCCTCCTTTAGTCCACATTCTGTGGTGGACTATCCCGTCCCCGGAGCTTGCCTGTGAGTCTGCCCTCAATAGTGGCCGACCCCGGAGGGACCTCGAGCCTTGGCAGTATGGCCAGCCCACCAGCCAGCATAGACAGCTAGGGTTTTGTTACCCACCTATGCTCCATCAAATAGGGATAAAATAAACTCCCAAAGAGATGTGAACACAAACAAGAAGAGGGCTTCAGGGCCCTGGAAGCCAGTCAGTTTAGTCAAAACAAACAATCCTTGTTTACTGTTTGCAGAACAAGGCCTGCTGTTGAGCCCGCACGCTCCCTCCCTCCTGCCCAACCTCAGCACACAGACACACCCATGGTGGCGCTGACCTACCTCCACACCCAGTATGGCGCAAAGCCTACGCAAAGCCCACGTGCCGCTCTGACTACCCAGCATACCTCCACCCCACACAGCGCCTGGCTCCAATGCCCCAGACCTGGATCTTTGCCCCCAGACAGACCCCAGCCTCCCCACACATTCCCACAGCCAAATTGCACATCCTCCAGCAGGGAAAGAATATTTGCCAGTTGAACTCCTACTACATTCCAGCCATTGTGATATAGGAGATTAGGGCGTGGTGAACTGGCTGGGGAAGTAGGTGTGACCTGTTAGTTACACAGATCCTGGAACACGTGCACAGAACAGTTCCCAAAGCCCTGCATGTGGACCTCCCATGAGAATTTGAGCAGGTTTTCAGTAGGATGGCAGACCTGACATTAGTCTGAGGCCTGGGATCCCAGCACCACCTCTCAGGACCCACATGTAGAAGTTCTCACTGGTTTTCTCCAGATTTGGACAGTATAAAAGGACACGAACGCCAAGAAGAGCTTGCTATTGTGGTTTTCCTCATGACAGCCCACGCTGCTTCCTCCAGCGTATTCTTTTATCTTGCTTTTTCCTCTTTTACTTGACTCAAGCTTGCTCTGCAGAGCCAGTTTCTCCCTCATTCTTTAATTTTACCTTTTCAAATGAACTTGGCCACTGCTTTTTGATCGTTTCATTCAACTCTTTGCTCGAGGCAAGAAGGACCTGGAATCTTAACTCCAGGAGAGGCGTGCAACCCAGAACCTGGTAACGTTTAGTTGGCGAGCTACTTTTAGAAGGAGTTACACGATAATGATTACAAAATTGGGGGCTGGGTATTTAGCTCAGTGGTTAGAGTGCTTGCCCCACAAGTACAAGGCCCTGAGTTCGATCCCCAGCACAAAAAAAAAAAAAAAAGATTACAAAGTTTCATCCATCCTCTTTTTGGGATGTGTCAATGCCACCATGTTGCAAACGAGATCCTAATGCTCAGAGAGGTTCAGTGCCCTCCAATCACACGATAAAAAGTGTAAGTACTAACATTTTAAAGTTTTTCCCACTCAATTTCTCCAGGTTTCTAAGGTTTTTAGATATCTGCCCTCCGAATGGGATGGGTGTATTCAATTTTGTCTGCCCAAGAGCATGTAGGGTCCAGTAGGTGATGGGTACAGAATTAATGTTGAAGTAATGAGTAGATGAAGAAATGGATGAATAAGAGAAATGAGAATGTTGAAATGAACTTTGATGACCATAAATTAAGGAATGCATCTCCTTGGATAACTTCTCCATGTATGTGGATCCTGAAGATGATTCCAAAGCGATGGACCTATTTCAGTTTGGCCTTGCCAATCAGGCTCAGAAAAACTGAAGCTCGCTCAGAGGACAATATGGGATTGAAAGGAACCCCACAATGATGTGTCTTTTGAACTGGGTGGAATGATCACCACAGAAAAGAGTATTCTGAGTTCGAATACCTGAAAGTTGGGCAGGAGACACATGGAAAAAGAAGTGGCTTTGCTCTGTGGTGTTCTAAGACATCAGAACTAGAGTCAAACAATGAAACTGTAGGGCTCATTTGTCACCAGCATACTCTGTTGCCACGTCCATTCAACAAACAATTTTGGGTTGCTTCCAGCAAGTGAGGTCCTGCTGAAGACCTCTAAAAAAGAAATCTTACGTAATTACGATGCTTCTTTTTTTCTTTTCTTTTCTTTTTTTTAGGTTTTTGTTTTGTTTTGTTTTGTTTTTTGAGGAGTGTCTCACTACATAGCCCAAACTGGCCTCAAACTTGCAGTGATCCTCCTGCCTCAGCCTCCGGAGTGCTGGGATTACAGGCATCATCACCATGCCCAGTATGATGCCTCTTTAAGAAAAAAACACAAAGTTCCTAGGGCTCCTCTTAGGACCTTGAAAAAAGTCTTATGGGTAAAGGGCCCTGAAGTTTAGGCTGTATTAACTCCCAGCCAGTTGCCTTCTAGCCTGTTCACTCTTTCCCGTATCAGCAACCCTCTATTTAATTTTTTGATTTATACTTCTATCAAAATATCAGCAAAAAAGGGGCTGGGGATTTAGCTCAGTGGTTAAAGTGCTTGCCTTGCAAGTACAAGGACCAGAGTTCGATCCCCAGCACCAAAAAAAAAAAAAAAAAAAAAAAATATATATATATATATATATAAGCAAAATGTGTATCAAAAAGTGTATTTATAGCCTCCTCCTCCCATCTTTTTTACCGTAATTAGAATTGAACCCAGTGCCTTCACACTGAACTATATCTCCAACCCTTTTTACTTATTTTTGAGTCAAAATCTTGCTAAATCACTAGCTGTCCAGGCTGGGATCAAATTTGCGATTCCCTTGCATCCGCCTCCCAGAGTGCTGGGATTACAGGAGTGTGTCGCCACACCCGGCTTGTAGCTCCTTTCATACAAAGTGATAAGATACATTTTTCCATTTGAGTTAGCATAGCCCGCAGATAACTGTACAGCAATATGTAGAATTATTCCTCACTCCTTTTTACAGCTGCATAATGCTCCATTATGTGGATATACACCATCTTTTATTCAACCATTTCCCTGTTGATGGGCTTTCCATTTGTTTCCAATCTTTTACTCTACAAACATGATTTGGTGATGGTCCTTGCACATCTCTCTTTAGATTCTTGCCAACAGACCCTTGGGATAGATTCCCATGTGTGGAATCGCTGAGTCAAAGGCTTGATGTCTGCATGATCTTGCTGCGTGTTGCCAGCACCCCTCGCACAGGGACGGCCGCTCAGCTTTCTCTCCATTCCAGCCGCTCCCCCTGCTGCTCCACCTTTTGCTGCACCACAGAAGTGTGGCACTGGGGTCACCTGCAGAGCTGCCAATCTCAGGGGGACCCTGAGAAGAGGGACATGCAAGGACCGCACCGTGGCAGGTGGACAAGGACACCTGTGTGGAGACATCGAGAGTACAGGGCGTTTCCCGCCGTGGAGTCCTTAGGTGCTTGGCAGCTCTCTCTGAGCGGGACAGGACTAACACCATGAACCGTGCAGAGTTTGCCAGAGGAGGTCTAGGTGGGGAGATGGGTAGGTGGCGGTGCACTGTGGGAGCGCAGGAAAGAGCTGCCAGAGCTCAGGGCCAGCACAGGGCCTCAGCCCCTCGGGGATCCTGTCCATCTCTCCTGGCCAGTCAGTTCACACTCAAAAACAAGGATGTCTATTGGAAAGTGGCTGCCTAGGTCTTCGCACACTCACAGCACAGACTATAAATACGACCTGTTTCACACCCTGCCCTCACCCCGAAAAGACAGGAGAACAAGCGGGCGGGAGGGGTGGGCAAATGCCATCTGCATCTGTTTCCACAACAAATGCTTCACAGCTGCAAGTCATCTGCCAGGTACTTGAGCTGATGGCATTCGGTGGGCAGCTGAGCCAGGCCGGGTAGAATCCCAACCCTCTGTCCCTCCCCTCAGCACTTCTGGGAACAACTCTACCACAGGTCAGCCCTGGGGTCACCCTGTGTGCTCCTGAGAGGATGAGGTGAGTCCCATGATTGAAGAGCCAGAAGCAAGCAAGGGTGCAGTTGGCCCGGGGCGTCCTCAGCAGCTACTCTCCTTCTAAGGCTTGGAGGACATTGGGGTGCAGTGGGGAGCAGCAGGTTTCCACTCTGGCTCAGAGCAAATAGGGTCGGCCCATCACAAAACGCAAGTACACTTCAAAATACAAGGTGGGATCAAAAAGTACAGTGTGTGTTTAAATTTTATTTTATTTTATTTTACTTTATTTTATTTTTTTAGCAGTGGCAAAGTTTATTTTAAAAAGTAAAAGTGAAGTGTAAGGGAGAAACTGGCTCTGCAGAGCGAACATGGGTGGAGTAAAATAAGGGACAAAAATCAAAATGAAGTTTATTATCACAAAAGACACATTGTTGTTAATCCCTATCACTTCGAACACACTTATTCCGTTGTTCTTGCCACTTTCTAAAGCAGTTCTGGACGTCGATCCTAAACATTTACTTTTCATGGTCATTTTGACTCTGGGAAAGAGCCTGAAGTGTCACGGTGTCAGATCTGATGAATAAAGTAGATGAGGACACACATTTTACTCTTTACGTGCCTTCCTTTCCATCGGATGGCACTCAGCGGCACCACTTTCTGTACATTAAAAAGTTAAGGAGCCAGGCGTGGTGCTGTGGGCCTGTAATGCCAGCACTCTGGAAAGCAGGACCAGCCCGGGCAACTTAGCAATTTAGTAAGACCCTGTCTCAAAAACTTAAAAAAAAAAGAAAAAAAAGGCCAGTATGTTATATATATTCACACTATTAAAAAATAAATTTTCAAAATAATTTTTTAAAGTCTGTGCTAAAAGGTCTGCGCCATTTTTTATCACAGCTTGTAAAGACACTCCCAAAGGAGCACTTTTAGAACTACTTCAGAAAGTGGCAAGAACCATGAGATGAGTGTGTTCAACTTGTCTTTTTACTGTAATAAATTTTTTAAAAATTTAAACATTTACCACACCTTTTCATCACACTGTGTACAGCTCTCCTGGAGAAAAAGTTCCGGTCCACATCGTGTTACAGACTCTCCTAGTTCCAGGTCAACGCTATTGTTTTGCATTGTTAGGCTCACACTCCACATTTTAACACTTGTTTTGGCAAAGGCCCCTATTCCGATCTGCCGCCTTAACTCAGGCAGCCAGCCTATCGCCTGGCTGGCCTGCTGTCTGGAGCTGTAAGAAAAGGCAACTGATGACTCCACCTCCTGACTCTGACTTGTTGCTTCTTCCTGACTCCAGGCTGTGGAGGTTTGCTTTGCCCCAGCCAGGGGAGGATCAGCTAAGCGGGGAGGATTTCGGCACATGCCCAGCAAGAGCTGGCTGGAAGTAGTCATCTCTGCCTCTGGAACGTGGCCTGACCATGGTGGCCCCACCACCGGACATCTCATGGCTACAGCCCCGGGGAGGAGGGTGCTTTTGAAACCCGCCCCTCAGCTGCACACCGTGATCACAATAGCCAAACCTTAACATAGTGGCCGAGAAGCGAAGCGACCCCGGTGTCCATGGCAATGACTGGATGAGCAAATGTGGCATGAACACACGATGGAATATTATTCAGTCCCCAGCCTTTTAGGCACCAGGGACCAGTTTTATAAAGACATCTTTTCAATGGACAGACGGAGGGCGAGATGTAAGCTCGGGTAGTGAATATCATTCACCTGCCACACACCTCTGCTATGAGCCCTGGCTGCTGACAAGCTACAGGTCCAGGCCCAGGGTTGAGGGATCCCTCGCTTACAGCATAGTGAAACCTTCAGGGCATTGTGCCAAATGAAATAAGCCACACGCAAAAGGACAAATACTGTCTGCTCCCACTCACAGAGGTTCCTAGAATGGGCAAACTCAAAGGGACGGAAGGCAGGACGTGGGTGTCAGGGTCTGGGAGTCGGGTGGGCATAGGAGAGGGAGTGGTTTCCTACATCAGAGTTTCAGTTTAGGAACATGAAAAAGTTCTGGAAATAGTGGTGATCGTTACACAATAGTCTGTATGTACTCGACGCCATTGAACTGTACACTTAAAAATGGATAAAATATGCTGGGTGTGGTAGCGCAGGCCTATAATCCCAGCACTCTGGAAGGCTGAGGCAAGAGGACTGCAGGTTTGAGTCCAACCTGTGTAACTTAGTGACTTAGTGAAGTATCTCAAAATTTAAAAAAAAAAAAAAAAAAGAGAGAGGAGGCTAAAAGGATAAATGTTATATGTATTTATACCATTAAAAATAAACTTTCAAAATAATTTTTAAAAGGGTCTTTTAAAAAGTACATCTGCATTATAGTTTAATGTAACAATGGGCTTGAAATTATCATGTGAATTCATAATAGATAAATCTTGGTGGCAGCCTACATGTCCACCAACAGATGAATGGATAAAGAAAATGTGGTATTTAGACATTACAGAGTACTACTCTGCTGTAAAGAAAGATAAACTTGAGTCATTTGTAGGAAACTGGGTGCATCTTGAGACCATAATGTTAAGTGAAATAAATCAGACATACAAGCTTAAATATCACATGGTTTCTCTTACATGAGAAACCCAAGATATAAATAAAGATAAATAATGGGAAGGAAGGAGCCAGATCTTTCCTAAATAGGAAAGGAGATCAAGAGGTGGAGGGAGGAGAGGGAAAAGGGATGAATAAAGAAATTAAGAATCGTTATATACGTGTACCAGCTCCGCACTAGGAATGCAAATATTTGTGTACTGCAAACATGTACTAATAAAAAGAAAGAAAGAAAAAATAATCGTATGATTAATCGAAAAGTATGAAGCTTCTTTGAAAAGATTGTAAGTCACAAGCCAAGTGATCCAGGACTGCTGAGGGTCCTGGGAAGAGGGAACAACCTAACAGTAAGGGGACAGGTGGGTTAGGAGGGTGAACTGTAAGTAGGGTTGCGTTTGGAGGAGCTTGGCGCTATTGGTCAAAAAACGTCCTCCTTCCTTCAGGCTTAGTGGACTTTGTGGCAAAGACTGGCTTGAGATTCCGGCTCCAGTTGGGAGCTGAAGCCCGGGTGACGCTGGCTCTTCCTTTTGGTGGCTTGGCCCCGTAGGTAGCAGATTAAAGCACGGATCCAGGGCGCTGATCTCAGGAGATGGGTTGCCAGCTCTCTGGGGGTTAAACCCTTCCCAAGAGCTCAGCTGACCTGCGTATGAGCCACACCAGCTGTGGAGAGCTAATCCTGTCTCGACTCTCAGTCCACCTGGTGTTTGCTCACATTTCCTGGTGCTCCAACACTCACTCCAGGCCCCTGTGGTGAAAGCCTCTTCGCCCCACTGCTCTGCTCTCCCGATGCCCTCCCAGAAAGGCAGAAGGGGAATCTGCCTGCCAGAGCTTTTGGAGAGACCCAGACACTGAGCTGTCAGTCACACAGGGTCCAGGGGCGTGGCCCCAGCTGCATCCAGGCCTGCAGAGATGGCTTCCTGACCTATCGCATAGCAGAGGCCTGGACCTCAGGCCCAGGCTCTAAAATCAGGAACTAATCTGGACTCTTAGCCCGGCAGAGAAAAGTTTGGGGCATCAGTGAGGGGAGCCGCTCCTCGCCTCTTCATACTCCTCTGGAAAAAGAAGCTCCCTTCCACTCTTGTTCGCCAGCAGCCACCTCCAGCCCTGCTTGTGCCTCCTTCTGGTCCGCTTTGGAGATGGCTGCATTTCAGGGATGCAGGGATATCTAGCCTCAGACAGACCCAGGGAATCTGACCCGTTCACCTCAGGGTCACTGCCCTGGCCCAGGTTCTGCTGACTGTCCACAATGAATTATGCGCTTTGGTCAAGCCCTCTCCAGGTAGTAAAGATTTTTACTCTGCTGACAGTCTCACTTGGTGCATGGAACCCAAACTAAGATTGTGATACTCATCTGTTTGGGGTAAGGGGAAAAAAATTAATGCAGACATGCTCTTGCCCTGCTAGGCAGACATCCTGATAGATCTTTCTTGCAGTTTTCCTATGGTAACCACCCAAGACTCTCAACATTCATACCTGAAGTGGCTGTGAAGAAAACACCACGTACATATACATTCACATATGTATGCACGTATATGTACATGTGAATGTAGGTATCCGCATATATATTCATTTCATATATATATATGTATATATATATATATATGATCTATACATGAAATCCAGATACTTAGTGTTACTATATGCCAGACTCTGTTACTATAAGCCAGACTCTGTTCTAAGCCTTTGACAAATATTAGCTTCTTTAGTCCTCATTATAACTCTGTGAGTTATACAGTTTATATCCTTATTTTGCAGATGAGGACACTGAATCATAAAGAGACAAAGCAACTTTTTCAGGGTCATACAGCTAGCAAATGGCAGAGCCAGGATCCAAACCCGGGAGGGTTGGCCCCAACCTCAATGCAAAGTCTAATGGAAAGCACTTGACCTGACTAGGAACTTTGTAAGTGGTAGAAAGATTACCTAAGCACAGCCTCAACTTTTCTACCAACAACACTGGGGAAATGACTAGATAAACACATCCGGTACATGGCCGGTTCTAGATAAGTCAGGGCCACAGAACCATGCAAAGCAATGCCAAGTCCATAGTCTTGAGCAGTCTTACCTTTAATATTAGCTGGTTTGGCTAAAGATCTATAAGTGATAGTGACTTCCAATTCTGCTGCAATCTGAGCCATGGGCACTACTCAGAAGCTAGTTTATGGTGCCAGCCTTGTGATCAGTGTCAGCAAGAGAAGCCAGCCTGTGGGAGCTACATCACATTTCATGGTTATTTTCTTCCAGTTGCTGTTGCTTATGTTGAAAGTTGTAAATGACACAAAATTGCATTTCTTTGTGGAAAGTGGATATCACAAGAATGACAACTGCTAGTGCTGATGACGGAAGCAAAGAAATCTTAAAAAATGATCATTCATTCCTCAGAATAGGAGCATTTAACAGACTGAGGGGCAGGACATCAGATTGGCAGTGACTCACTGCTGTGCCATGGCCTAGTCCACCGTCAGTGCTGTACAAAACCTAAGAATAAAAAAATGTAAAAAGAACAGGAGGTCTGAGGGAAATGATATGGCGTGGCCGTCTTTGCCATTTTTGACAAGGTCTGGGTCTAGGGAGCTCCGTGAATAGGGTGTATCTCCTCTGCCTAAGTACATGGCTTGCTGGGAGCTTGGATATAGGTATTCTTCCTTTCTTGTTTCTTCCAGGGAAGAAGCAGACGGGAGCATCTGAGACCAGGAGGGGCTCATGTCGGAGCAAACTGTTCTACCCTTCCCCATGAGCCCTCCCCAGGCACAGCCGAGGAGCCAGCACAACCTTCTCCTTAGCATCCACATCCCCAAGATGAGTTACCGCTCCATGACTGGCAGGTTCAAGTATAACAGTTCTGCACTTGCCCTCAGATTTCCTGCACACCCTGCCCTCCTTTATGCTCTCCTCTCCATCATCAGGGTTTTTTGGGGTTTAGGTGGGGGGAGCTGCTGGGGATTGAACTTGGGGCCTTGCACTGCTAAGCAAGCACTCTACTACTTGACCTAAATCCCCAAACCCCATCATCAGGGTTTTTGCAACCATTTTCATTAAAGGTGCTCATCAGATTAGCATCCATTCAGGACTTATATTGAATTTGCTGGGAACCAAAATTTATGGCATTAAGAAGGAACAATAAAAGCAAATGCATCCCTGAAAATAAGAAAACTAGTAGGCTATTTTATGTATAAATGGTCCTTTACCATTCTCATCAAGCGAATTCTGAAGCTGTTGACTAGTAGACAGTTAAATATGTAATTGAAAGAAAGGGAGCTGTGTTAAAAATCAAATACTTCAAACACTTACCAATCAGAACAATCTAAAACTGGGTGGAGGGTTGACTGAGTGTCAATAGCAAATAAAATGTTTTCGAATCTCAGCAGAAATAAATGCATAGATTTTCATGTGTAAGAAAAATGCATGCATGGCTATTCCACATCCAGGTGGGTGAAATACTTGATGCCTCTGAGTTAGAGAAGGTGCTGGGACCACACATAGGGGTGGTAGCATTTATCAGGAAATGAGAGGGCCCACCTGATGCTTCCAGAGGTGGTCATTCTGAATTGGACAAGGAAAATTCTGTAAGTGGAAGTCAAGTAGAGTTGTCAGATGAAATGCAGGACACCGATTATCTTTTTAATGTAAGTATGTCCCAAATATTGCATGGGACATACTCATATAAATATTTTTCTCTTTTGTTTGTCTGAAATTCAAATTTAACTGGGCTTCTTGTAGTTTTATTTGCTAAATCTGGTGACCCTAAATACAAAAAAATCCAAGTGACACCCATGGCCTAGGAATCCAGCTGGGTGACCCACAGAAGAGAACCCTGGATGAGCTCAAGTTCTTTAAGGGAGTTGTATGAAAATTTGAGACTGTGTTTCTTCATCTAGACAGTGGTACTGTGCAGAGTGCTAAGGATGCTCAATGAGGTCATAAAACACCTGTTGGTCACATTTCATGTACTCAGTACACAGGATCCCTTATTAGTATGTGGAGGGCTTATGACTGGGAGTAGCACACATTAGGCCTTTTAGTAGAAGTTAGTTGGTTCTTACCTCTAGAGGAAAGACAGTTGGTAGGTAAAAGTAGACACCACTTATGAGGACCTGTGATATACCAAGTACTTTACAACATCTCATGTAAGCCACGTGCATCATAACCCTACAAAAAAAGTGTAACTGTTGTCTTTTCTTAGCTATGGAAGCCTAAGCTCAGCATTTAACTAGTTTACTGTACATTATAATACCTTTTAGAAGCCAAACTGGGATCCAAATATGATTCACTCCAAATCCACTGCTCATTCCACTGTGTCATTCCGCCCCCCATCATTTGGTTCCGGGCAGGCAGAATCTTGCTAGAATAATAGGTTACCATGTTTGCGGCAGAACTGGCCTCTGCTTAACCTCTTCCCATGATAGATTTTTGTCTCTGATTTTAGAGGGCTTCTTTTCCTGTGGAAACACATCTGTGGCCTCGTGATGAGGTCAGTGAAAAGATGAGTTTTGTGGTTTATTGTCAACCTCGCGATGTGCCCATTATACACAAAATAACAGATAATTGTAAGTTGTTAAAGTAGAAAAAAGTCCTTCTGGAAAATTGCCAGGAAGGTAAATGATAATCACGGATTCTTTGTAAGCTTCTGCTTTGTCTCAGTCACCCTCACCAGCATCATCCTCAGTTTTCTTAACTAAATCTGAAAGGCCCACCGTTCTTTTCCTCTGGAGGCTTAACTGCTAACAACAGAAAATAAATGGTAAGTGTGAAGGCTGCCAAGCTAGAAAAATGATCTCTTAGAGGGCAGCACTTAGAAGTTATTAAGGTTTGAATGTGTCCCACAAAAGTTCATGTGTTGAAAACTTAATTCCCCAATTCATACGTCAACAGTACTTGGGAGTGGAGTTTGGGGGAGTTGATTAGGATTAGGTGAGGTCATGAAGGAAAAGCCCCCATGATGACTTTATAAGTGGAAGAGAGACCAGTTTATTGTACTCACTCTGTCTCACTGTGACACAGAGGAAGCCCTCACCAGACTCTGAGCCTATGGCTGCGCCTGCTCTGATCCTCCTCCCTCAGGCTCCCAAGTAGCTGGGGTTACAGGCCTACAACACCTGCCTAGTAGAATCTGTCCTTGAAAAGAAAGTGTGCTGTAGGGAGGACATGATTTATTTCTTGCAGGATTGACAATGTCAAGGCAATTTGGGGAAAGATACAGGAGTAAGTATCACGGCAACTACACCCACAGTGGGAATTCAAGCTATAAAGCCAAGCCAGGTGTGGCGGTATATGATTGTAATCCCAGCACTTGGGGAGGATGAGGCAGGAGAATGGCAAGTTTGAACCCATCCTGGACAATTTAGTAAGATCTTGTCTCAAAAAGTAAAAAGAATTGGGCCTATAGCTCAGTGCACGGCCCTGGGTTCAATCTCTAGTACTGCAAAAACAAAGCCGCAAGACATAAAGCCAAAACAATCCATAGAAAAGAGAGATATAAAAAAAATAATAATAATAAAGAAAGAAAAGAGAAGAGAGATGTCCATCAGTCATGTGCAAGACATTTTCCCGCTGACTTGGTTAATTGTCTAAAATGCCAAAATGGGAATCTATAGCCTCGTTTCTGACCAAGTGTTTTCAGCATGCACATTCCCAGTTAGAATTTACCTTCATTTTTTAATTTAATTGATGAAAATGCTCTAGTATTATGGAATTTTATCTAGTCCTACTCAATTTTTTTTTGTATTGTGGTAAAATACATTTAACATGAAACTTGCCATCTTAACCATTTTTACACGTACAGTTTAGTGGTATTGAATATATCAATACACGATGTTGTATCGTCATGGTCAGCTACTAATTCTAAATGGCAATTTTGGACAGGGCAGACAGGAATGCTTGCCCCTTGCCTCTCACATCAGTGAGTTCCTCGGAAGATACTGGACTGATTCCTGTCTCCTCCTCCCATCTTCCTTTAATCCCCCCTTTCACTCTCTTTTACTTTGCCAGCACATGTGTGTTTCCTGAAGCCAACCCGGCCTTCGCACCGATGACAGGTCCCCTTCCACACTGATCCCCTCGCCAGTTCCCCTCTTATTGCTTGTCCTTGGGTCCCCCAGCACGTCAGGAAACGTCCTCATTGCCTTAACCTGGAACAGGGCCCCGCTCAGCTCCTCTCTGCCTCAGCTCCGATGGTGGTCCCACTATCCTGCTCTCCTGTTAGTGTCTGAATGACAGCTAGAGAGCTGTTTACAGGTCTGTGGCCCCTGGGAGCTTATTTGCACAGTGCACTTACCTAAGCAGAGCTGGTTACCAGCCCGGAGGCCCTCGGGGGCCTTCCCAGTCCTCCCCAGCAAGGGTGCAATTAGGCAGCTGAGGAGGACAGTTATTGCCCAAGTCCCTGTTCAGCTTCCAAAATAAGTCTTCTGACTTGCTGCCCCACCCTTCCCTTTGTTTATCAGCTGATTCTCGAGTGACATTTCCCAGCGGGGGTGAGGTAGGGAACTGCAGAACTATACTCTTGGTGTGTCGTATGTGGGGCAGCTTCCACATGCCTTCCAACACATGGTCTCCGCTCCTGCTCAGCCGTCTGTGCCGGGACACACATTGGCACCATGATCAGGCACCATGACATGGGTTTCCCAGATCATTCTTCTAAACTGGTGACCAGCTCTGGGGGCCACACCAAGAATCCAGGAAGAAAGTTCAGCTTCCTTTCTCAATGGATGTAAACATTATATGCCATAACATGAGCTAAGATTAATAATATCAACAAGAATGAAAATCGGAATAGGAGAATTAGAGGGGGAGGGAGGGAAGGGGAAGGGGATTTAAAAAAAAAGAAACAAGGTGTGGTGTGTGCACCGACCCATTCCCCAAGGTGACTGTAAACTGCATGTGCTGCAAACATCTACTAATCAAATTTTAAAAAGTTGAAAAAGGTGTAGCTTCCTTTACATCTGCTTTCATTTTAAAGGGCCTCTGAAGCCTTCACATCTGGAACATGGTTATTCTTTTGCAAAGATTAGAGTAAGGAACGATGGCTCTGTTTCTGTTGACGTAGTCTGTTGTCTAATTCACATTCCCAAAAGTGTGGCTGGCAAAAGGCAGAACTGTCCAGTACAGAACACTGCTCAGGTTCTTTGGGATGAGAATGGTGGTCAGTCACGTCCAGGGATAACACAAAGTAGGTAGTATTGTGGTTTTCTCCATGAACAAGTGATGGTAGTAGTGGTGATAATAACAATGGCGGCCGCGGTGACGGTGGGGACAGTAGTGATGGTGGTGCTGTGATCGTGGTGGTTAAAACAACGGCCATGGGGGTGATGTTGGTGCTTCCGATGATGAGGGTGAAACTGGCAGGAAAGAAGAAGAGGAAGCTAATGATGAAGAAAGATGAAGGATCGTAAAGGAGAGGCTGTGTTTCCATCATTTCTGCTCCCGGATCCCTCAGCATGAAAGGCTGCCCAAACAGCTTCTTCTTCCACCAGCTGCTCCATTAATTCCAACCTAACCAGCCTTCTAAAACATCAAGTTTGTACAGACAAATGCCAGTGATGATGATAGTTCTCTGCATTAAACGTGTGCTTGAGGAGAAAAAGTCATACAGGAGAGGGTTCAAATTCTAGACTTTTCATTTTCTCCTAACTTGTATTCTCCAGGCCTGAACGGTCTCATGTATAAAATGGGAATAGCAAGACTTCCTTAGCAAGGTCACGTAGATTCCGTGAGACAAGCCCTGGCGCAGTCAGTTGTGAATGAACATTGGTTTCTTTTGTACTCGAAACATTCGTAGGATGGAATCTCGGGCAAGTCTGGGATGCCCAAGACACTTTCATGCTGACTTACAGTACTGCCTCTCCTGTAGGCACTTGCAACCCCAGGCACTTTTCATGAGCCGCAGTTCTACTAATTAAGAACCCTTTTGATTCCTGTGGCTTAGGATAACGGACTTTTAGACATCAAAATAGCAGAGAAGGAGAGAGAGAGAGATACAAAGACAGAGAGAGATTTAACCACTCAATTGGTTGGTTTTTCCACTGTTGCCCAACTGTCTTTTTCCACTGAATGGACTGACATTTTGGTTTACTTATCCATGTGAAATGATTTTATAATATTTTTTTACAAGGGATGTCTTCCTTGACACCTGACCCAAGTCCTCTTTGCTTCTGTAATTCCATTACTTCTACTTATGCTCTGGTACCTGAATAAAACATCTAGATTCTCCCGCTTCAATTTGTTCCTTTTGAATATGTATAAACTACAGTCGTGACTTCATATAGTCAATCCTATACATATTTAGTTTTTCTTTATAAACAAGTCCTATTTTCCCTAAATCCCTTATTTATTTCTCTGAAATCTTCTCAAAGCTGTTTTAGCCTTAAGCTGAAAAGATGCCATTAAATGGATTGTGATCATTTAGACCGACTCTAAAATGATTGCTTTGGCATCTGGGATATGTGTTAACATTCAGATTCTTTGCTCTCATTACCAGTGAGTCAGTCTGATTCAAGGTTATAAGATATCAGGCCCAGGAAGGTGCATTTTAACAGTCCCCATCCCCAGGTAATTTGGACAGGGGTTTCCAATAAAACACCCTCATAGGCACAGGGCTACATCATGGGTGGCGTGATCGATCACAACATAAGCTGGTGGGTTTCTGCTTCCTAATCTGCGGGTACAGTCGGGCTCATCTTCCTTAGATTCCATCACTATCACCTTGATCAGTTTTGAGTGTTCAAACCACTTCAATCAAATACTCTCACTGTCTAAGTTCACTGCCGCAGTGGCTGAGCGCATCTGTCAGAGACGGAGTTGTCCGTTCAGGCCCTGAAAGGCTGTCCCATTGTCTGGCTCTTCAGTCTTTGACTTTCGGGTTGCTTGTGGAGCGAAGGTGGACAGGGCCGCCTGCTGCGCCATCCTGGCACCTAGAAACCTAGCAATTTTGCATCCTGTGTGATTGCTGTCATACCTCTTTTTTTGTAGGACTGTGACCTGGTTAATAGCAGTAATAACAATTCTGTACATTTCTACAGCATTTTGTGGTTCAAAAAATACATTCACTTCCGGAATGTCATGTGACATTTTTCACAGCAGCTCTGGTGAGGTGTTACTGTTTCCAGGGAAGAGATACTCAGAGTAAGTACCTGTCTCAGTCACTTTCCTCTTCACTGAGATACAGGACACCAACAAGTAGAGGAGGAAAAGTTTGTTTTGGCTCTCACTTCAGTCCACATTCAGCAGGCCCCGACACGGGGAGGTGCGGTAGAGGTGCACGGCAGGCAGAAGCAGAGAGAGTCAAGGGAAGAGCCAAGGAGGAAGATCCTCTTCCAGGCCATGTCCACCGTGATAGTTGACTGTGGGGTCAACTCGAACAAGAAACGTCCAGCGGATCGGTTTAGCACAGTTCTGGGTGTGTCTGGTTGATTTACTGAAGAGGGAAGACCCGGGTGTGGATGGCACCAACCAATAGGCTTGTATCCTGGATGGAATAAAAAGGAAAAGAAGAAAGAAGTCGCACTTCTGGTTCTTTGGAGGAGCTCCAGTCTTCACCTTCAGCTTCGGACGTTTGTCTCCAGGCGTGCAGCATAGACTCCTCAGCCTTCTGTAACAGACCTTTCAGCTTTCTGACACGCACATGCGTGGGACTCTGCATTGAGTTCCAGGCCTTGGATTTTTGATTGGCTTTTCAGATCTCCAGGCTGCAGGTGGAAGCTTTTGCATTCTTCCACACCTGACTCTGCAAGCAGCCATTATGAGCCTACCTTGTAAATCACATAAATGGGAGGTAGGATAATTGTACCAAAATACATTTATACAGGAGAAATTATTCTTTGCATTGTACAGCACCATAGGTTGACTATAGTTTAGAAAAGTAAATTTATATTAGAGAAACCACACACTATTTAAACTTAAGCAAAATAAAGGATACATAATAGGAAGTAGGGAGGTCTTTCTCAAATGGGAAGGGGAACAAAAGATGGAGGGGGGAGGGAAAGAAAGGAGAAAAGATTAAACAAGAAGAGAGAATGGCAGAAAAAAATGGAAATAGAGCTTTTCAAATGAGAAGGGGATCAAGAGTTGGAGGGAGGAGGGGGATGGGAAGAGGAGGGGGGATGGGAAGAGAAGGGGACAGAAAGAATTAAGATGTATTGTATACATGGACAAACTTTCCATGATCAATGTAATCATTATGTATTGTAAGCATATACTAATAAAAATATATCATAAAAAATCAGGCCACCCATTCTGAATATGTAAGAAATAAACTTCTGTTATTTTGGGAAAAAAATATTTTTATATATTTTATAAAAAGTAAGAGGAAAGGAGTTTGAAGATTCCAAACACAAGGAAATGATGAATGTTTAAGGGAAGGAAATGCTAATTACCCATATTTGTTCATTACACACTGTGTAGATGTATCAAATTATCATACCATACCCCATAAATCTGTATAATTATGTGCAAACTAAACATAAAATTTTGAAAAAGGTTTTATTGGATGCTGATTATACCTAAAGTCTATATATTAGATAATACCAAAATAATATAAAAGGAATATAAACAAAAGTCGGTGCTAAGTGACTTGAGTCCTTGACCTTGTTACTTTTACCTCCATTTATTTATTCATTCACTGCATAAATATTTTATTGAGCACTTACCATGAACAACACTCCATGACGAACCCTGGGGCCACAACAGTGCACAAGCCAGGCTCATGCCTGCCCAGTGAAGCTAACAGTCTAGTGGGGGTGCAGCAAAGAACCCCAGCAATATAGAGAAATAACAAATGCGTAGGAGGGAAAGGTGGTCTGTTAGACTGTGCCCCTGAAGGGCATACAGCCAGCCAGGACTGAGAGGCCCTTATGGGAAGCCATGTTTGAATACAGGGTCTATTGTTTTCACCTGGACTATGGATTTATTTGGAGCAGCCTATGTAGGGAGCATGCTGAGGGCACAGCCCCCACCAGCCCTTAGCAGGCAGGGTACTAGAGAGTCACTGCTGTACACACAGAAATGTCTCTGCCTGAAATGTTTTCGTCCCCTTTCCCTTGGCTAATTCAAATGTCCTGGTTGTTCCCAGCCTTTCCTACACTGGGGGCATGCTCAATACCTCTTCCACCCTCCATGCGTCATTCTACCCACACTATCCCTCTCTTGTCCTCACCAGGCTTGGAGCACTTCCACATCAGGACCTGTTTAAATCTACCTCTGTTCTATCTGCACCAAACCTGTCACAAAATAAAAGCTGAATAAATGTTTGCCGAATGCACAAATGAATGAATGTCCCAGTTTTCAATATGTCGTTTATAAGGAAGTGGGCACCCGAACATAAACAAATGAAACCATTTGCAAACAATTAGGTACAAGTCTGTCTTTCAAGACATAAAATGAGTAGCACCCCACCCTGATATTCGCAATTACCTCCTTCCCACACTCCCTACCCTTGCCAGGGATGAAAGGTGTGTGCATGTTTTATATCCTTATTTTTCTCCAGTGAGAAAAGTATCAGAGCATTACTTGGCATCACTAATGATGTTGCCCACCACACCCCAATACAGAAGAAATCATTTGGGAGTTGCCTTTGGTAGGGGTTCTCACAACTAGAGGGTGAATAGGAAGTTTCCATAAAGAAACTGCTCGGTTGCTGAGGTAGAACCTAACAGAGCTAGGATTAGGGTGAGGTAAGGGAGTCCAGGTCAAACAAATCCAAGACAGAGTTTGTCTTTATTTAAAATTTTGAGTCTGGTGTGGTGGCCCATGCCTATGATCCTAGCATTCGGGAGGCTGAGGCAGGAGGATTGCCTTGAGTCGAAGGCCAGCCTGAACTATGTAGTGAGATCCTGTCTCCAAAAAAATAAATAAATAAATAAAAATAATTAATTCATTCGTTAAAATTTTGAGTATTTGTTCATCATGTATTTTTTTTAAAATATAGTCTCCAATTTACGATGATTTGATCTATGGTTTTTCAAATTTACAATGATACAAAGCAATATGCATCCAGGAGAAGCTGTCCTTTGAATTTTGATGTGTTTGGGGGCTATCGATAGGTGCCCTAGCACTCTTCACAGTGGTGGACAGCAGCAGCAAGCTGCAGTTCTAGCCAGTCTACCGATCACAAGCAGAAGCCCCCAGTTCCTGCAATGCACTGTGCGCTAAGCTGGTCTGTTTGGTAGGTTAGTGTGTGCCATGCATTTTTCACTTACAATATTTTCAACATATGACGAGTTTACTTCGACTGGGATGTAACCTCACCTTAAATCAATGAACTTCTGTATTGCCTTAAAGTGTCATTTACTTTGATTACTGAGTCTTTTTGCCCATCTCCCACTCCCAGCCCTGGTGGCCAGGTGGGGCCTGCCCTCTTGGCACACATTGCTGGAGACACTCAGGTCTCTCTGCAGGTGTTTGACATCAGCTGTCACAGGGAGTTAGCATTCTATTAGATAGTAATGACGGTGGCCCCAAAATGGAGTCAGGAAGACCAAAATGGAGTTTGCTGAGTCAAGACCTTCCAAGGATCTTCCAAAAAAATCCACCAGGTAAGCTTGGCTGCCTGGAACCTCCCTATAGCATGATCAAGTAGGTCATTGGCTCAAGCACACATGGGTCCTGCTTGGACACTGTGTGAACACTGTAAAAATTGGACCCTAAAAGATGTAGTCTCCATTAGGGTAGAGATTGTATCGCATACACAACAGCCCAGCTCCATTCTAAATCCCTGAAAATGCCCTAGACAAAGAGCCTTTGTAAGGATCCTACCCAGAAGCCCCTCCAAGCTAGTGGGAGCTTTCCTTTCTCACCTTTCTATCTTTTAAATAAATTTGCTTACACTCCACCTCTTCAGTCTTGGGTTTCATTCTTTCAACCCCGTGTTCCAGGAACACCAGCTTGGCCTTCCTTCACCCTCCAGTAGTTCTTGATTTCTGCACATGGCTCCCCCGTGCTCTGGTCCTTCCTCACTCATCACTCAGTGTACTCACTGGAGCTGAGTGTTCTGCACAGTCTGTGCTCCCTCGCTCCTCCCTGCCCTCCATCTACACTGCACTTGCTCCACCTCCCTCCGTATTGGAGTTTGGACCCAGGATGCGGCGCCTGCTAGAAAAGTACTCTACCACTAAGCTATATTCCCAGGTTTTTTTTTGTTTTGTTTTGTTTTGTTTTGTTTTGTTTTGTTTTTTGAGACAGAATCATGCTAAATTGCCCAGACTGGCATGAAGTCGCCATCCTTCTGCCTCAACCTAATGGACCTGATATTGCAATGGAAGAAGCTTGCTGATACCTGCCACAAAGTCTGTCATCTGGGTTGAAAAGAACAGGCTTCTTGGCTGAATCATCAAGAAAGCCGCAGGAAAAGGCCTCAAATCCCACACAGAGCTCATCTGCTCCTGGACTTCACACTCTAATGCATGACCGCATTTTGTTCGTGTCCCCAGTGCCACCCCTACCTGGCTGAGAAATTGGTCTTGCTGTGTGGCTCAGACTGGCTTCTGACCGCTGGGCTTCAGTGATCCCCCAGCCTCAGCCTCCCAGTAGCTGGGCCTATAGGTATGTGTCACCTTATGGGGGTATGACCACATAAAGTCCGTACATCTCCATGAAGCTAGCAGATGACTGATAGACAGGTGGACATCCTGGCAAATCGTCACAGTGATTGCTCGATGGCATGACTGTGGACCTAATAGATGGTGAGTCTATGTTTTTTGACCCTTCCATTATCCCATTTTGTCTATCTCATTAGTCCACGAACTCTTCCCTCCTCCTCTTATTCTCCCCTCATGTACCACCCCTACAATGTCACTCAACCTCTTGATCCATTATCAGGGGCCAATTTGATGTTTTATATATTTAATGTACTTTGTGGCTTTTTTAGACAGTGTCTTGCTATGTAGTTCAGTCTGGTCTTAAACTCACTATGGACCCCAGGCTGGCCTTGAACTTGAGGCAATTCTCCTGCCTCAGCCTCCCAAGTACTGATATTACAAGTGTACGCCACCACACCTGGCTAAAATTGATGTTTTAAAATGGCAAAAAGTAAGCCTAAGGAAGTGAAGATTCTCTTTAAGTCCTCAAGGACATAGTCAACAACTCACAGAAAAATTCCCTCCCTATTTCCCTCCTCGAGTTTGAATTTATTCAGTAACTTTTCTCTAACTTCTCTGCAGAGCCTTTCACAGATTGCCACTCACAGTACAGCTAAGGACGAGCCGCCCAGACACGTCATTCAGATGACAGCTGCTCCGTGCTATAACAACACAGACCCAGCACCAGGGAGTGTGTGCCAGTGTTATACTTCCCAGCTGGACATTCGCAGAGCCTGGGCATCCTCTTCCCACTCCTGCACACAGGGTATGTGATCTCTGAGCTGGTGGAAAGCGACGTCCTGTGGAGAGGCCGTTGTTTTCCTTGTCTTTGCTGATAGCATGAGCTCAGCTAAATGACGTTGGCAGGTCTCCAGGACCAAGCAACAAGTAACTAGGTAGCGGGAAGCAATACTATAGGGGACTTTTCTAATATAACCAACAGAAGCCATGCCTTTCGGGAAATGCATGAAGCGTTGAATGCTTGAGTGCTTAATGGGTTTTAGGGCCCCAGTAAGTGTGTGTGGATGGGTGCTCAGAGCAAACAAACTATTGCAAGCGCAAGCCACCTCGATTCATATCTGAGCTCTCCATTAACAATGACTGGAAAGGCTCTGAGATTCAGATTCGAGAGGCCCCGGAAAGACTGGATCCCCTGTGCTCCCCAGGAGGTATTACTCACCCGCTAAACTTCAGTTAAGCACTGATATGAGTGTTCTACCTAGACGTCTTAGCACATCCTTGCCACCACACTAATGGCTTAAGGTGATTATGCTCCTATGTTAAATATGGAGAAGGTGAAACAGCAGGAAGTTAAGACAATGCATCATGAAGAAGTAGGGCCAGATCCAAACTTTGTTTTGTCTGAGGCCAGAACACATACTCTTAAACTACCCCCACTCTTGGCTACCACTTAGACCAGGTCTTCCTGGCTAGAAAATACCTTTCAGTCATTCAAATATTCACTGAAGAGTCCACAAAACTGAGAGAGCATCAACATTGTGCCAGGCCTTTGTTAGGCCCTGGAGCTTGCCTGAGGAGAGAGCGATTGGCCCTGCCCTTGCAGAGGTGGTAATGTAATGGGTGAGTACCAGGGTCTGGAATGGGAAGGTTGGGCAAGTTGTTCCCCGCACAGAGGCTCCCGACCAAAGAGACTTTTGGGCTCTGAAACCTAGTTCGTGTTCCACCAAACTGTGTGACCACAGAGCTTCCACCCTACAGAGAAAATACTTTTTAAAAATTTCCCCAAAATGTTATATGGCCCATGTGGGAGTGTCTACCTTCCATAACTTCACACCAGTGTCATTGCAAAAGACAGCCCCAGGGACCAGGAGTCTGCTCTGAGGGTGAGTCTGAATGTTAAGGAGGTCAATAGTAACTCCAAGAAAGTATTTCCTGGTCCATTTGACCTTGTCAGTGAAGTCCACATCCACTTTCAGGAAACCCAGGCAATTAACCATGTTCTAAACTACTCTCCATCAGTGAAGGGCCTGGGTAAGTACAATCCTCAGACTCCAGAAGAGCTAAGAGGAAGGCTCCGAAGACACTGCTGGGACAAAAGAAAGAAAAGTCAAACCTGGTGTGGTGGTGCACACCTGTAATGCCAGCACTTGGGAAGATGAGGCCAGAGGATCGTGAGTTGGAGGCTAGCCTGGGCAACGTAGTGAGAACTTGTGAGAACTTGTCTCAATATAAAAAAAAAAGAAAAGCCAAAGTGACATCAAGCCTCAAACCACAGTAATGAGGAGAAGAGTGTTTCCATTAACAGAGTTTCCAGAGCCATTGGGAGTCCTCAGAAACTTGAGGAACTGTTTGAGAAGAGAGATGAGTTCTTTGAGTATGCCAACTTCAAGCTATAAATATAAGTTGACTGGGACATGGTGGCACATCCCTGTAACCCCAGCACTCTGGGATGCTGATGTAGGTAGTAGGATCACAAATTCAAACTCAGCTTGGGCAGTTTAGTAACTTAGTAAGACCCTATCTCAAAATCAAAAATAAAGCAACACTGTGGGTATAGTTCAGTGTGAAGATTTTGGTTCAGTCCCCAGTACTGTGGATTTTGTGTGTGTGTGTGTGTGTGTGTGTGTGTGTGTGTGTGTGTGTGTGCTGGCTTCGTGTATGAGGCATTGTGTATAAGTTTTACAAAAGCCTTAACATAATTCCCTTTTTAGAAACCAAATAATTTGCCCTAGGTCACATAGCTGGAAAGTGGCAGAGCTAGAAAGTAGCAAAGGTGACTCTCCTGATTCGAAAGACACATGATCGACTTGCATTCTAGCTGAGGAGTCCCAGATAAGGGAGTGAGATAAAGGAGATGAGGCTGAGAAGCAGCAGCAAGGCACATGGAGAGGACAGAAAGAAACACAGATATTGAAGGGCAGATCTAATAACTTCTCATAGGTGATAAAGAACTACAGCTCCTGCAACACATTTTATTTTATTTTATTTTATTTTCTGCAACACATTTTAAATGGAGTTCATTGGTCTCAGCATCTGAAGCAGAGACTGTCAGAGCCAGAAAGGACCTCTGTGGTCCTGTCTAGCCCTGCATTTTATAGCTAAGGAAACAGAAACACGAGACACCTAGTGGCCTGCAACGTTCCACCACTGGCTACTATGGAGGCAGAGCCACAGCCTGGCTCCTAGTCTCCTGGAGCACAGGCTTAATTTTTTCTACCACACTGCATCATGGAGATTATTACTCTCAGGGGCAATGGTGCTATTAATGGTTGTGGTCACCGTCCACTTATTTAGCACATGCCACGCTGGCGGCCATCTTAGTTTTGTAATTTGAAGCAAACATTACCCTAATCATGTGAGCCTAAGAGGAATGGAAAATTCCAGGTCAGCGAGCAACACACCCTCCAGGTATCCTTCTTCATCAGCCCTGCCTTGAAAGGCTCCCAGGCCCTTTTGTCCCACCACCAGTTAATATTTCACTTCAGGGAGACTTCAGGGAACAAAGAACTCAAAGCTGGCCTTGAGGGGCCAAAGGTAGGCCTCCCATGGTTCCTGATGTGGCTCATAAATGAGAACAGTACTAATGTACTTTGGATAAGAATGCAGCACAGCCTCCCACACAATAGCTGGGGAAGCTATTCCTAGGAAAGTGTGCTATTTGTATCTGCTTGGCATTTGAATGAGGCTCACCTCACTGCAGCTGCCTTCCCCACAGATGTGAGTCACGCTCCTCATTCATGAGAAAGGAGTGGCCAGGGCCAAAGGAGAACGCTTCTCTGAACTAACTGAGGGGAGCCAGGAACACCACTTTCAAGGATGTCTCCCCGCCTTCCCTGGCAGGGTGGAGGGCTTAGGCTTAGGAAAGCTCATCTGATTGCCCACTAGGGCTCCCCTGGGACCCTTTCTAATTTTCCACAGGCTGTTGGTCAAGCACAGGGGACAATTCACGGCCTCTCCTCACGGACAGTTCAGGGTGTTCTCTCATATCCTGAGGACCTGGAAAGCTAATCAGGGCCTGGTGGGAGGGAAATCCCCAAAGGCACACAGGCTCTCACCCCTGGCCCTCAATACTACCTGCCCCCAGGCCACCGTGTGGCAGGGCTCACGTGCTATGGATTTGAGGGCCGAGGCTGTGTGTGAGGTTGTTGTGTGGGGTGTGCCTTGTACCCCATGCTTGGCCCTGTCCCTGGTGAAATGTCATCCACCCATGCTCCTGCCTCTTATAGAGTCCAGTGTGTGGGTCTATCCTGGTGCTGAGCTGAGGCCATGCCAGAAGCAGAGCCCACTGTGCTCCAGAGTGTCCTGAAAGGTTAGTCTCAGGTCTGAACAGCCCTCATCTAAGGGGCCCGAAAAGAGTGGAGTTCCCGGGCCTGGCCAGGTGTTGGTTCCACTCCACTCTAACCCTGATGGTTCAGATCAGTCTTGGGCCCAAAAGAAAAACTCAAACTCTGCATCAAACCCAAGTGGCCTTGGGAGCCCATCAGACCCGAGTTTAGGAAAGGGCGAGGCCTTTCTCCCATCGGTGTCTCTTCCTTTCCTGCCCTGTATTCTTCTCTCTGGCCATCACAAATCTGAGGGCCCAGTAGGGCCCTGTATACCATGATACTGGTGGGCTGTGGGCAAAGCGGTCTCTGTACACCTAGTGGGCACTCCGCAGTGGTTTGGAGGTTTGCGTCAAGAAGGCTCAACTCCCCGGCTGGATCACAGCCTGCAGGGGAAGCGTACAGTGCTGTGTCTTTGACCTCCACATGGAGCCCACTGCCGGCAGGCAGACACAAGCTCCACGTTCACATGACGTTTGAGCATGACTCTTCAACTGCTAGCTGTCCCTGTGGACAGGGAGGTCTTATCTCTGCCTTTCTGAAAGACTTAGTGCCATCCCTGACACAAGTAAGTATATAACGGATATTGTTGGGTGGAATTGTCCAAGTTGAGGAGAGAATGTCCTAAATGAGCCAACCTTAGGACATAATGGGCATAAATAAAACAAGCTGATGCATTTGGAATTTACACTAATGGACACAAGGTGATAGATGTTGGGGATGCATGAACTGATGCAAATTTCACCTTCAAGAAACTAGTAAGCTAGGTAGAAATTACATTTTTTTTTAGTATTCATCATGGGCACATCACGGGCACAGAGGATACAGCATCTAAGCCATCTTCCCAGCAGAAGGGATGAGTTTCCTGCCGAATCACTCTTTCATCGAGCATTTGCAGGCATCAACTGTGTGCCAGGCAGGGCACTATGTGCTGAGTACCCAAGTTAAAATAAGGCACGGGAGGCCCTGCATGGTGGCCTGAGGTCTCCTGGTCCTGTAGATACTTTCCCAAGGAGCTCATCACATGGGGTGGCAGCCACTTTGGAAATGTGGCCAGAAATCCAGGAGAGAGCTGATGGAATCTTAGTTGGGGCAGGAAGTGAGCACGAGGTTTGGAGAGGTTCCCTGGGGGAGAGCATGTCTGAAAGATGGGCAGATCCAGACGGACAATAGAACATTCCAGGTGGGAGGGTAGTTGACAAAAGCATCAGACTTCCACCACGCTTTGGGAATGAAACTATCGCCTCTGCTCTTACTGTGGATGATGGAAGAGTAAGGTCAGGGTGACACTTTCGATCAGGGAACAGGACATTTGCTTCTCTCTAAGTCAGTTTGTCCCAGCTCTTCTGTCTGAAAATAGCTTCCCAGATTCATTTTCCCTATCAGTTCCAGAGGCCAGAGATGGGAGAACTGGCTTTGTCCACGTGCGGGGCAGAAACTGTAGCTGGAATGCTGCACTGACCACACCAGAGATCTTGTCAAGAGCCAGGCAGGAGGCCAGGCCTGGCCACACCTCAAAGTCTGACCGGCTGAGTTTGGATGGATCCTCTCTGGTTCTTTCCACTTCATGTGATTAAAAACCTTATCATAATAAAAGCTGTAAAAATGCCAAACTTTAACCTTATTAAAGTCACATTGTTCAGGTCTTGGCAATTCTAATGGGATTTTACAGCTCGGCCTCTCTGACCGGAATCCTTGCACGGCCCAAGGTCTGCCAGAGTCTGTGCTGGGTGACCAAGGCCTCCAGGGATCCAAGCCCACCTACCTTCCCAGCCAGTACCTGGCTCGCTGTGGCCTTCCAGGAAGGCCTCTCATTTTGTTACTCATGGAAATGAAGAAATTTCCACTCCCCTGGACCCTTGCAAAAATGTACGCATGTACCCTATAGCACCTACCAGCTGACACGGTCCTTTCCACTGGACTAATGAGGCGCAGTGGAACTTTGAGCTGTGGTTGTAATGATTAATATGTCAAACCGATACCACAGGAGAGTGATGCGTAAGCAGAGGAGGGAAGGAGAAGGTGAGAAGAAAAGAGGTAGCAAAGCCAAAGAGGAAAAAAGGGAAGAAAAAGAACAAGGGAAAAGCAGAGAGTAGGGAGGGCAGCCACACTGACTCCCCAGGGTTGCATCAGGCAGGCCGGAGCACTGTGGGAGTCACCCCTGCTCGAGGTCACCCTAATAGGAAGGTTGTCAGGTCAGCTACTGAGAAGAGGTCTCCTAGGGGCAGTTATTTGCACAAGGATCTGCATATCGGAGGAGAGCACGGTGCTCATGGACCTGGAATATTTGAGAAAATGTGTGCACCCCTCCAAAGAGAAATTTTGAATTTGGTGTTAAGATCTCCAAACTAAACAAAACCCCCTGTGTTCACACAATGCTGTTTTGACAGCTGGCACTGTGTCACCTCTGTCCGTACCCCCTTCTCAATGTGATACTTTTCAGAAACAAGTTTGGAAAGGTGACGATGTATTAACCACAGCACGCGCCCTCTCTGCTGAGCCTCCATCTTGCCCTTGAAGCCAAACCCTCCCCTGCCTTTCCTATCTGCAGGCCCACACCAGGGCAGCTTCCAGTAGAAAGTCCCCTTGTCCAGCACCAGGCAGTTCGGGCACCCCTATAGAAAGTGCTGTGTGTGAACATGCTCCAGAGTCATGAGCCCATTACACAGATGGCCCAGGGGATGCATAGCCAAACTGCCAATGGTTTGCAATGGAAACGGGTTCTTCAAAGCCAAGCCTTTGCACAGCTGCTAATTATTTTTTTAAACAGGTTGCATTAGAAGATTTTATATTCTGCTTAATCAGGGGGAACTGGATCAATGTAAATGTCATTGTCTACTGAAATCCCATGTCAGCTTCAACAGGGCTCTGAGTTTCCTTTCCTGCTTCTTTGGCTAAGCCTCTAATGTCACAGGCTAGGAGAGTCAGATTTTACCATACACCACGTACTATCCAATGGACTGATGTACACGTCACTTCTCTAAACCAGAGAGGAAAACTCTGTGCAATGTGTCCTTTCAAAGGTCAAATCAGGGGCCTGGGGATTTAGCTCAGTGGCTGGAGTGCTTACCTAGCAAGTGCAAGGCCCTGAGTCCGATCCCCAGCACCAAAATAAATAAATTAATAAATAAATACAAATAAAAAGTTAAATTATCTCTGGTCTGTGATAGGAAATTGGACAAAGGTCAACAATGGACACTAGTTTACATCCTCAACAGAGGTAAGAATCAACCAATTCATAAACTTTATTCCTGATTCTGTTTCTGATATTTTATTTTGAAGTAATTATAAATACACAGGAGATTGCAAAAACTATACAAAAATCATAATAGCTCAGAGGTGAAAAGTGAAATATCCACTGAGGTCCGAATGGATGAAGAGAATGTGCTATGTTCAGCCTTCCTTAAAAAGAAGGAAATTCTGGCACATGCTACGAAGACCTAGAACAGTCAAATTCAAAGCTATGGCAGGTAGGATGGTGGATTTCGGGAGCTGTGTGGAGGGAGAATGGAAAGTTGTATAATGGGTATGGTGCTTCAATATGGGAAGATAAAAAAAACTTCTGGAGATGGACAGTAGCGTTTGTCAGACACAAATGTGAAGGTGCTTATTGCCACCACTGTGAAAAAGTTCTTTATTTATTTTATTTTATATGAAAAAGTTCTTGAGGGAAAACGACTTATTAGGAGGAAAGTTTATTTTGGCTCATGGTTTCAGGGGTTTTAGCGCCATCTCTCAGCTTGTAGACCGTACATCCTGAAAGGAACACATGGCAAAAGATGCCACCTACCTCACGGTGGCCAGGAAGCAGAGAGAGATGGGAAGGGGCTGGTCCTCATACCCCTCTCCCAGGGCTTAACCCCAGTGAACTGACTTCCTTCCACGAGGTTCCACCACCTAAAAGTCCTCCCACCTCTCAGTAGCACTGTAGGCTGGGGACCAAGCCTTCCGTACAGGGATCTTTGAGGAACACTCAAGATCCAAACCACAGCTCCACCAAAGTGTCCGTGTAAAATAATTTAAATGGTAACTTTTATTCTGTGTACCTTTCAACCACAGTAAAAGGTACAAGGAAGTTTCCACATAACCTTCACCCAGCCTCCCAAATGGTAACAGCTTGTATAACCGTAGTGTACTATCAAAACCAGGAAATTGATGTGGGTACAATCCAAAATGAATTCAGACTTTACCAGTTTTACAGGTACCCCTGTGTATCAGTGTGCGTGTGCATGTGTCTGTGTGTGTGCACACATGCATGTGTGTAGTTTTATGCAGTTTTATTGTTTGTGTAGTACTGTGTAACCATAACCAGATCCATAACTGATTCATCACCCCGGGCCCCCTTGTTCCCTGCTTCAGTGGCCACTCCCAGCCCCTCCCTCTGTTCAGTGGCTAATTCCTGACACCAGCCTGGTTCTTCATCTCCAGATTTCTTTTCTTTCATCTTTCTTTCTTTCTTTTTTCTTTCTTCCTTCCTTCCTTCCTTCCTTCCTTCCTTCCTTCCTTCCTTCCTTTCTTCCTTTCTTACAGGAAATTAAACCCAGGGCCTTTGCACTGAGGTACATCCCCGGCTCTTTTTCATTTTTTTTTATTTTTTTTTTAAATTTTGAAACAGGTCTCACTGTCACTAAATTGCCCAAACTTGACTCAAACTTACAATCTTTCTGCCTCAGCCTCCCAGAGTGGTGGAATTACAAACATGTACCACCATGTCCTCTTCATCTCTAGAATTTTTGCACTTCAAGAATAAACAAAATGAAACCATGCAGTATATAACTTTTTGAGATTGGCTTTTTCATTTAGAAAAATTATTCTCAGTTCCATTCAAGTTGTTTCATTGATCAATAATTTGTCCCTTTCATTGTTAAATAAGCATTCAACAATATAGATATGAATGTCCGATTGTATTTTTACATCTAAAATTAACTAAGTGTTCAATTTTTACTGTCCACATTAAGGCCGTAGACTTCATCTCTACAGGAGTGATTTTGGCAGGGGCCCACCAGCACATCCTGACCTCTACCCACCCACCCAGAGGCCTTTTCCTGGGCCATGGGCCAAGTGTTTTTGGAGAAAAAAACCCACAGGGCGAGCTGTCCTTCCCACTGACTTGTATGCTGGGGACCCGTCAGACAGACAGCACGACTCCATGGGACTCCTTCTGCCCGCAGGGGCGGGCTGTCCAGCTCTCCTCTTGGCTGACGCTTGGTACCAAGCCTGCCCCAGGGCCTCACGGGTACAGGCAGCTGGGATGCCTTTCGGAAAAGGGACAAAGTCCAAGAATCACTGTTTTAAAATAGAATGGTGCCCCCACATCTCAGAAGGAGCGTGTGTGTTTCCTCTACTCACTGTAGTGCTCGGACTTCACTCTTTCCCTGACTGTTGACCTCACGGTAGCCTAAACTCCCAGCCCCGCTGGCACATGACAAATGTTGCTGCTGCTGCCGGTGACAATAAAAGGTGAGGGGCTGAATTAGTTGGAGTTGGGGGATACAAAGGATAACAAAATCAAGCAAGCAAGCTTTCATTTTATATTTTTAAAACTTGCACATTCAGCTCTTTGACAACAGGTGGGAGCCGAGCGCAAGAGAGAGAAACAACAAAAGAGTCTTTTTCTTCCTCTCTGACTTTCCTTCTCCACCCCAAGGCCTTCCTCCCACACTTAGAGAACTCCATGTTCTGGGTAGGGTGGGGTTTCTTACTGAAAAGCAGGTGGCAGAGGGTGTGAAAAGGGCAGGCTGGGTGGAGGTAGGAAACAAGGTAAAGGGGAGGTAATCCAGGGAGCCTCCATAGCTACCTAGAAATGAAGGTACAGAATAAAACTCCTCCCCTCCAAAAATCAGGACAGAGTGTCTTGGAGCCTTTCTCTCCCCCCTCATTCCCCACTACTGCCCACAAATTCCCAACTTTTGACTCTTTCCCATGGGCTACCTGAAAACTTTGCATTTCTAGTCAAGTAAACCAAAGCCAAATGTAACCGCATAACCAAGACCTGACGTCTCTATGACGGCCACGAGGCCCTCGAGCTTGGCAAGTCCTCCTCAGAGAGGATAAGGGGATGTGGCTGAAGAGCCACAGACAGGGAGCAAACAGTTGCAGACACGTGGGCTCTCTGAGAAGATCTAATACCACGAGAACCTAAGCACATGGTCCCCAGGGATCCCGAGGCCATTTCTCACAGAACAAGACGGCTCACCATCTTCTGTGGGAATGGCCAGATGGCCCCATAAAGGGATTGGCGGGTTGTGAGAAGCTGTACCATTGTCTGCTCCATGCATCATCACACTGTCCAGGAGTCCTCACCTGAGCAGGGTGTGGTAGAACGCTCCTGCAATCCCAGGACCCTGGGAGGCTGAGGCAGGAGGATCATAGGATCCTCTGGGCTTGCTTGGAGTGTCAGATGCTGTGGTCTCTGTTAGGTTTACGCAGCGGGAGGGG
>PVJO010000947.1:47972-197183 GCA_004026905.1 Hystrix cristata | reverse complement strand
TTTTTTTTTTTTTTTTTTTTTTTTGGGTGCTGGGGATCAAACTCAGGGCCTTGTGCTTGTGAGGCAAGCAGTATAACCACTGAGCTAAATCCCCAGCCCCAGAAAACATTTTTACTTTAGTATTTAGACAGGTTTTGTAAGAACCAATGGAAATACTCTTTTCCATACTTTAGGTAAAGGTTCAAAAATCCACATCTTGGAAGGTGGGTAGAAAATGCCTATAGTCTCAGCTACTCCCAAGGCTGAGATGAGAGGATTGCTTGAGCCCATGAGTTTGAGACCAGTCTAGGCAACATAGCAAGATCTTGTTTCCAAAACACAATGGTCAAAAGCTACAGCTTTTTTTCTCTCAGAGAACAATGTGGGTTATTTTGGCTATTATAATAAGACTTTATCTATTCTAGGACTTTGTAATAATAGAAATCTAATAGTCCTCTTTACCTATAAATCAAGACCTATAATGTTTCTAAAATTGGATAGAAAAGTAGTTTTATAGCACCAAAAAATTGTTCTTTGAACTGAATACAACTGGATATGCCATGCTATTTTTTATTAGCTTTCTGTCTCTACAGTAATTTATTTTGATTTTTTTTCAATACTTGGAATTGAAAAAAAATGGAAACAAAGGTTTGTAAATAAGGAGGGGAGGAGGGGTTGAAGGGAGGGGCGGGGAATGGGAAAAAAGCAGCAAGATACATCATGTACTGGTACAAATTCCTTATGATGAATGTTATCACTATATCTAAGATGTACCATTAAAATAAAATTTAAAAAATACTTGGAATCGAACCCAGGGCCTTTGCATTAAGCAACATTTCTACCCTTTTTGTTTTTGAGATAGGTTCTCACAAAGTTGCTAAATTGCCTGGGTTGGGCTTGAACTTGAGATCCTTCTGCTTCACCCTCTGAGAATGATGGAATTACAGGCATGTGCCACCATAGCCAATTTTTACAGTAATTTTTTGTGGCAGGAATAATGAATTCATTGCTTTCGCCAATTATATACACTGATTTTTCTTTTTCTTCAAGTGTTTCTCTCTTCCCTCTCTTCTTCCTCCTGTTTTTCTCTCACTTGTTTTCTTTCTCTTTCTTTTTTTGTAGTACTTGGAATCAAACACAGGGTTTTGCACATACTAGACAAATACTCTGCCATGGCTCTGCATCCCCAGTCCTCTCAAGTCTTTCTGATTTATTCATCTGTGAATAAATCATAGAGATTGACGATTTGGTGATGCACAAGATGTATCAAACAATTCTACATTTAGTTAGTATGATACATTTTAGGGAGAGAGCTGATGAGAATATACAGCCGTGGGAATTACTTTTGAATGAGAGGGAGCAACTTTTGTGAAAACCTGGTAGAAAGAACTTTGAAGATAATGATTTTTTTTTTTTTTTTTTGAGACAGGATCTCGCTGTGTAGTTTAGGCTAGTTTTGAACTCACTGTGTAGGCCAGGTTGGCCTTGAACTTGCAAAGATCCTCCTACCTCAGCCTCCTGAGTGTTGGGATTACAGATTTGTGTCTCCATGCCCCGTGAAATTTGAAGATATGAAAGAAAGGTAGTGTGCCCAAGAGGAGAGTGGCTAAGCTGAGTGTGGTGCCGCATGCCTGTCATCCCAGCACTTGGGAGGCTAAGGTGGGAGGATTGCCACGAGTTTGAGGCCAGCTTGTGCTACATAGTGACTTGAAGCCCAGCCTAGACTACACAGTAACCTATCTCAAAAAAGAGTGGCTAATAAGGATTTGAGAGATGATTTGGGCTGTGATTAAAATTTTCTTAAACCTGGCATGGTAGTGTACAAGTGTAATCCTGATACTTGGGAGGCTGAGGCAGGAGAATCACCATGAGTTTGAGGCCAGTCTGAACTACATAGGGAGACCTGTCTCAAAAAAATGAAAAGAAGGCTGAGCATGGTGGCACATGCATGTAATTTCAGCACTTGGGAGGCTGAGGCAGGAGATTGCTGGGAGTTTAAGGTCAGCCTGGGATACATAGTGAGACCTTGTCTCAGAAAACAAAAAAAACAACAAAAACCAATCTTCTTTTTTCTTCTTTTTCTTCTTCTTTTTTTTTTTTTATTGCTAGCGATACAACCCAGGGTCTTGTTCATGCTAAGCAAGTAAGTGCTCTGCCACTGAGTTACATACACCCCAGCCCAGAATTTTGGTTTTTTCTAATGAGTTGAGATATCTAGGTAAATGTGAACATTGTGGTAAAGTCCATCATTTCTGATCTTGAAGAAGTTCCTACGTGGACACAGTGATTTTATGTATGCACTGGCCTGCTTCAATAAAATAAAGATAACTGAAAAGTATACATTTAAAAATGTTTATTAGTATCTATAGAGTGTTAGAAAGGAATTTATGGTAGTGCACATGTGTGATCCCAGTTACTTGGGAGGCTGAGACAGGAAGATCACAGGTCAGGCAACTCAGTGAGACAGTCTCAAAGTAAAATTTAAAAGTGGACTGAGATGTAGCTCGGCAGTAGAGTACTGGTAGTATATATTCGGGCCCTGTGTTTGATTCCTAGTACCACAGAAAGCGGGGTGGTGGTGGTGGTGGTAGTGGTGGTAGCAGTGGTAAATGCAGATGAGGTGTGTGAAAATGTTCTAAAACTACTCTTATTAATTTAAATAGCATGGTGGACATACCTTTAAACCTTTGGCAGAAATTTATGAACAGCATGTCACTAAAGTGAATGAAGAGGTAGCCAAACTTCGTCGACGTCTCATGGAACTGATCAGCTTAGTTCAAGAAGTGGTAAGATTGCTACAAGAGCATCCTTTTATATTCAATAATACAATATAAATCAATCTGATGTTCAAATCAGGACTCGAAATTTGAACTTTAGGCTAGCTGAGGAATTTGCATCCAAAATCTTTGCCTGTAGGGAAGGAGAATCACCAAATGAGTTATAAATAGTCTGCTTATTACGGAATAAATACTTGACTTCTCAACCTTAGCTTCAGCGGAGTTATTACAGTTATTCATTCTTTGCATCTCCATCTTTGGGAAGGTTTCTTTTCCGAAAGAGGGAACTATTTGTGATGTCCTGAATAGACTCTTACAGAGTTGAAAGAGTAGTCTCTTATTACCACTGTCTTACTTCTGTGTCTTAGTACTTTTCTGAGACAAAATGCCCAACCCCAAAGTTAAAGGAGGAACAGTTTGTTTTGGTTCACAGTTTATAGAGGTTTCAGTCTATAATCACCTGGCTCCAAGGCATGACAGAGGAGCATCACAGAGAAGAAATAGTCCATGGCAAGCAGAAGGCACCAAAAGCAGCAAGCAGCAAAGGATGACAGGATTCGTCCCTTATATCCTATCCAGTTAGCCACCCCTAGGGTGGGGAGCACTCTCACCCAGGATGGGGCACCCTTAATCCTAGCATTCGCACCTATGTATGTTATCTAAACCAATGTTTTCTGATTACACCTCTTTTTATTGATGTTTTTGTTAAATACTCTTTAGTTTTCTTTAATTCCTTTTTCTTTCTTTTCTTTTCTTTTTTTTTTGGTACTGAGGATCGAACTCAGGGCTTTGTACTTGCTAGGCAAGCACTCTAACCACTGAGCTAAATCACCAGCTCTACCTATACTGTTCCAACATTTTATAAATATTTCAAAAAAGTAATGAACTGATTTTAAGAATACGTGCAATGATTGAATTAATGTCTGTTTGCTTCTCTTTTTAAAGTTCTTCAATTAAAATTCTTTTTACCTGTTTATCTTCTAGGAAAGAAATGTAGAAGCTGTAAGAAATGCAAAAGATGAGCGTGTTCGGGAAATTAGGAATGCAGTGGAAATGATGATTGCACGATTAGACACACAGCTGAAAAATAAGCTTATAACACTCATGGGTGAGTTTTTTTCTATGCTTCTTGGAGAACATGGTACTTGGAACTTCCTTGAGGTTCAGTTTTTGAAGAGTAAATTTGGTGAGTTTTTGTAGGATAGGAAGGCATCTCGAAATTTGAGGTAGCTCTTTTATAATCTGGACAGGTGTCTGACTTGTGTTTTAGAAATTACTGGGAAGAAAAAAATTTTTTTTTTTTTTTTTTGAGACAGGGTCTCGTTATATAGTTCAGGCTGGCCTTGAACTCACTGTGTAGCCCAGGCTGGCCTCAAACTCATGGTGGTCCTCCTATCTCAGCCTCATGAGTGCTGGAATTACACTCGTGTGCCACCTCTCCCGGCCTGGAAAGAAAAAATTTCCCAGTCATTTGGTTGAGATTCCTAGTAGCTGATGGACCTCATTGGTAGATAGTTTTTTTTCTCTCCCCTTTTTTAAAACCAAATTTAATCAAAGTTTCTATTACTAATGTCCCTATTCCTTTTCCTTCAAACATTGAAAGGGAAGAACTCACACTCGTGAATATCAGAGTAGTCCCCTCAACTTTTTAAAGAGATTTAGAAGGTTTTGGTTTCTAATTTGTAGTAGGCCTCCTTTTTTTTTTATTTTTTTATTTTTATATCTAAATTGTATTTAATTATATTTACAATATTCATATTGCTCACACTTTTGCTTCCTCAAAGAGTCTCATTATTCTTTGATTAGAGAGTCTAGTACAGTAATAAAGATTAAAATTTAAATGATAGATTGAACCTGTACTAATGTTTGCTTGCTTTGGTGTCTTTGAGCTTAACTTATAATCCTAGTTCATCAGGCATTTTACTGACACAAAATTAGCTTTGCAATTTTTATCATAGTCCATTATGAAATATATATAAACTTTAATAAGGTGTAAACAAAGGTTTTTTTTACTTTTGTCTTCCTTTTCCAAGGTTTTGACCTTGCTTCTGTGTCATTAAAAATACTGTTTTATCCATTTTAACTTCCTTTTAAATAGTTGCAAATATATTTGGGTTCAGATATTCTTACAGTAGTCTACGGATCCTTTTTATATTGTGACTCTGTACTATCTGACTTGTTTTTTTTCCCAAGATCCATCAGCAAATAGTTTTTTAAAAAATTATTTTAGTTAGATTGAACAGTACATTTCTTTGACACCAGTAGACATTGACTTTGTCATTCACAGTGCCACTTAAAAGATTTTATGTAAATGAACATTGTGATATTTTTTTTTTTTTCCTTAGGTGTCAATTGCAGTCAGTCATATGTATGGTCTTATTTTTTCAGGCTTTGAAATGATATTTGAGACTGTCTTAAGTATGTTAAGGCAAATAGAGTACTAGAAGGTTGGTATATATTGGGACTTTTAAAATGGAAGTCTTTATCACTATTAATGTGATTTTTAAATAGTAGTGAAAAATACATTTGCAGCCAGTTGTGGTGGCACATGCTTCCCAGCACTCAGGAGGCTGAGGTAGGAGGATTCCTGCAAATTCAAAGCCAGCCTGAACTACATAGTAAAACCCTGTCTCAAAAAAAAAAAAAAAAATGTGTGTATGGCCTTGCTTTTTTTGAATTAATTTACCTAATTCCTTCATTTGTTTAACTGGATTAACTAAAAATAAGATAGCGGTACAGATCTCTTGGTTCTAGTCATTATATAATTCACTGGATGAAATAATTTCCTTTTTCAGTAATTTAACCTGCCCTACTTGTGTGGTTTTCAAGTCATTTTTCATTATGCAAAGTTACTGTATGTTGTAAATTCCAAAATAGCTGTTATAATTAAATAGGATTCTTTCAAGGTTAGAGTACCTCCAGAATAGTCTCACTATAAGTTTGCTTAGTATTATGAAGAACTTCAGACTTAACTATATCACAATTTTTACCACTAAATCTTTTTTTGAAACAGGATCTGCTGTGTAGATCATGCCTGCCCCGAACTCACTATATTACCCAGGCCGGCTGCATCTACCACTAATTTTTAAGTTGTATATGGTCCATAGGGCTAATGTTTTAGGACAGGGGGATGTGATATTGGTGGAAATTACCTCTGATAATCCTAAATCCCAGGTTATAATTTATTTTGATTCTCATGTATATTTTTACAATCAAGAGCATCTGATTGAGCATTTTATTTTATTGAGCATTTTATTTTAGTTTTTTATTTTCTAAATTAATAAAAAAGGTTTACATACTAATTGTCAGTATTTATCAAATAACACTGCTCCATATTGGTAAAACTTCTGCTAAACTCATAGGATATGCTTTCATCCCTTTAGACTTTGAGGTTCAGAAAGAAAATGGTCTGATTTGGTAAGAATGCTTGTGTTTTTGTGTCAAAGTATATAGCTGGGGATGTAGCTCAGTGGTTGAGCTCTTGCTTAGCACACAAAAGGCCCTCAGTTTAATCCCCAGCATTACAAAAAAGAAATGAAAAATGTTTTAAAAAATTACTGATCTTGGTGTACACTCCCAGCACTCCGACAGGCTGAAGCAGGGGAATCAAATTTGAGCCCAGCCCTGGCAACTGAGCATATTAAGGGACCATGTTTCAAATAAAAGAGCTGAAATGTAGCTCAGTGTGAAGGCCCTGGGTTCAATTCCCTGTGCCATTAATAAATATTTACACACACATAGAGCAGTTTGTTTTATATAGTAATACATTTCTGAAAGAATTCTTTTTCTGTGTCCAGCTTCTTGAGACTAGCTCTCTGGGCCTTCTTCTAATAGGTCGTCTTATGTTCACAAGCACTTTTTGCTGACCTTTAACAAATAATCCAGCCCACCTGTAACATCACTCTTTTAAAATGCATGTTTAATGCTTCTTCCAAAACGAACATAGAGATCTAGAAAAATAAAAATTTTAATTAAAGTATATCATCCTTGTAACATTTTTTTCTCCTTTGCGATGCTGGGATTTAAATTAGAGGCTGTCATTTTACGTTCTTAGATGAATTTAACAGATTTAAATTTTTTCTAAAAGTAGTTAGGGCTGGTTCTGAGAATTTCTTTTTTAAACTACTATTAGACTCTTAAAGCTGTAAGAAAATCCTGAGGGTTGCTGTAATGAATTTTTGTTTACTTGAAATGGATTCCTTTTTCTTGAGTATGTTTGTTGGAAGTTAATTTCATTCTTAAACTAGTAGTGAGCCTGGGTGTGATGATTGATATATTTAAACAGGTCAGAAGACATCTCTAACCCAAGAAACTGAGCTGTTGGAATCCTTACTTCAGGAGGTAGAGCACCAGGTGATGAAATGTTAAATGTAATAAAATAAAATAGTCTTTGTCCCTTTTTTGCCCATATCATTTAAAAGTGTTTTTTGGGGGTGGGGACGGAGATTTTATTGTGTACCTGAGATCATGATTGTTTTGTCTTTATCATATTTTTGAAAGTAAATTAAAATTTATGATGACCTGGGTATGGTGGCATGCACCTATATATAATCTCAGCACTCAGAGGCTGAGGCAGGAAGATCACTCTGTGTTTGAGGCCAGCCCGAGATATGTAGTGAGTTTAAGTTCAGCCTGAACTACATAATGAGACCCCCGTCTCAAAAAACAAAGAGAAAAAAGGATTTATGATGTGTGAGAATACAATTTTTTTTAAACTAGGAATTAGCCATAGAAATCTGTAAATTTATGAATACTTAATGCTTATTTTTTTCTCCTTTTTTTTTTTTTGGTGTTGGGGATAAACTTTGCTTATATTGTGACTTAAATAGTGGCTTTGAGATAGAACGTCTTCGACAGTTACTTACATACAGTGATTCTTACGTTAAAATTTAGCCTTTTATTATGCTTCAAATAGATAATAGGTATTGTTTGAGATGTTTGGGAAACATCAGTGAACAAAATGGCAAAAATTATGTCCTCATTATGTTTATTTTAGGTGGAGGTGTATATGAATCATATAGTAAATGAATAAAATATATAATGTTTCAAATATTTCATGTATTCGCCTGTTTCGAATTTGTCTTTTGGAACTTTTTTTCCTCATGTCAGTGGGGATTAAACCCTAAGGTACTCTACCACTGAGATATATCTCCAGCCCTGTTTTGGGGTGTTTTTTTTTTTGTGTGTGTGTGTGCCAGGGATCGAACTCAGGGCCTTGCGCTTGCTAGGCAAGCAGTGTAACCACTGAACTGAATCCCCAGCCCTCCAGCTCTGTATTTTTTTATTTTTGAGACAGATTCTTACTAAATTTCCCAGCTGGCCTTGAATTTGTACTTCACCTGCCTCACCCTTCCAAGTAGCTAGGATTATGGGTGCATGCCACTATGCCCAGTTGTGTTTTTGGAATTCTTGAATATTTTCTATGAGTTGACTGGCTACAAAGCAAGGAGGCATGGCAGAGGGGCATGACAGGCAGAAACAGTCTGTGGCAGGGCAGACAAAAAGCAGCAGCAGTAAGCCTTCCTTTCCCTTCTATACCATCCAGGCTACAAGTCTATTGATTGGAGCTACTTACACCAGGGTGGGCCTTCCCATTATCCATATTCAGAACTATGCTAAACCAATAAGTGGACTAATTATTTATCACACAGCCTTAATCCACATTCACACACCCTAGTTGCATCCACCTATGAAAAAACCAATTTATGAGCATATGAGGCTTTGGGGAGACATCTAGATACAAACCTAATAACAACCTAATCTGCAGCCCCCGTAGCTCATGAGATTGTTCTCTTAATGTGATTTTTTTTTTTCTTTTTTCTTGGTGCTGGGGGATTGTTCTCTTAATGATCCTGGGGATTACCTTCACTTACTTCTTGGATTAAATTCCCTGAGTTCCTTATTCATTATAGCAGGGGTGATCAGAGTAAGTTTTTCTTTGTTACGTGTCTGAAAATACTTGTGTGAATGTGTAGTACTGGGGAATGAACCCAGGGCCTTTGCTGCATCTCCAGCCATTTTAAAAAATTTTTAATTTTGTGGGTCTCACTAAGTCTTTCAAGTAACCCAGACTGGGTTTGAACTTGCTCTTGCCTCACCCTGCTGGAGTGCTGAGATTCCAGGCGTGCACCATGATGCCCAGCTCAAAATTATTTTAAGAACTTGATCTAAGTCCTTTATCAAATAAATACATCACAAAGATTTTCTTGAAGTATTTTGTGTCTATATGTGTGTATTTTTTCCCCTTAAAAGTGTCTTAGGAAGAAGACACTTCCCGATAGAAGTTTCAAATTTTGATGAAGTAAAATTTATCAGTTTGTTCTTGTGGTATCGAATTAAGAAATTGTAACCTACCCCTAAGGCCACAGAGATTTTCTCCTATGTTTTCTTTCAGAAATTTTGTTATTTAGGTGAAGTACAGATTGAAGGCGGGTGTCTTTGATGTTTTGTTAATATGGCTATCTAGTCGTTCCAGCACCATTTGTTGAAATCCTTTCTCCATTGAATTGGTCTTGTGTCTTTTTCAAAAACGTGTTGTCCTAAACTAGGCGTGGTGGCGCACACCTGTAATTTCAGCATTTGGGAGGTTGAGGCAGGAGGACCAAGAGTCTGAAGCCCTCCTGGGCTAGGGAGTTCAAGGCCAGCCTGAACTACATAGGGGGACCCCATCTCAAAAGTAAAAACGTGTTGTCCAAACATACATAGACTGTGTTCTGTCCCATTGATTTTTGTGCCAACACCACACTGATTTGTTCTTGTGTTTTTTTATTTTGATTGATGGATTTTTTTTGAAACGGTCTTGCTATACAGTCTGGCCTTGAACTCACTATATAGCCCAGTCTAGCAATCCTCTTGCCTCAATGTCTGAAGTCGTGGGATTACAGGTATGCACCACTATGCCCAGCTGTTTTTTTAAAGGTCTTGCCATGTGACACAGGCTGGATTAAATTCAAGATCCTCTTATTCAAGATCCTCTTACTTCTGCCTCCAGGGTAGCTGGGATTAAAAATTGATTACTGGGTCTGGATTATAATGTTTTGATTACTGTAGATTTATAGAAAAGATTGTGTTATGTCTTCAAGTTTGTTCTTTTTTCCTAGTGTTGTTTTGGCTAAGTATGCTGCATTTTTATATTGTTTTTATTTTTATGTTTTTGAAGACAGGGTCTCGCTATGTAGTTCAGGCTGGCCTTGAACTCACAGCGATCCTGCTGCCTTAGCCTCCTAGGTGCTGGGATTACAGGTGTGTTCCACCAGGCTTGGCTCATATGCATTTTAGAATTAGCTTGTCAATTTCTACTTTTTTTTTTTTTTTTTTTTTTTTTAGTAGAAATTTAGTTTTATTAACCTCTGGATTTTGGTTTGAATTGTATTGAATTTATAGATGGGCTTGGGGAAAAGCGACATCTTAACAGTACTGGGTCTTCTTTTCTTGAGTAATATCTATCTCCCATTAATACAGTTTCTTTTAGCAGTATTTTGTAATTTTCAAGGTATAAGTCTTTTGTATGTTTCATAACATTTATTTCGTATTTCAGTTTTATGCTGTAGTAAATAGTATATTTTTTAAAAATGACTTCTGGGATTGGGATTTATCTCAGTGGTAGAGCGCTTGCCTAGCAAGCAGAAGGCCTGAGTTTGATCCCCAGCATCAAAAAAAGAAAGAAAGAAAGAAAGAAATTTCTGCTTTGGGAGACTGTAAAAAGACTCAAGTCACAGAAAAGTAGTTCTTTTAAAAGCCAGATATAAAACTGGCCCTGGTGACCCATGCATGTAATCTCAGCACTTGGGAGACTGAGGAAGGAGGAGCTCCACGAGTTACCAAGCCTTTAGTGTGTAGACCGTTGGAGACATTTAAGATCTAAACCATCACATGGGTTTTATGCATATCATCTTTGTAGCATTTGAATAGTACATTAGCTTTTGTATGTGTGCGTGTGTGTGTGTGTAAGAGAGAGAGACAGAGATAACACTTACATTAACTAGAATGCAGTCTGAGAAATGCCATCATGCTTGACTGCAAATGTATGCATAGTTGGCTTAATATTTGACTTACTCTAAAATATGAAGAGAGAAAAGTGGAGTAAGATCTAATATACATTGATTTTACTGTTTAAATGAGAATAAAGCTATATTCTTTGAGGATTAATTCCAAACTTACCTTGAGTCATTTTATTTTTCTATCTCATTTTTTTAGTATGTAGCTAGGTTAATTCCTAATTTTCTTCACTGAAAATTTTGAAGTGCCTTTGAATAATAATTTCGTTCAGATAATTTTTTTTTCCTCACATAGTTGCGATCCTGTAGTAAGAGTGAGTTGATATCGAAGAGCTCAGAGATCTTAATGATGTTTCAGCAAGTTCATCGAAAGCCCATGGCATCCTTTGTTACCACTCCTGTTCCCCCAGACTTTACAAGGTATGACAGTTCTCAAATATCATTTTCATTTGAAGTTTATATACTAAAGTGTACACGTTTTCAAAGGAATAAGTTGTTTTTCTTAACTCTTTTTATCTAAAGTGCTGTAATTTGTAATGATGTGGTGTGAACTCTCTATCTTATGCATGTATATTTGGTCTCTTAAGAAAATGTGATGGACTCAGCTTTTGACAGTCAAAAAGAAAGTGATAGTCAGACTTTTTTTCCTGGAGCCCCATTTTTCATAGAAAAAACAGCTGGTCTTATTAGCTCCATCAGTATCTGTTTATTCTTTTATTTACCTTTTGAATTAACTCATGCCTTGTTAAATGAAAATCAGAAATGGGTGAGATGCCAAAACAATTTGCAGATGATATGTCTTCAGATCTTGGAAGATACTAGGGGGAAACAACTACTGCAAAAAGTTGTAATCTCTATCTTTCTAGTTTTCTTCTTGGACTAAATCTTTGAACTCTTCAGAACAGCATATTTTTCCAAGCAAATTTAGAATTACACTATGGGGTTAGATTGGTTATTCTTAACACACTAAGATTCTGTTGAAAATTATCAATGCTAGATCATATACCTCAGGCCTTTTGGAATGAAGTTTCTGTGTATGTATTAGTCTACTGAGATGACCGTGACCATGACAGAATACCAGAGATGGGGTAATTTAAACCACAGAAACTTACTTTCTCAGTTTTGTGGTGTGTGTTGGGAGGGTTTAGACAGGATCTTGCTTTGTAGTTTGGGCTGCCCTTGAATTCACTGTGTAGCCCAGGCTGGCCTTGAACTCGCAGAGATCCTCCTGCCTCAGCCTGCTGAGTGCTGGGATTACAGGTGTGCACCACCACACCCAGTTTATTTTCTCAGGATTCTGAAGTGAGAAGTTCAAGATTACAGTACCAAGAAATTTAGTGTTGATGAGGCCACTCAAGTTGCCTTGACAGTGTCTTCACATGATGTTTTTTCTCTTCATGCAAGAAGACAGATCAGTCTCTGTTGTTTGTTCCACTTTTCATGAAGATACCAGCCTCACTGGATTAGGGTACCACTCCTAGGAGCTCTTAGGAAATATACCACGCTGGATATTAAGGACACAGTGGAAGAAACATCATACAGATCATCAGGCAACTGGAGACTGGTTGAAGTCTTGGCACATTGGGGGATTTGTTTTGAATTTGGTGGGTAAACTGACCAACATGCATATGATTGGAAATTACCAAAGATTATAATCCCAAAATGTTAACTTTTTTATTAAATTTGAAGTTTTCGTTGGGAAGACTCCTTTAGAGCTTTGATTAGGTTTATGGCTCCAGTAAAGTTTTCCAGGCACTGATTAATTGCATTAGTCCTGATAATTGAGGTTTGTGTATATTGAGTGCTAGAGAGCATATAATGGGGAGCTGATAGAGTCTAACTCCATAGGTGTGTGACTTCTAAATTCTAAATCTGTTGTATGAAGGAATAGTAAGGATTGACTGGGCAAAAAGACCCAAGGATGAAGAATTTGAGTCTTCTAAGAAAATGTAATAACTGACTAGGGTTATGATAGTAGTGTTTGACTTGGTCAATTTGGATAGCAGCTATATGAATAACATTTGTAGGGCAAAGTGTATCTACTTAATTTGAAAAGGTATGACTTATTTAGCTAAAGAATAATTTAAACTATACTGTATTTTCACATAGCAAACTACTAATTTAGGCACTGTCACAGTGCTATTGACAGTGCTATTGATGTATCCTCTATTTTGACCAGAATTCGGTGAATTGAACTTTAGGAAATATAATAGAAAAAAAGTGAAATTATAATAGATGTAATGAAATGGCTTTCAGTTTGTTTTGTTAATTTTATATCAAATTGATAATACTGTGTATTACGATATTGTGTATGGTGGAGTATTATAAATGATGCTTTAATGACTTTTGAGGTGTTTTAAATGGATTATCCTATAGCCTATCTGAAGTTATGGTTCAGTTCTCTTTACAGGGATTGCATGGAACTAGAGTTGCTAGAGGCAATCTTGTCTTGCCATGAAAGCGTTAATGTGCTAGTCCATCTAAGTTGCCCACTAAGTGATTTTGTATATTCTATAAAAGCACATAGGTTAAAGGGAAAAAATGGAAAAATGTGAATAAACCTGCTGTAAATAGGGAAAGGTGGGGGAGCAAAAGGGAGGGATGGGGAAGAAGGGAGGAACCAAGATACATCATGTACAGGTACAAAATAACCATGATGAATGTGATCATTATGTATACAATGTACTAATACATGGTCTTGATTAAAAAAAAAAAACAAACACATAGGTTTACAGTAATACCTTGGTGCAGAAACACTTCTGTTTGCAAATAGTGTGGTTCTCAAACCAAAGTGTTCAACAGGAGGTTTGGTGATTTAGCTCAGTGGTAGAGCGTTTGCCTCACAGCAAGCACAAGGCCCTGATTTTGGTCTCTAGTACCCCTCCAGAAAAACAAGTGTTCAACAAAATTTTGCTTCTGTCCAACAGACAACTGTAGCCATCTTCCCCAAAATCATAAAACTGAGTTCATGAACCAAGCAAGGTACCACTATATTTGCTAGTAAATAGTCTCAAAGTACCTTAGATCTGCTAATATACTCATTAATTTGTTCTGAAGAAGAAAATGTGGGGATTGTGAATTTTTTTTAACTTTTGCTATTACTTATAAATTTTATATACAAATACTTATAAATCTTATAAAAAGGTCTTATAAATCTTTTGCCTTTTACTTTTCATTTTAAGCCCATTTATTGTTTTAGAGCTCAGATCCCTATGCTAAAGATCAACTTCTTGCTATTTCCTAAGCATCAATGTCTTGCTATTTCCATGAGTACTTTTTAATTTAGTCTCTTGTATTTAACACTTAATTGTACGTTGCCTTTTTAAAAAAATAATTGTTGTATTTACAATTGAATTGTAAACTTTTGATGGTTTTATGAACTCATTAGACTTAATGTTAAATTCAGTAAGGATTTGGAAATATTTTGTAAGGACTGGTTTAGTATATGTGCTGCTGAAGTGAGCACTGTAAGGACTGGTTTAAAGCTTTCAAGATATTGCTGTGGGATATTTTTTTTTAACTAAATGAAATTAATCTTTCATAAGCTAAGTAATTATTTTTCCTTCTGTTTATTTTTAGTGAATTAGTACCATCCTATGATTCAGCTACTTTTGTTTTAGAGAATTTCAGGTAAGAATTTTTGATGACTCTATCTTCTTGATACATGTACATAAGGAAAAACCAAGAAGTTGTTATTCCTCAGTAGGATAGAAATCTTTTGAACTATATCACTCTTAGAAGAAATAAGAAATAGAACTAAGTTTCCTTTTAGAAACGTAGAGCTGGTCTTGTTTATACAAGCTGAGTATTCCTTATCTGAAATGTTTGAGACTAGAAGTATTTCAGATTTCAGATTTTCAAATATTTGCATATACAGAGTGAAATCCCTTGGTTATGAGATCGAAGTCTAAAAACAAAATTCATTTATATAGCATGTACGAATTATGCACATAGCCTGAAAGTAATTTTTAGTGCCCCTTCACTTTTAATGCTTCATGTCATATGCAGTTGGATGTAGTATTTTCTACTTGTGGCCCCATGTGGGAGCTCATAAACTGCAGATTTTGGAGCATTTTGGATTTCAAATTTTCAGATTAGGGTTGCTCAACTTGTAGTGTATCGTATCTTAAAGACTGGTTGTTTATTCTGGGAAAAGGAAAACATTTTTAAGTGGATCTCTAGCTTTTGTTGAACTAGAGGGCTGGGGATATGTATAGAGGACATGAGCCTTCACCTACACATCATAAGATAAAAGTGGGGGGAAGAAGTTCATTGGGCTCAATTTATCTCAGCTGGAAATGAGGACTTGTAGATAAGAGACTGTTACTGTAAGAAATGTTTAGGCTTTTAAGTAATATGTTAGCCTTTGCTGTTTTTTCTCTTAAGATTAAAAGCAAAGATTTTAAAACACAAAGGTTCTAGGGGACTTGAATCAAGGGCAGCCTGAAAGTGGCAACTAAAAATTCAAGGTCTTTGGGAAGATTGGTGATAACCACCAAAGTGAGAGTGTTTTAATTTGTCTTATGGGATAGTTTTGCAGCTAAAACATCACTTCTGTGAGGTTTTCCCCATGTGTCTTATGGTTCAGCACATAATTACGCTACACATAAGTGTGAGAAAACTCATTCTGGGTTTTTGGTTTTGGTCTGTCTTTAAAAAATCTTTCCTTGGTGTAAGGAGTTGAACCCAGGGCTTTATACGTTCTAAGCACATGCTTTATTACTGAATTATACCTCTAGCCTTTTTTTTGCTTTTTTTTTTTTCGCTGGGGATCGAACTGAGGGGCTTGCACTTGCTAGGCAAGCATTCTACATCTGAGCTAAATCCCCAGCCTCCTTTTTTTCTTAATGATGACTATGACTATTGCTTTTTTTTTTTTTCTCTAGTTTTTTGAGACAGAGTCTCCCGTTGTTAGCCCAGGCTAACTTGCAGCCATCCCTCAGCTTCCTGAGTGCTGAGATTACAGTCATGCACCACCACACCCAGCTGAATACTGCTGGATAATTAGTAATATTTTCCTCTTAAGTGTCACATTTTAAGGTTTTGTTTGTTTTGTTTTGCTTTTTTCTTGTACTGAAATGTAAAATATATTGCTGAATAGTTAGTATTAAATTTTATTTCTAGTTTATAAGTATATTTAATCTCGTACTATAAAATCTTGACTTCTTTAGGGACCTTTTGTTATTTGTTCCTATTGCCAGTTCACAACAGTTTTGATCTTGGGATTTTGAATGCTTTTCTTTTTCTTCAGCACTTTACGCCAGAGAGCAGATCCTGTTTATAGTCCACCTCTTCAGGTTTCAGGACTTTGCTGGAGATTAAAAGTTTACCCAGTAAGTTTTTCATGTTTCTAATAAACTTTGAAACCAAGGTCTTTCTAGTTAAACTTTTTAGTGCAATAAGGAGATTAAAGTAATGATGACTTTGTTTCTTCATGATCTGTTTTACTAAATATGGAAAGAGTAGGTTGTATATAGACAGTATAATCTTTGATATATTATTAAATTTTATTTCTGGTTTGTAGGAATACACTTACCATTAGAAAAAAAATGTTGAAAATTCTTTTAAAAGTCATTTAAAAAAATACAGGTACAGAAACCTAGAGAACAACACATATATGCTGTATACTCATATGCATTTTAGTATGCCACTTTGATCTTTGTATTTCTTGAATTGGCAACTGGATCTAGCGGCATAATAAGATTCAAGTCAATTCTATAGCAGGAATATAAGTAGTATTATATTCTTTTATATTCTTTTGTCAAATAAGGTGCAGTTGCATCTCTTTTTGTGATATTAGCAGCTATTGATGCTCATTTTAGCTTTTAGTATTTATTTGTTTCTTTGCCTTTTTTCAGTTTTCTTTCTTGGTACCTATGTAATCTGTGGGAGTTTTTTTGTTTTGCGTTTTTTACTTTTGGTACTGGGAATTAACCCAGGGACTTCAAACTGAGCTACATCCCCCGCCCTCTTTTTTTTAATTAATTAATTAATTAATTAATTAATTTATTTATTTATTTGGTGCTAGGGATTGAACTCAGGGCCTTGTGCTTGCTGGGCAAGCATGCTAACCACTAAGCTAAATCCCCGCCTTATTTATTATTTTAATATAGGGTCTCACTGAGTTGCCACATTTCTCAGACTAGACTTAAATTTTCAATTCTGCCTCAGCCTCCCAGACTGCTGAATTTACAGACATATATCACCACGCCTCGTTTATAATCTCTATTTTGAATTTTCTTAGCCTGTTTTAACTATCAGTTGTTTGTGAAAGCTGTTCTTTTTGTTTTCATGTTTTTTAATTAAAAAGTTTTTTGAAACAAGGTGGTCTTGAACTCCTGAACTCAAGCAACCCTCTTACTTCAGCTTTATGAGTCCTCTTATTTTAGAAATTTCCTTCATTCACTCTTTTCTCTTAACATAAAATCCATTGTGTTTAATTGTTCTGTGTTCCTTCTGGTTCAATATAACTTACTTTAAAAATTTCATACTCTTTCATTACTTCTTTTGCCCACATTCTGAGTTTTCTAATTTTGATTTGTGCCATTTTTTTCTTGTAGCTTATTATATTCTTAGTGGTGTTTAGGCTATTTTGGGATAAGCTACAGTTTTGATCTGTTCTTGTTTTTCTGGAGGGCTTTCATTGTAGGAGTAAGATTTTTGTTCATTCATCTTTTTGCTAGTATATAAAATTCGTCATCAGTAGCGTACATATATTTACCTTGTTGTATAATCCCCAAAATTTCTTCATCTTGCATAATAGAAACTGACCATTAAGTAGCTCTGTACTTTATCTCCCCTAAACCCCAGGTAACCCTTATTCTGCATTCTGTTTCTATGAATTTGATTACTCTAGATCCCTCATATAAGTAGAATCATAACAGTGTTCGCCTTTGTCTGACTGATTGCTTAGTTCAGAGTTCATTCTCAAGGTTCATGTGTTTTTTTGGTTATAGCATATTTATAGAATTTCCTTCCCTTTGTAAGACAATATATCTGTTGGATGTATTTTGTTCATTCATCTGTAAGCAGATGGTTAGATACGCTTTCACCTGTGGGATGTTATTAAGTGTTATTAAGTGCACACATCTCTTCAAGATCCTCTTTCATTTCTTTTCAGTTTATATCCACAAGTAGAATTACTGGATCATATGTTATTTCTGTTTTTAATTTTTTTAGAAAAATGCATACAGTTTTTAATAGCAGCTGCACTATTTTATCTTACCACCATCAATGCATGGGGATTTCTTTGTCTCTTTGCATTCTTTCTAGCACTTGCTTTCTGCATTTTGATAGCAAGCATTCTAGTAAGTTTTGAGTTATATTTGTTGTGGTTTTCATTTGCATTTCCTGATAATTAGTGATAGTAATAATTAGTTGAGCATCTTTTTACGTTTATTGGCTATTTGTTTATTGTTTTGTGAAAAGTCTGTTCATATGCCTAGTTCTTTATACATTCTTGATATGAACTCCTTAAAAGTTATCTTATTTGGGACTGCAGATGTAGATCAGTGGTAAAACACTTTTCTAATGTATATAAGACTTTGAATTCAATCTACAGAAACCACCTCCACCCCTTTTGATATACTCATTTCTACTGAAATTGAGCAGTTATTTGTATTTTTCACTGAATTTTTTTTTTTTTTTGAAGGGGGTGCTGGGGATTGAACTCAGTTTTGTGCTTGCTAGGCAAGCACTCTACCACTGAGCTAAATCCTCAACCCCTCAAAAAAAAACTTCAACCCCTCTTTTTTTTGTTTTTAAATGACTGGTTCATAAGGAATTGTATATCTTAAAGCTTTTTTTCCCATAGCTAATAGTTTTCTTAATTTGTATATCTTGATTTTTTTACTTTTCGTTAATGTACAGAAGTTTAAAATTATTAGACTCAAATCTGTTGGTCTTTTTAATTTCATTTTTTTTAAGGTTAGAAGTACTTACTAAAAAAAAAAAAAACAAAAAAAACTTCCTAAACCAGATCCTAGATAGTAGTCCTCATTTTGTTTGTTGTTCTTATTTTGTATGTGTGTGCAGCTTTTTTTTTTTTTAGCTTTTTTTTAACATTTAAATTGTGAAGTTTGTTTTTGCATAACCTCTTAATTTTTTTTTTTTTAGGATGGAAATGGAGTTGTGCGTGGTTATTACTTATCTGTGTTTCTGGAACTCTCAGCTGGCTTGCCTGAAACTTCCAAGTAAGAGATGTAATTAAATAATATTCCTAATGTGCATTTACATATATCTCCCTAGCAATTTTTGTTTTGTTTTGTTTTTTGAAACAAGGTCTTGCTATATAGTTCAGGCAAGCTTTGAACTGACTGTGTACCTCAGGCTGGGCTCAAACTTGTGGTGATCCTCCTGCCTCGGCCTCCTGAGTGCTGGGACTGTGCCCCACCATGACCCCAGCTGATCTCTAGCAATTTTTGTCATTGACTTTTGTTAATTGCTGTATTGTATTTCTGTAAGATGTACAGTAGTATAGAATCCTTGACATAGTATGATAGCATAGACTGGCAGTCCTAAAAACTATTTTCTTTTAGGACCTCAGTTACTCAGAAGATTGAGGCAAGAATATACTAAACTGAAGCCCAGCCTGGGCAATTTAGTGAAATCCTGTCTCAAAATTTTAAGAAAGCGGGAGGGACATAACTCAGTGTGAAGACCCTGGGTTCAACCCCTAGTACCTCTACCCTGACTCCCCAAATTTGAGAAACATTGGAATTTGTGCATTTGTTGGATATTATCTAAATACCTTCATGGGACTATTTTGTTCTGACAAAGACAGGCTTCTTTTCTTAATTCATTTAACATTTCATTAAACCTACAGATAGGTTCTGAGTGCTTTTTTGTTGAATACTGAAGTGTTATGGAATTTAGGATTTAGCAGTGGTGAAGGGGCTGGGGATTTAGCTCAGTAGCTAGAGTTCCTGCCTTGCAAGCACAAGGCCCTGAGTTCGATCCCCAGCACCACACACACACACAAAAAAAGCAGTGGTGAAGATTAACTGCTAAAGTACAGAAGAAAAACTTAAATCATTGTGTCACTGTCTAGTAAATTTTAGTAATGGGACTCTGTGTAAATATTTGTGTGATTTCATTAATTTAAATATCTTTATAAAGGTTAGTGTACACATGTGTGTAATATTTCAGGGGCAATTTGGACCTGAGGAGGGCCTTAGAACAATATTTGTGGAGTGAGTTTTGTTGTTTAAGGAAGTAATAGGACTTTTCCTTAGGTTTGCAGTCCTATTTTTTTTAGACTTTCAGCTTTATAAAAGAAAAGGATTTTAGGTTGTAACATTTAGATTTAAGATTTTAGTTTATGTTTTTAATTTTTTAAGGTTTTAGTTTAATGTCAAGATTGAGATACTATGTAAATAATTTAATGTGAATTAATTGCCACATTTGTTAGAAGTGTTAGGGCTGTTGCTTATGATTTTAAAGAACTAATGAAAAGCCAGGCGAGGTGGCTCATGTCTGTAATCCCAGTACTCTGGGAGGCTGGAACAGAAGGATTGAAAGTTTGAGCCTAGCCTGGTCACTTTACTTGTACTTGATCCTGGACATATTTGACTACTTGCATTAATGTCTTTTTCTTCAGATTTTCAGTGTTCTTGTTTTCCTATGAGTTTGAATTTTCACTGTACTCTTCTTTAAAATTTAAATAAGAAGTTTGCTGTTTAAAATAAAGTTGATTTAACATACAGCTAATCAATCTATTTTGAAATGTATAATTCAGGGGAACTTAGCACATTCACAATATTATGCAATTGCACCTGTCTTTAATTTCAGAATATTTTTATCAACCCAGAATACCCAGTACTTGTTAAGTAAATATTCTCCATTTCCCTCCTTACCCTAATCCCTAGGCAGCTAGTATTCTGCTTTCTCCCTGTCTGGACTTGACTAGTCTGGATATTACTCTGCAAGGCGCAGGATGTGAAAGTCTGGTGCCGCTGGTGGTAAAAGAATTTACCAATAATCAAGGAATATAGAAAAGTTATAGAATTTATTGATACACTACAAGAGAGCAGCTGGCAAGTTCAATAGAGGATCACACCATGAGGGTGAAAGGCTGAAATTTTTATAAGGGGTTGAGGATGTGAAAAGGGTATGGGGTGGTCAAGAGTCAGGAAGGCTTTCTTTAGGTCAGCATGTATTCATTTATGTCATACGAGCACCTTTTATGTTAATGGCTACACATTAAAGGGAGCAGTTTAACATGGTCCAGTACTTTGGTCCTCATGGAAGGCCCATAAAGCCCTTAATAAGGGCATCTGTGTGCATGAATGCTGAGAAAAAGGTCACGGGCTATTGGGAAAGAATATGTGTTTTCCACATCTAAGGCATGCTTATTGTCTATTTTTACGTGTACTTTACCTGGGCAGAATGTTACGGCCACTTTGTAAATGCCAGAAATGTCAGAAAAGCCTGTTGGAGTGAGAGGCTGCACTCACTGTAACTATACAGTCACTATAGATTAACTCACTTTCTGCCTGTTCAGTCTCCACAGATATTTCATGTAAAAAAATCATATGAGACTTTTTATGTTTGCTTCATTAACATCATATGTTTTTAGTGTTCATCCATGTCAAATGGTGTATCAGAACTTCATTCCACTGTTTGTATATACTGTACCATCTTATTTGTTTATCCATGTATCTTTTGTTGGACATATGGATCATTTCCACCTTTTGGCTATTATGAATAGAGTTGCTATAACTATTTCTACTTATAGAAATATGTTTTAATTTCTTTTGAATGTATATCTGTTTGTAGAATTGTTGGATTATTTGGTAATTCTGTGTTTAAGTTTTTGAGGATCTGCCAAACTGTTTTCTACAGTGGCTGCATCGTTTTATATTTCCACCAGCAATATATAAGGGTTTGTATTTTTCTACATCACTTGTTATTTTCCATTTTTAATTACAGCTGTCCTAGTGGATATGAAGTGGCATTTTGTTAATAATTTTCATTTGCTTTTCTGACTAGTGAGTGAAGTTGAAAATCTTTTCATATATTTTATTGGTCATTTATATATCTCATTTGGAGAAATGTTCACTTAAGTCTATTGCTCATTTATAAATTGGTGTATCTTTTTATTATTGAATTATAAGAATTCTTTATATATTTTGTGTACCAAACCTTTATCAAATATATGATGTACAAATAAGTCCCATTGAGTAGGTTGTCTTTTCACTTCTAGATTCCCTTTGGTACAGAAAAGTTTATAGACTGTATCTTCTTTATCTTTTTATGGACTTGAAGGTTTCACATAATAGGATGTAGAAATCAAAATATATTGGCTTTTCTAATATATTTGTTTTCTATTAGATTTTTGGTTTCATAGTACTATACTGGGAATTGAACTCGGGCCTTTTGTGCTGAGTTACATCCCCAGCCCCCCACCCTCTTTTTTTGAGACCAGGTCTTGCTAAGTTACCTTAACTTGCGCTGTTTGAAAATTTTATAACCCTGGACTTCTTTTTTTTGGTGCTGGGGATTGAACTCTGGCCCTTGTGCTTGCAAAGCAAGCACTTTAACCACTGAGCTAAATCCCCAGCAAGCCCTGGTTTTCTGAATGCACAGTAAGTTGCATTATTTTAATTTATGTCAGAAAACGAAATTATTTTGAAATTTGTATTTTTTGCTCACATGGTGATTAACATCAAACAATAATAGGAATAATACTAGTATGTGAGGAAATGCAAGAAATATATGGGAAAATGCCCAACATTGGTAAAACGAAAGCAACTTTGAAGTACTTGTTTATACAAAGAATTATTTATTATTTGAGGTGCTATTTTATTTCTGATACATTGGTAAACTTTTTTTTTCCTGGAGATTGGACCCAGGGCCTTGTATATGCTAGGACAGTGCTCTGCCACTAAACTACATGCTTGTCTCTTTTTATTTTTTGTTTTTTATTTTGAGACAGGGTCTCGCTAAGTGGCCCACGCTGGCTTCAAACTTGTAATTGTCCTGTCTCAGCCTCCTGGGCAGTTGAGATTATAGGTGTGCACATTGTTAAACAATTTTATGAGGAAAACAGGACCTAGTGCCAGTCATGTCTTAGTGGCAGATTCAGTGTAGTGGTTTTAGTCCTGCATGGTGGCACATACCTGTAATCACAAGTTCAGGGCTAGCCTAGACAAGATAAAATACAAAAAGGACTACGGATGTAGCTTGGTGTTAGAGCACTTGCTTGGCATGCACCCCTGGGTTCAGTGTTGTTGGTTTCCTTCCCACCCCACCAAAGAACAAAATACTGTATTGCTTTTTTTGTAACTGAAAGAAATTTAACTGTATACTATGTATCAGTTGAGTTTCTTCTTGGGTGTTTAATAACCTTAATGTTCTGATGATTCCTTTACTTACTCTGTATCAACATTCTATTTTAAAATTTTAGATATGAATATCGTGTGGAGATGGTTCACCAGTCCTGCAATGATCCTACCAAAAATATCATTCGAGAATTTGCATCTGACTTTGAAGTTGGAGAATGCTGGGGCTATAATAGATTTTTCCGTTTGGACTTACTTGCAAATGAAGGATATTTGAATCGACAAAATGATACCGTAATTTTAAGGTAACACAACTTTTATCATGGGATGATAATATTATCAAAACCTTGTTCCAAAGTATATTAGTTTAACAGAGATGAATATTGAAATTCGTAGTAACCACAATCGTACCAGTTTCCTAACTGTTTAATTTTATGAGTTCTATGCGGTCAAGTGGTTAAAAATATTTGTTCAAGTCTAGTTACTGATTCCATTAAAAACAAAATTATTAGAAGTTGAGCATCCTGATCCAAAGGATGCTCTGAAATATTCCACAATCTGAAATATTTTTAGCACTGACATAATGTCACAAGTGGAATAGTCTACTCCTAACTCCATGTGAGGAATCGCAGTCAAAATGCAGGTGCACTAAAAATATTGTATAAAATATTGTATAAAAAATTTCAGTCTTTATTTATAAGGTGCAATCCAAGAATAGTGAGGAAATTCAAGAATGGGGAATCAAATACTGTTTTTGTTTTACTTGATAATACATTTTATATTACATTTGGGATGACTGGTTTTGCAAACTTAATTTTACAAAACAACTTCTGGTTTATTTTTAGATAATAGCAAATTACAAGTAAGGCAATAGAGATGAAAATTGATGAAAACCTACAAGGAATACATAAGTTATTAGCAGTGAGAAACAAGCTGTCAAGGGAGGTTCTAGAACAGCAGCCTGCTCAGCTGGGAGCCTCTGTAGGCCCTGCGTTCTGGGCTGTCATTACATGATACTGTCATTGAAAGGTGAAAATAAAAGAGATTTAGATAATGCTCTGAACTGAGATGTTTCAGACCATTTCAACAGCTTAAGAAATTTTTTTTCATCAAAACAAAAACGTGTTTCCCTTGGGAGCGATCTAATATGTGCCTAAATTTTACTTTTTCTGAGTTCTGGTCATCTCAGCATGCTGGATTAATGAGTTGCTATCATATTAGCCTTTACTGTTTGTTCTTTCTGCTTTTTCTAGGAGAAGAAAAAAGTGAAAAAAGGGATATGATTTTCAGTGTTGAAAGAAAATTCATGTTTCTGTATTTTCTTTTGGTGGAATTGTTTTAGTTCTATTTTATTCTTTTGGGTTTTTGTTTTGTTCTTTGAATTACTAAGAGAAATAATTTATTACTATTTCTTGATTTAGTCATAAAATTGCAAAATTATTTAAGAATCAATTTACAAAAGATCCATATTTCAGCTGGGCATGGTGGCACATGCCTATAATCTCAGTATTTGAGAAACTAAAGCAGGAAGATCACTTTGAATGTGAGACCAGCTCCAACTACACAGCAAGATTCTGTCTCAAAAAGCAAAAAAACTCAGTATTTCATAATGTTAGTCCTCTTACTGTATTTATAGTAATATTGCCAATCTTTATATTGGCAATCTGTGTGAGAGGGTCCCTGTTTTTTTAATGCAGTTTAGTCTGACTTCTTGTATTTATCTGGGCCATCCCTGTTTAGAAGAAAGGGTTTACTGACACGCTGTATATTAGTATAGGAACAGATTTCTGTTGTGATGTTTGGTTATCATTTACTCAACAATATTTATAGAGTCTGTGATATGTGCGTGACTCTGGCCTGAAAAAGGAATTAAGCCAGGTACGGTGATGTATAACCTTAATCCCAGCTACTTGGGAGACAGAAGCAGGAGGATTGCAATTTTAGCAACACCATATCTCAAAATGAAAAAAAGAGCTGGGATGTAGTTCTATTAGAGCACTTGCCTAACATGCATAGAGCAACCCCAATACTGCAAACCAACAAAAAGAATTGAACATGGTTTTTGTCCTTCAGGAACTCAAGATGAAAGAGGCAGATAAAAATAATCTTATAAAATAATCCTGTAGGGCTGGGGATTTAGCTCAGTGGTTAAAGTGCTTTCCTTGCAAGCACAAGGACATGAGTTCAATCCCCAGCACAAAAAAAAAAAAAAATATATATATATATATATATATATATATATATTCCTGTAAATAGAGTTCATAAATAGGGAAGTGAGCTTTTAATTATGCTATTACTCATAATATTTATTTAATGAATGATTGTACAAAATTTAAACCTCAGTCTAGGATTCTGTTGGAACTTTATATGTACTTAACTTGAAAATTATTTAAGGCTTTCCTATAACTTTATATAAACAAATATATATTTATCTTATTCTTTCATTACAAAAGAAAGGAGAATTTATTTCTACCCTCTCCTGTATAAGTATCCTTGACTGAAATTAGATATCTCCTGCTGTTAAATATTAGATGATCAGCATGTTCTTAGGCTAGGTCTAAAATCCTAGAAAAAAATGGAATGATAGCTGTGTTAGCTTTCTGTTCTTATAACAAATACCTGAGATAATCAATTTAGAAAGAGAAAAGTTTTATTTTGACTCACAGTTTTGTAGGCTTCTCCCCATAATCAGTTGGCTGTGTTGCTTTGGGTCTGTGGCAAGGCAGTACATGGGGTAGAATTGCATGATGGAACGAAACTGGTCACTTCATGGCTAGGATGTGAGAGAGAGGAAGAGGAAGGAGCTGGCGTCCCACTGTCCTCTTCAAGGGAATGTCCCCAGTGATATGAGCATTTCCCAGTAGCACTACCCCAGGGAGCAAGCCTTTAACTCATGGGCCTTTCAGGAACATTTAAGATCTAAATTATAGCAGTAGCTAACATAAGGGGTCAGAGTAGAAGGGTTGGGGAGACTTTCAAATTACTTAGTCTTGTGGGTCTCTCTTTTTTCAAAAACATCTTTAGATGTATATCTCAACTTTTCTGTAAATGGAGTTATGTTTGGATGCTTAACAGAGAGGTTTGTTTGCTTTAATAAATACAAGCTTTTTAAAAATACGACTATAGATACATTAAGACCTTACTTGTCCATTAATAGAATTTAATATTGATACTTATTTTTTTCCCCTAACCATAGCTGGCGTATGCTGTATTGTGATGTGGGGAGTTCTGATTTTAAGCTCTCTGGAGGGATTGAGGATATCATTTATTTAAAGCCTGGAATGCTTTAGGTTAACTGTAAAGCAATCCTGAATTTTGACTCAGTGAGTGAGTTTTCCTGAAAGATAGGAAATAGGGAATAGAATAGGGAAATAAAAAGGACAGCACTTAAACTTTGCATTATTTTGGTAGGGCCTGATTTAAGCAAAGGTTTAGGAAAATACAATATTTCTGTTTCTTTCTGTGTAGTATAGTCCTCTCTTCCCAGCTCGTGATCATCATATCTGAACTGCATTATTATATTCAGTATACGTTACTTGGTTCACTTGGAAGCTTAATCCTGTTATAGAGGTTATTTCTAGAAAACTACATTTTACATTTAGACAACTTTCAGAAACTTAAGTTGTCGTGAATTGCAGACCGTATGTGCATGTTAGAAACTCTTAGTTCATTTGAATATGTACCTTAAAATCAAATAAACTAAATAAGTTAATATTGTAGAATTTGTAGTTTTAGACTCAAGGTCAGGTTGATAATATTTTACTGTTGGATTATTTTTCATGTGGAACTGTTCTTTTAAGGTTTCAGGTACGTTCACCAACTTTTTTTCAAAAATGCCGGGATCAGCATTGGTATATCACACAGTTGGAAGCTGCACAGACTAGTTATATCCAACAAATAAACAATCTTAAAGAGGTAAAGAAATAACAGTATTTCTGTTTACCTTTTTGCCTATTACATTTGGTTTTAGATTTTTGATATTCATTTCTGTTTATAATTTTGTAGAAAAAAATCCAGTTATTCTGTTCCCTATCCTTTTGTGTCTGTGTTGTATACTCTCCAGTTTGATAGCCATTTGCCATACTTGGCTATGTCACTTTAACTTAATTAATGATACTGCTCCTTAGGTGCTTGTACACAAATTAGTGTTTGTATTGGGCATTGCTGATGCAGAACATTTCCATTATCTCATGAAGTTGTATTGCACAGTACTGCTGTAGTTTGAGGTAAACTGTTTTTTTGATATGACTAAATTCTGTTCCACAAACTGTCTTGGATTTAAAGATTTCAAAACTCTGGAATACTTGAAATTTCTCCATCTTGAACTCTCAGTGTTGTTGACCAGTAGAGGAGATCCCTTAATAAATTTTTATTTTACAATAATGAACAAAAATACATGAAGAATTTTTCTTTTTCTCCAGTGGAACTTGGGATGAGGTAGGAGGTTGAATGGTGAAAGTGGTTAAATAGATGAGGAAAGAAAATAATAAATATGTTGGGAGATTTTCATGTTACGTGTACTATTTAAAACTGCTGAAGCTGTAGGTCAGCAATAGAGCAAGCAGTTGCCTAGTATTCATAAGACTGTGATTTTGATACTTAGCTCTGCATAAAATTAAAAGCTGCCTGTATTTGTTTGCTAATTGTATATATAGCTTGTGCTAGATATGCAAAGATGAGAATAAATGGGGAAGTTTATCTTTGTCATGGAATTTTTTCCTAAAAGGCAGGAGAGGGTGAGAGAGACAGTTCAAGAATTAGTTTTAGGAACACTTTTTTCTTCTCACTGTGTCAAAGGGCACTTTTTATGACTAATGTTACTTTTCCTGTTCTTATTTTAAAAGAGACTTACCATTGAGCTGTCTCGATCTCAGAAATCAAGAGACTTGTCACCACCAGATAATCATCTTAGCCCACAAAATGATGACACATCTGAGACACGAGCTAAGAAATCTGGGTCATCCTCTGAAATACTTCTTGAAAGTGGTCCTGCTACAGCTTCTGTAAGAGAGACCAAGGAAGATGAAGAAGATGAAGAGAAGATTCAGAATGAAGATTATCATGTAATAATTGGGCCAGTTTTAGGTTGATAACAGAAATGATCGAATGATAGTATTATGCTTTCCTACATGTAGAGAAAACAGTATATTTGTAATATTGTCTGTTGAGTTTCGTTATTGATGGTGTTCTCTAAATATTAATGTTTATGAGTCCTAAGTTGTTGAATCAAAGCATTTCAAAGTTCTAAAATTTAGTTTATTATAGAAAACTAAGTGATCTATGAAGCAAATTGTGATGTACATTCTAAAAACAAAATTCCCTGAAACCAAGAGGTACCTTATCATTGCATATGCTGAAATAATGATTTGGTGCTTGACCTGAGAGATTGCTAAGTTTTGTCCTAGCTAAATAATAACCAGAAAAATAAGTGTTCATAGTTGGCCATGATGGTGCATGCCTATAATCCCAGCACTTCTGAGGCTGAGGCAGGAGAGTCACAAATTTGAGCCTGGCCTGAGCAGTTTACCAATTTAGCAAGACCCAATCTCAAAAAAGTGCTGTGAGTATGGTTCTTGCAAAGGCGCCATCCCGCAAAAAAGGTTGTTATTTTTAGTTGATACAAGTATAGTGACAAGATTGTTTTGTGTTTGTTAATTTTTGAGATTACAGACTTGCAGTTATGTAATGACCTTGAGCAGTATAAAGGTTAGATAGGTTTTGAATGATAGTTTAAAGTAATAGTCTATGAGGAACCTTACTGGAAGCTGATGTGTAATATGTGAAGCATTTCCAGTTGCACTGAGGGCCCAGCTGAAATTGACCGCCACATGCTTATAGTGACATCAGTCAGTGTGATTGTGTGATTTTTCTCTAGGAAGTATTCACTGATACTTGTATCGTGACCTAGCTTGGGTGACTCAACTGAATGGAAACACTTGGAATAGAAATCTTGTTTTTGCCTTAATCTAGCATGAACTTTCAGATGGAGATTTGGATCTAGATCTTGTTGGTGAAGATGAAGTAAATCATCTTGATGGCAGCAGTTCTTCTGCTAGTTCCACAGCAACAAGTAACACAGAAGAAAATGACATTGATGAAGAAACTATGTGAGTATTCCACATTAACTATCACGGTGAAGCATCTAAGTGGTAATTATTAGAATCATCTTAACGAAGGCTTAAATGAAGAATAGTCAGCAGTTTTTCTACATGTCACATCTTACATAATGGAACTTGATGGAAAAACTGAATCAGGAGAACAATTTTCCTCCCTCCCATCTCTGAAGTTCTAAGCCAAGAATTGTTTTTTGTTTTTTTCTTGTTTTCTTTTCATGGTATGGGGGATTGAACTCAGAGCCTTCATTTTGAGCTACATCCCTACCCCTTTTTTATTTTAATTTTTAATTTTTTTATTTTTTAATTTTTTACTTTTTTTGGTGCTGGGGATTGAACTCAGGGTCTTGTGCTTGCAAGAAAAGCACTCTAACCACTGGGCTAAATCCCCAGCGCCTTTTTTATTTTAGGACAAGGTGTTGGTAAATTGCCAGATGGGGCTCAAATGTGTAATCCTCCTACTTCAGCCTTCCAAAGTGGTAGGATTATAGGTGTGTGCCACCAGGCCCAGAAAGTGTTTTTTCGGTTTAACTTTTTTTTTTTTTTTCTTTTTTTGGTGCTGGGGATCGAATTGGTTTAACTTTTCAATTTTAATCTTGAAATTATTTATATTAAGAATGTTTCAGAAATAGTACTTAGAATTTTTTTTCTGGAATTTCTATATTACTGTCACATGAATTCATTTCCTAAATGTTGATGTTTTGCTTGATTATGTTTGTTTTTCTGTGCATAACTTTTCTAAGACATTTGAGAGTAATACATTTCTTCTTGTATACTCCTTAAAATCAAGGATGTTTCTTGCATAGCTACAGTACAGTTATCAAAATCAGGGAATTAACATTGATGTGATCAAATAACCTTTTAAAAATTTTGTCAGTAATATCTTTTGTCTGGTCCATGGTGTCATTTAGATTTAGTAAAACCTCTTTAATCTGCTTCAGTGTGGGTCTGCCTGCCTGCCCGCCCACCTGCCTACCATCTTTCCCACTCACCTTTCCTCCCTCTCTTCCTTTCTTCTCTTTCTTTCATGATTGCCACTTTTGAAAACTACAGAGTAGTTATTTTGTAGAAAGTCCCTTGATTTGGACTAGTCTGTCTCCTGTGATTAAATTGAGGTTACTCACTTCTGGCAGAAGCGCTTTAGAAGTGATGATGTATCCTTTTTAGTGCATCTTGGACAGAGGCACTCAGAGGCACCTATGTCAGTCTGTCCCATTGTGGGTAATTTTTTTTTTTTTAATTGGTGGTGGTAGTGATGGCGCAAGGGATTGAACCCAAGGCTTCATGGATGCTAGACAAGTGTTCTGCCACTGAGCTACTTCCTTTGCTTCCCCCTTCCTTTGGCCTCACACTTGGAATCCTTCTGCCTCACTCTCACAAGGAATTTAGATTACAGGCTTATACCACCAAGCCAGCCAGTGATTAATTTTGGTCGCTTGGTCGAGATAGTATCTTCTATGTTTCTAGGCTTTAAAATTAGTTTTCCCTTATTAATAAGTATTTATTTTTCCTTCCCCTTTTTTGTATTAATTTTAATGTCTCTTGATGATTCTTAGCTGAAAAAAAATTACTGTTAATTGCCAAATGATGATTTTCTAATTCCATTATTCCTTCTACATTAATTAGTTGGAATTCTACCTTAAAGAAGAGCTTTTCTTCTGCCTGATTGACGAGTTAATTTCATTAGTATTGATTATTATATTATCCATTATTTTAATTCCTTTCCATTATTGATGTTACCTTACCATTATTCATATTATCCAAAATTTGGCCAGTTGAGAACCTGTTATGGCTAACTCATGGATTCTTTTGAAATATCCCTATCAGTTTTTAAGCACTTTGTAACTTTCTAGTGCTATGAGATTGCCCATGTTTATCTTGTATTTTCTTTGTCTCAACCCTGTATCAACTGTTTACATAAGAGTAAAGTAAAAGAGGGTTCTTTCTGTTGCTTTGTTTGGTTTTTCTCTTTGGTGCTAGGATCGAACCTAGGGCCTCACATTTTCATTTAATGTTCCTACTTTAGCATTTGTACCAAATGGGTCGGTTAGTTAAAATGTGAAGCCTAAGTATAGTTCCTAAATCAGAAGTCAGTATTATAGTTAGGTTTTTAAATATATAAAATAGAACTGCTTGATTTAAATCAACATGGAAAATTTACAGTTGATTATTTTGATAATAATTCTTTGAAACCGCCCACCACTACTATAATAGTGATTGAACTCAGGGTCTTTGCCCTGAGCTACATACACAAACTCTATTTTTTTTTTTTTTTTGAGATAGATTCTTTAAATTGACCAGACTGAGCTCCAATTTGAGATATTCCTGCCTCAGCCTTCCACAGTGCTGGGATTACTAGCACACAGTACCACAACCAGATTGATCCTGTGAATGGAAATTCAGTCTGCTAATAGTTTAAATATATAGTTATATCTCAATTAGTTTGTTAAATTGCTAGGCTTTATTTCAAGATTGTCCTCAGGGCAGTTGGATTTCATGTAACTAAAATGTGTCCTTCACACACCAAACCTTTCACCAAATTGACTTCTTAATCTTTTTTTTTTTTTTTTGAGGCAAGGTCTTACTATGTAGTTCAGGCCAGCCTTAAACTCACTATGTAGCCCAGGCTGACCTTGAACTCATGGCGATCCTCCTGCCTCAGCCTCTCGAGTGCTAGAATTACAGCCATGTGCCACCACTCCTGACTTTTAATCTTTTTTTCTAATAGTGTTTGTGTTCTAACTTCACGTACAGTGATAGCTCAGTAATTATAATTCACAGAAATAACAGCACAGGTTAATTCATTCCTTTTATAGATGAGGAAATGGGCATACAATATGGGTAATGATTAGCACCATATTTTTGTTAATTGTGTTTAACATAATGATAATTTTATTCATTCTTAGGTCTGGAGAAAATGATGTAGAATATAACAATATGGAATTGGAAGAGGGAGAACTCATGGAGGATGCAGCTGCTTCAGGACCTCCAGGTACAGAGGCCAAGCCTCAAAAGCCTTTTCGTCTTGTCTGTTTTGCTCTTTTTGGACTGCATCATATTTTAGCATATGGTAGCAACTGCTCTATGTGGTTCACAGTGTTAGAAGTGCTCTATATTATAGTATGGATTTTAGAGTATATTGATAATATTTAAAACAACAATCATAGCTAACATTTGCAAAATGATCTTACGTATCAGGCGCTGTGTGAAACCCTTTGTGTGTACCTTGTTTACTCAAAGCATTCTGTGAAATAGGTTCTAATAATACCTGCCTTTTATAGCTATCAAAAGTGATGTATAGACAAACTAATCAACTTGTCATGTTTTCATAATTTAGTAAATGAAAGAGTAATTGGATCCTTATGTTTGTCTCAAACCAAAGCTCGTATTGTGTATTGTTCAATTATGTTTGTGAATCTTGTCTACAACAGTTAAAAGCTAGTTTTGTGCTGATTTATCCATTGTTGGAACCCACCTGTTGCTATAACTGATAACATAGATTGAATAATGTATGAAGAATAAGCCAGGTGTGGTAGCTCACACCTGTAATTCTACCACTCGTGAGGCCAAGGCAGGGGAATTGCCGCGAGTTCAAGACCAGCTTGAATTATGTAGCAGGACCTCATAGTTCAAACAAACAAAAAAACAAAACAGTAAAGATTTATTTGACTCAAATTTTGAAGAATAAGAAGTTCAAGGTTAGGCAGCTGCATCTGATGAGGTCCTTCTTGTTGCTGGAAATTCTCTAGAATTCTGAGGCATTGCAGGGTATCACGAGCAGAAAGAATGTCCTAATTCAGGTTTATCCTCCTCCTGTTTTTTTAAGCCACATTCCCATTAGATTAGGGCCCTACTCTTGTGGCCTCATTTAATCTTAATTATTTCCCAAACATCCTGCTTTCAAGTATATGAGTTAAGTTTGCACGCACTTAATAGCTCAAATGAGGTTTGAATTTCAACATTAGTTTTGGTGGGCATACTTAAACCATATCATTCTGCCTCTGAAACACCAAAGCTCATGTCTTTTCAGATACAAAATACATTCATCCTGTCACCAATTCAGAAGTCCAGTATTTTACCTAAGATGAGCATACTTCTTCCAGCTGAGACCCTATAAAAACAAAACAAGTTTTCTGTTTCCGACAAGCAAATGATAGGATAGGGATAAGGGTAAGCATTTGGGTTCCAAAAGGCAGAAATTGACCAAAAGACATGAAATAATCAAACCAAAGCAAATCCAAATGTCAGTGGGGAAACATTAAGTTTTTGTTTTTGTTTTTGTTTTAAACATTGTTTTAAAGCTTAAAAAAAATCCTGTTACGTGCTGCCCAGGTCTATATGCACAGGTCCATTTGCTCACCATTCCCAAACAAGCCAGCCACAGGAAGCCATTTTTTGGTGAAAGGGGAAAAAAAAGTGGTTTCATTTAAGGCTGTCTCTTGAGCACAGATCACCACTGCACTGTATCCAAGTGTGGAAGGGCCTTTTATAGTAACGAACAGAGGAGCGCGGGCTATGCATAACTTCAGGCTTGTTTTTTTCCACCCAGCCATCTTCTGCTCCCTTCTTTCTCTGTGGAATGGAAACTGGACTTTGACTTCGTGGTTCCAGCATCTGTGTATTTTGTATATTCCTCTGGGCTAAGGAGAGGAGGTTGCAATTTACACAATGTAGGCCTAAAAGTTTGGAGCCTGAGGAGGTTTGAAGAACCCATTCATGTCTAAAGAAAAAAATTTTTATCATTCCACTTTGTCCTGCAGATTGCAACCTTTTTTTTTTTTCCCCCCTGTGGTGCTGGGGATCGAACTCAGGGCCTTGTACTTGCTAGGCAAGCACTCTACCACTGAGCTAAATCCCCAACTCACTTAATCCTTTTTTTCATATATTGCCTCCTGTACACACTGGGTTAAGGAATCAGCCCAGAAGGTTTGGAAACCCTGCTTTGGGGCTTTGCTGGCCAAGTCCAACGGGTTACTCTCACAGGTTGCATGTTGGTACCTGTAGGTCTGTCATTCTAGTATCTCAAAAGCATCAGCCCTGCTTCAATGGCTCCAAATAATTTCCATGGTGGTTCTATCCTGCAGCAGGTTTCTGCCTAGCCTCCTACACATTTAAGGGGAAGCCACCACATCTCCATAGCTCTTGTGTTCTCAGCCTACAGACTTAACACCTGTGGTGTGTGGATACCACCAAGGCATACTGTTTGTACTCTGGAGCACAGCGTGATCCACACCTGGGTCCATTTGAGCACCTAGTGGTATGGCTGAACATAGCACCAGGGTGAATCCTAAAGTGGCCCTCGTCAGCAAGCCCTTGGAAACTACCCGTGTCCTGAGACCACATTGTCCTCCTAGGCCTTTGGGTCCTGTGATATGGGGGCCTTGGTCCCATTGTCTTCACGATTAGCACCTGGCTACTTTTTATTGGAATTAATCTCTCCAAGTGACAGCTATGCCCTTGGTATTCTTTTTTTTTTGTATTTTTGGTATTTCCTGAACACCCTTTTTTGCTCTTTATATGAGCAGGCTGTGGATTTTCAAATCCTTATAGTTTGCTTCCATGTTTGTTATAAATTCTACCTTTAGGTCATGCCTTTGCTCCTGAATCTTGATATATGCAGTTAAAAGTACCCACAGAACTTCACATTTTGTTCTGAAATTTCTTTCTCCAGATAACCTAGCTTATCACATTGAAATTCTATCTTCTATAAACTAGTATGTGGACACAACTCAGATACTTACTACTTCATAACAAGAATGGCCTTTACGGTCCACATTTTTATTCGAATCCTGGTCGTGAGCATTTGGCCAGTCTGCAAGAAGTTCCAAACTTTGCCTTGTGTCCTTGTCTTCTGAGTCCTCACCAAGATCACATGAAATACTCTGTTTACATTATTTCCCTTCAAGTCTACTCCTTCAAGTCTTTCCCATTGTGGTCCATTGCCTAGTTCCAAAGTGATTGTTATAGCAACAAACTCACTCACAGTATCAGTTTTCTTAGTCCATTTTTTGTTACCATAACAAAATACCTGAGACTGAGTGGTTTGTAAAGAAAAGAGGTTTATTTGGGTCCCACTTCTGGAAGTCTCAAGAACATGGTGCTGCCATCTGCTCTGCTTCTGGTGAGGGCCTTTGGCAGACGGCAGAGTTGTGTACAAGAGTGGAAAGTGGGCACATGTGAGAATGTCAGATGTAACCTTTGCATTGGAACAACTCACAAGTTAAGTAATCCAGTCTTCAGGGACCTAACCCAGTTTCTCAAGAAAGACATAAATTTATTCATGAAGGTAGAGCCTCTGTCATCTAATAAACTTTTTAAAATTCCCATACTTCTCAACACTGTAATGTTTGGAATCAAATTTCAATATAAATTTTGGTGAGACATTCAGACCCAGCACCCATTATCGCCCTTAATGTGAACCCTGGCACGTTCTTTTGCATATTCGGATACTGAAGACCTCTTTATTTAATATTTCTACTCGTGTCCTAAGCCATGTCCTTTTTCTCTTCCTTGCTTTATTCTCTGGTGATTTCATCCACACCTTTATTTTTGTTACTATCCAAGCGCTGGTTACTCTGGAAAGCGCTATCTCAAAGGTTTCTGAGGTTCTGTTTGATTTTCTTCACTCTCGCTTTAGGAATTGCCAACTTACAGCCATAACAGGATCCCACTGCACAGTGACCATGATAGTTAATATTTTATAAACTGGCAATACTAAGTATTGAGGGCATGTGGAGAGTTGGAAACTGTCATGCCATGCTGGTGGGAATGAAAATTGATACCATGGTTTTGGAAAACTGTTGGGCAATATTTACCAAAATTGAAATATACATGTCTACGAGTTTCCCATTTCCAGCAGAAATGTGAGCCAGTGTTTGGCAGCAGAAATGTGAGCTAGATTTTTACAGGAATTTTTAGAGCGGCATCATTCTTACTTAGTTTTTTGTTTTTAAGGGAAACAAATTAATTTCTAACAAATTTAAGGATGTGAAAATGTAGACTGTAAAAGTCCTTTAGGACTAGACTCTGTAGGACTATGAGATTTGTCCTAATGCATATGTATGCTATGCTGTAATGAATTTGAGTTGATCAGTGTCAGTTTAACAAGATTCATCTGGCTCGGCACAAGAGGAAAGGAGCTTGTCACTGATCCATTTGCTTTTTTACACGATGTTTTATTTTTCCATGTGAGCTTAAAGAATGGTTATTTGCTTATATTTTTAGTGGCTGACTTGATTGATTGATTGATTGATTGATTGATCAATCGAGACAGGGTCTCACTATGTAGTTCAGGCTGCCCTTGAACTGACTATGTAGCTCAGGGTGGCCTCAAACATGGGGTGATCCTCCCTCCTCTGCCTCTTGAGAGCTGCGATTACAGGTGCACACCAACACATCCAGCTATTTGGCCTTATTCTTAATAGCCAAAAGCTAGAGCCAACCCAAATTCTTTCCCAGTAGAATAGAGAAACAAGTTGGATATGTTCATATACTGGGATGAAAATAAATAAAATACTGCTATGTATAGCATTATAGATGAATCTTACAAGTCTAATGTGGAACAGGAAAAATAAGAGTACATACCATATTATTACATTTGTATAAATTTAATCTATGATGTTTTAAATTAAGAACAAGGTTCCCTTCAGGGAGTAGTATTGATCAACTTTAGGAGGCATGGTGGGGATTCTGAGGTGCCGGTAATCTGTTTTTTCATCTTAGTGTGATTGCTTTGTGAATACTGATTAGGCTGTACACTTAAGTATAAGGCATACATACACATATACACAGAATGGTGGTAACATTAACTTTGAGGGAAACTGAAATAGATGCTAAGCCCATTGATTGCTCTGTAGGGATATGATAGTAGAACGGGAATGACCATGTGGACAGGGAGTGGCCGAAGTGTATAAACCTCCAAAGAAAGGAGTTTTTGTTGAGCGATGGGGCTAGAAGAGCAGTAAGAATCAGGAGATGGTTAACTGTTCTTTGTACTTTAGGTGCGCTTAATACAGGAGGCTGAGCAACTTCTATTTTTTTTGTTTGTTTGTTTTTGGTGCTGGGGATTGAACTCAGGGCCTTGCACTTGCTAAGCAACCACTGTGCTAAATCCCCAGCCCCGCAACTTCTATTTTTAAAGGAGAACAAGAGATCAGGGCAGTAGATAAAACAGCCCAGGATACAAGGTTTATCATACATCGTAACCACCTGTGGTTTACTAGCCATCACTTGGATATAGATCCCAGGTCCCACTCCACTGTTTTCACTCACTATATCTGCAGTAGAGGCAGGAATCTAATTTTTTAATCTTCTCCAGCTGACTGATATGTAGCCTAACTTGGGAACTCCTAGTAAAAGAAGAGGTAACAGTTTCAGTGTAAACGGGAGATAGTTTTCTGCAGTGTAATGGGAGTTGCAGTAGACACAGCAGCTGGGAAGAAAAATTGGCAGTGACATCCTTAGAAGAAGAAATAAGTGGAAGACAAATGAGGACAAGAGAATTTGAAAATAAGTGAAAAACATGCAAATTATTAATTGGCCCAAAGCTTCTAAATAATGGAACTTTTTCTCTAAATCATTTTGGGCTGAGCCTCTAAAATACTCATGTGTGATTTACTTATTACACACACATACATGCGCACATACACATTCACTCACACACATCACACATGCATGGTTTTGTCTTTTGTTTTTTCTTAAATAATATTAGGGAATGAACTCATGGCCTTTGCACTGATATGCATATACATATACATACACATACACACACACTGTGCTTGCCTCGGGAACACACATACACACACACGGCCCTTACCCCTTTACTTGTTGACACAGGCCCCAGGCTGGGCTTAAATTTGAAATCATTCTTCTTTAGCCTTAGCCTTCCAGAGTGCTGGAATTACAGGCACGTACCACCATTCCTGGCTGGACCTAATTATATTATCTTTGTATTACCTATTTCAGAGTTTCTTGGATATGTAGAGCTTTTTTTTGTAGAGCTTTTTCTTTGTTCTTTTTTTTTTTTTTTTCTTTTTCTTTTTTCGTGTGGTACTAGAGCTTGAATACAGCCTTATCTGTAGTAGGCAAGCCTCTTTTTTGGTGGGGGTTGCTAGGGATCGAACTCAGGGCCTTGCACTTGCTAGGCAAGTGCTCTACCCCTTGAGCTACATCCCCAATCCTATAGGCAAGCACTCTTAACGCTGATGCATGTAGCCTTTTTTTTTTTAGTGTTGTATCTTTTTAGAATATTAGCTTTATTGAAGGTCAGTTTTAAGCAACATTTTTATACTTCATTGCTGGACATCATAATAGTCAATAGAGAAAAGTCAGGTGCTTACCTTGGCTTTAGGAGCTTAGTCCATTATAGGTGTCTATAATGTGTACCAGTCATTAACAAGTTCAGTCAAAAAATATCAAATTGTACTCCAGGATTTAATCATTCTAGAAAAAATGTCTACCAAACTGTCATAGCCTGAACATTTTGTCATCTAGAGACTTGGAGGGGATTCTTATTTTGGTGTCTTGTTCTTTGGAATCTGTTAGACCATGGAGTTTATCTTCTTTCATTTAAGACTCGTGAGTCATGGGACACAATCTCTTTTTTCTTGCCCTTATCCCTCATTTCCTAAGTTGTGCACATTGTACACATTTGTTATTGTTTTATTTTTAGGGCTCCACATGAGGGTGATCATTGCTCTTGACTTCTGGGTATTAATAAGACCACTGCTTAATCAGTATGCTGTGGTGTATGTCTTTGTGCTTCTCATCATGAACATGAACTCCTAAGAGAGAGATGTGTAGACAAGTGTTCAAACAACATTAAACATGTTTTTTTCTTTTAGGAGTACTTAAGTTTGTGCAAATATACATTTTTCTACATCTTTATTTCTTTTGCAGGTAGTGGCCATGGCTATGTGGGTGCCAGCACCCGAATGTCAAGAAGAGCACATTTATGCTCTACTGCTACCAGCAGTTTATTAGACATTGATCCTTTAATCTTAATACATTTATTGGACCTTAAGGACAGGAGCAATATGGAAAATTTGTGGGGCTTACAGCCTCGCCCGCCTGCCTCACTTTTGCAGCCCACAGGTAAAGTAGTTTCTTCTTTCTGTTGTTCTATAAAAGAACTGTTGAATTTTCACCCATGTATTTCATAAGTGGAAATACAATGTATTTCTGTAGCAAATAGGTTTTTCATTGTATGCCATAAGAATGACATACCAACCAAATTACTTTTTCTACAAATTACTGTATCGCCCAAAGGTGTTATACACAGAAACAAATTAAAAATACCTTTCAGGAGATTTTTAATGAGTTAACATTTATATTGTGCCTAATTGATAGTTTAATCTAATGGTGGTGAACCCATGGTGCACGTGCTGCAGCAGGCTGTTTGTATCATTGATAGCTCTAAAAGGTTCACTATCACTGGTGGAATCCATATATAAGTACAATTATCTTCTTTGTGAATGGCTTAGTTTTTTTCAAACCTAACTCCTAAGAGGAACTGTGTGTAAATTAAACATAGAAAAATGTAGTTAGTTATTCATGTGTTGGTGTTCATTAGATTAAAAATGTATGCCAGTTGGCAACAGTGTTTTATGTGCGAAAATTACACGTTAAAGAGAAATAACTGGTAAGGTGGTATATGTATGTTGGTAATCTCAGCACTGGGGAGGCTGAGGGAAGAGGGTTGCCATGAGTTCGAGGCCAGCTTGAGCTTCATAGTGAGTTCAAGGCCAGTTTGAACTACATAGCAAGACCCTGTCTCAAAAAATCAAAATAAATAAATAAGGTGGAACTTTGTATTAATCTGTACTTTCTGAAACTCTCAGAGATAGTTATTTTGGCTAGCTAAGGATTTAAAATTGTAAGTTATGTTTTTAAAACTTTTTATTGAATTGTTTTCAAAAATATATTCAATATATTAAGAAAATATACTGAACTTTACCTTCTTAAATAATGGTATATAAATCAAGTCTGTCTATACAATAATTTTGTTGCTTCTTTTTACCTACAAAATCTAAGGCAGAACCTCTTTAGCAAACAAAAAGAGCTGCTGTTGTAAGGTGCAGAGTAGTTTCTTTATTCAAATACTGTATACTTACTAAATGGAAATCTGTGTCTTTATTTATGTTTGGTTTTTGAACTTGTGCCAGTCCTCCTGCTTTAGTTTCCTAAGTGCTGGGATTACAGGTGTACATCACCACGCCCATTTTAGTGTCTTTATTTTGAAAAGTTGCCTTCAGCCAATTTATGGGACAGTGGCCTTTTGTCTGGACCTAAGTACATTTTATATGAGGTTTTGCTTCCATGAAAATTGGCATTTGCAAGGCCTAGTGAAACAGATGAGTTCCCATTCTACAAGTAGATATGTGAATTGGTTTATCCTTGTGAAGGACAGTTTTGTAGTAGATTAAATGAATAGGTAAAATCATATTTTTAAAAATATTTAATGTTTTTTAACGTTATTTTTAAAAGACTGCAAAATGTATGAATAGTAAGATCTCTGTTCTCTAAAAATTTTGTTTTCTATGTAAAATTTATATCGAGATGACCTGAGTTGCAAATACACATGGTTATGATATGCTATAGGGTGAGTGGAGTAAGTGATAGAAAGAAGAAGCTAATTATGAACTTAAACATCTTGTGTTGGACAAACATGTGAGATGTCAATGTAGAGAGGCCTAATAGCTAAAAATTAGAATGGAATATAGGCAGTTGTTTTCCCAAAGGTAATGCTGGATAATGAAAACTAAGGGAGTAAGATTGTTAAAGGGTTGTGTTTTGGTTTGGTTTGGTTTGCAGTACTGTGGTTTGAATTCAGGAAACACTGTGCTACATCCTCAGCATATATGTGCTTAAACACATACACACACATACTTTTTTTTTTTTTTTTTTTTTTTTTGAGCTAGAGCATCAAACTTGCTGTCTTCCTGCATTGGCCTTTTATGTAGTAGAGATTACAGGTGTGTACCAACCTGCTGGCTATAAAAGAATATTAAGAATAAGGAGAGCCAGTGACATAAGCTAGATGAACCATGTTTTTATTGCATGTAAGGAAGATGAGCCAGATTAAGAGCCTTTTCAAAAGGAGAAAAAACAAGAGAACAGTCATGGAAGCCAAATGAAAATAACCTATCTGTGAAGGGAAGTTAATAAAAATTAAAGATTTGGCTTTTTTATTATTAAAAGGCTTGCTTGGACTTTAATGTTTATTTTGACTCTGTGTGTTTTTTATTTCAACACATAGAGTTAACGAAGGTCTGTTATGTATCAGATTCACCACAAGTCCATGATTAAACACTGTGATCTAAAAAGTATCATAAAATCTGACCCAGATTTTAAGGTACATGTGCCAAGTAGGATTCGAAGGTCATGTTGGGTCCATTCTGTGGAAGGCCTTGCCAAGCTATTGTGAGAGGTTTATTTATAGTAAGCACTAGGTATTCGTTGTTTCATTTTAGGAATGGTTTAATTCAAACTGCATTTTACAAACCTGACTGCTGAGAAAACTATGAGAAGTGGAGGCTTAGTTGGGGTACTATTCTATAAATTCATTTCAGTCATTCTAGGAAAGATTTTACTTATAACGTGTTTTGTATTGCTTGACAACTGATTAGAATGTGGTAAAGAGGACTGAAGGAGTTTAGGTAACTAAGAGAAGGATGATGGCATTGATGAATACTGATATCTGGAGGAAAAGCAGTGGAGGATGGTCATTCCTGAAAGCCATAACCAAACAATGTTAAAAAAAAAAAGTGCTATAGATGAGACTGACTTCTCTTTAACCTTACAACCTCGTACATTCAAGAAGACTTCTTCATTTTGAGTGTAGGATCTTCGAATCATCAGGCTGCCCTGTCCCCATAGCACCTCACACTTTCCTGGCATTGTACTTACCACATAGGACTGACTGAAATTGATCATTTTCATTTTTCATAACTGGCCTGTGAGCTTTGTGAGGGAGAAGACAGCGGGTTGTCTTGCTCATTCTTGTATCCCCAGCCCAGTATAGTGCCTAGCATTTAAAACAGGCTCAGTAAATATTTATTAACTGATAATTAGATCATGGGCGTTTTAAGCCTTTTTGTATTTTCCCATTTGGGATTTTTATTTATATCTTCACTCCTGTTTTTATTGATTTCTAGTAAAAATAAACAGAACCAGGTGAATTAATACAGATTTTCATATTTGTTCCTGTAGATGTGGAGTGAAGCCATAAAGATTTTTTTAGCACACATTTTGATTTTGTGTATTTCTGTGCTTAGCCTTAAATATTAAAGATTATTAAGATCTAATCTCCAGTCTTTTAGTTTTTTTCCCAACTATAATCTGTATATTGTACAAATGTAGATAAAGGATTGATTTGTGAGGAAGCAGGCAGTTGGTATAGGTACCTGAAGGAGGGAACATTTCAGGTTACATGTATCTGAAGCGTCTGGGTTGGCAGAGAGAGCAAAGGGAATAGGGCGTGTGAAAAGAACAGAAATATGGCAGAACATGGCTCTCTTGTTAGAGTTACAAAGAGAAGTTGAAACCTAATCCTGAAATCCAAAATGCTCTAAAATTCAAAACTTTTTTTTTTTTTTGTTACTTTTTTTGAGACAAGTTCTCGCTATGTAGTTCAGGCTGGCCTTGAACTCACTGGCCTCAAATTTGCAGTGATCCTCCTGCCTCAGTCTCTAAGTGCTGGGGTCACAGGCTTGCACCACTGTGCCTGGCCCACCAAAACTTTTTGAGCACTGACATGATGTTCAAATTGTTTGGGTTTTTAAAGAATTTCAGAATTTTTCAGATTAGGGATGCTAAGCCAGTCAGTCTATACAAATAGTCCAAAATCTGAGATACTTTTATTCCCAGTCATTCCAGTCATTTTGGATAAGGGATACCCAACCTATAATTCTAAAAGTTTGGTGTAATTTGCAGTGGAGGTAGAAGATAAAGCCGCCCTGGCTGATAAGGCAGAATTGGATAATGTAGGGCCCTATGTGCCATGTCAGTACTTCCTAAATGCCATAGAATGCCATGTGATGATTCTAAACAGATAGGAACATCTGGTTTGGGTTTTAGAAAACTGCTCTGGCAGCAGCCAAGTGCATTGTGTACATCTGTTAATTCCAGCTACTCAGGAGGCTGAGGCAGCAGGGCTGCAAGTTGGAGGCCAGTCTGGGCAACTTCGTGAGACCATGTCTCAAAATAAAAATTAAAAGGGCTGAGAATGTAGCCCAGTGGTGAAGCATTGGCCTAGCATGCCCGAGGGCCTGGATTTAATCCCCAGTACCACAAAAGAGAGGAAAAACAGAGAAAGTAATCTGCTCTGACATCTTGGTGGACAGTGGATTAGATGGGAACAATGCTTCAGAGTTCTTTCACAAACATCAACTCTTCTGAGCCTTACAGCAATGCTTTTATGTATATTAGCAACAAGGTCAAGCCATTAAACTTTTGGAATTAAGTATATAATTCAGAGTTGAGTGATTATGATGTGACTCAAACTCAAAACTTTGTGAATAAAATTAGGACACTTGTGTCTGTCTTAATTTTTGTTAATGGAATTTAATGCTTGCTTTTTTAAAAATACCATCTAAAACACCTTGTTTCGCACGTCAGATTTGTATATGCTTATGGTACAAAATGATGTTATGAGTGTTAAAATTTATATTAGCATGACTTGTCACTTCTCTTTGAAGCATCATATTCTCGAAAAGATAAAGATCAAAGGAAGCAGCAGGCGATGTGGCGAGTACCCTCTGATTTAAAGATGCTAAAAAGACTCAAAACTCAAATGGCTGAAGTTCGATGTATGACAACTGATGTAAAGAATACACTTTCAGAAATAAAAGGCAACAACACTGCTTCTGGAGACATACAGACAACCCTTTTTTCTGCTGACCAGACAGCCCTGGCTGCATGTGGAACTGAAAACTCTGGCAGATTACAGGATTTGGGAATGGAACTCCTGGCAAAATCATCCGTTGCCAGCTGTTACATTAGAAACTGTAAGTAAGAAAGTTCCTATTAGTGTCATTTCTCTACATACTATTTGAAAAACTAAAAGATTGGTTATTTTCAAAATACTATCAGGCATCTCTCTTCAAGTGAAATAAGACAATAGATACATGCAGGCTTTCCTCCTATCCAAAATTGATTCTCTGTATTTTCTTTTATATAATAGAGCCAACACTTTTTTTTATGTTTTTTTTTGGCCATGGTATTGGGGATTAAACCTAGTGTCTTTGCACTGAGCTACATCCCTGGCCCTTTTTTTATTTTTCATTTTGAAGCAGGCCTTGCTTCACAGTTGCCCAGGCTGGTCTCAGACTTTGTATCCTCTTGCCTCAGAATCCCAGAGTACTGGGATTACAGGTGCACACCACCAAAAATGAACTTCTTGGCCTGGGGATTAGCTCAGTGATTAGAGTGCCTGCCTCATAAGCACAAGGCCCTGAGTTCCATCCCCAGCACCAAAAAAACAAAGAAACTTCTTAAATTAAAAATTTTTAACATCACATGACACTTTCAAAGGAGTAAAAGGCAACCCACACACTGTAGGAAAATACTTGGAATCAAGTTGCCTATGCTTTTGGTATCATATCCCAAAAAATTGCCAAATCCAAGTGTCATGTATTCCTAGCTAGGAATGTACTAAATTCAAGTCCCCTAATCTGTTTGAATATACATATACTTCTTCAGAGTTTAAATTTTCTTCGTATTGGTCCATGTATGTCTTCTGAAATTTACTACTGGGTATCACTTCTTGGCCTTTTGGCTGAGACAAAGTGGGTTACTCGATATGTTATAAACTTAGGTTGCTATTATGATTGGGATCTCTCTTTCCCTCCCAGATATTTTCTAATTATTACTGGCATATAGTAAAGGTTTTTAATGTTTATCCTATATTAGCCAGTTTATTAATGTTTTTAATGTTTATCCTATATTAGCCAGTTTGTTGATTTTTTTTATTAATCAGTATATAGTTTTATTCTATTTACGCAATTCTTAACCCATTTGAGTTTCAGTTCTGTGCTATTTTCACAAATCAAACTTTTGTCCTTTTCCATGCTGTATAATTATTTTAACATGTTACCTCCTCTTTTTATTAAAAAAATTTTTTGTCTTGGGAGATGGACTTGAGTACGTCATTAAAATTTATCAAACCTTTAGTTTGATGAAACTCATTCATAAAGCCAACTCTGGTAACTCTTTCAGGAAGAACTTGAACAATTTTTTTCATTTCTATTATATTTATTAGTCTTCTCATATTCCTGCTTCAATTTAAGTTTCTTTAATTTGTTTTCCAAGAAAATTATTCATTTTATTAGGGCTTTAAGTTAATCAGTATAAGGTCACTTACTCTATTCTCTCAAAAAAAAATTTCAGCTGGGTACAGTAGCTCTCAGCTATAGTCCCAGCTACTTTGTTGGGTTTTTTTTTTTGAGACATAATTATTCACTGTGAATTATGAATATGTAATTATTCACTACATAATTCAGGCTGACCTTGAACTCACTGGCTCAGGCTGCCTTTGAACTTTTGGCAGTTTTCCTGCCTCAGCCTCCCAAGTGCTGAAATCACAGGAGTGTACCACCATGCCTGGGATGCTACTTGGGAGGCTGAGGCAGGAGAATGACTTTAGCTAGGAATTCAAGACCAGCCTGGTAATATACCACAACCCACAAAAACAACAAAATTTTTTTCAGTGTTTACGTATTGCATATCTCAAAAAATTTGAATAATGAGACTGTGGCAGGGTTATCCTGAGTTAGAGGCTATCCTGTATTACAGAGCAAAACCCTGTCTCAAATAAAAGCTTGAAGAAAATGAACTTTCAACAGAAAGAAAATGCTCATAGATCTGCCTTTCCCTGTCCCTGAGGGGGAAAGGAGTCTTAATTAAGAGTCCTTAGAGATTGGTATCTTGGTGGCAGAACTTTAGATATTTCAGTCACTTGCCAAGGAGGCACCACATTTGCTCTTCATTACTTTCTTTATTCAGTAAAGATGATACTTATTCAACTAATGATCTTGCTTCCTCTTTAGTGTAGTGGAAAGGGCTATCACATACCTGGTGGGGTTGCTGGGGATCAAACTCAGGGCTAGGCAAGTGCTCAACCACTTAGCTAGATCCCCAGTCCCTCACATACATGCATATTTGTGCAATTTTAGTACATGTGCTGCTGAAGCAAGCACAGTATTTGTGCAATTCATAGCCTCTCCTTTACATTGCTTCATAAGCAATGCTTTCCAGCATTTGCAAGTGGATCTAGTAACATCAAGAGCAAAAGCCTTGCGAACTTTGTGAAAAGCAAACAGGGTTTTTGGTTTCCCATGTGACACCTTATAAAATCTGAATCAAGTAAGAGTAACTTTTGCGTCGCCTAGTTTAAACTTCTGAACTTCACTAATATTGTGAAACTTTGGGGCTTCAAGATCACTGAACACTGCTAGCAGTTGATTTCCTATCTTTCTTGCCCTTATCAGTAGGAGCCAGAATTCCTTCACATGAATAACCTCAACATGAGAAATAGTCTTTGAGCCTATTTCACAAACATCAATGGGATCATAGTCTCCATGGCAGTTTGTGCTCTTGCTTTTTTGATGGGGATCTTCTCAAATTATGACAGGGCATCATAATTCATTTGTAACCATTGAGAGGATAGATACTCATTCACCGTGACATAGCTTGCCGTCGTTTACATCTTGCCTAATGGGATTTGCTGGCTGTTTTGGTGGCCGTTTCCATTTTCACAGTGTACTTCTATAGTCATATTAAACAAAGTCTCATATTCACCATTTTGTACTTTGAGGGGGCAGTATATTGATGGAATCCAGGACTTCGCTTTGAGCTACATCCCCAGCCTTTAAAAGAATTTTTTTAAACCGGGCATGGTGGCATACACTTTGTAATCCCAGCACTCGAGAGGCTGAGGCAGGAGGATTGTCATGAGTTTGAGGCCAGCCTGGGCTACATAGTGTATTCAAGGCCTGCCTACATAGTGAGAGCCTATGTAGTGAGGGCTACATAGTGAGACTCATCACACACACACACACACACACAAATTTTTTTTTTTTTTTTGGATTTTTAGACAAGGTTGCTCCCAAGTTGTCCAGGTGCTCTTGAACTTGCAGTCCTGCTGCCTAGGCCTCCTGGTTACAGGCTTGTGGTGCCAGGCCCAGCATCATCATCTGCTTTCTTTTTAGGAATGTCACTTTCCAGCTGCGTGATCTTAACAAATCAGCAAAATGCCTTCAGTCTCAGTGTCTGCTTTAGAGTCCAGTTCAGAGGAATATCATGAAAGAGGAAAATGTAGTGAGCAGTTGCACTTTTGATGAAGAGATAATAACCCCACAAGTGGGGCTGGGCACCCCCGGCAGATGGGAAGCTTATGTGCCCAGTTTCTTAAATTTTTAAAACTTTCTCAAAATATAGGGTGTTAACTTCTCTTTCACTCATTTCATCTAGATCTGTGGTTACCACTAAAGAACTTTGTCTGTGTCCATTTATATCTTCTGGACTTTTCACATAAATGAAATCATACAGTATGAGATTTTTTTATGCCAGCCTTCTTTCATTTAACACAACCTTTTCAGTGTTCATCGGTGTTGTAGCATGTTATTCTTTTTTATTGATGAATGATACTTCATTATTTGTGGAACATTTTTAATCCATTCATCAGTTGGTGGACATGTGTGTTGTTTCCACCTTTTGGCTATTGCTAGTAATGCTGCAATGACCATTCATGTACAAGTTTTTATATAGATGTATATTTTTGTTTACCTTGAATATATCCTTACAAATGCGATTGCTGGGTTATGTGGGAACTGTGTTTAACTTTTCAAGGAACTACCACCAATGCCAGACTATTTTCTAAAACAGCTGCTGCATTTTATATTCCCAGCAGCAATGTATATGAGGGTTCCACTTCCTACATACCTTTGGCATTTGTTATTGTCCCTCTTTTTTCTTGCCCTTTGAATTGTCTGGACGTACTTGCCAAAAGTCAGTCAAACATAAGTGTAAAGATTTATTCCTGAATTCTCAGTTCTGAAATTGAGATAGGTAGGTAGGTAGGTAGGTAGGTAGATTAGATAGATTGGATGGATAGATTAGATAGATAGATAGATGATCTGTCCATATCCTGGTACCAACCAGTCTTGATTACTGTAGCTTTATAGTGAGTCTGGGGACTGGGGATGTAGCTTAGTGGAGCACTTGCCTTGTCTCGCACCCATAGGGCTCTGGGTTTGGTCCCAGCCAGCACCACCACCACCAAAAAAGAAAAAAAAAGAAGGAAAAAGTGTTCCATTTAAGAATGTTTTGGCCATTCTGTATCTTCTAATTTTCATAGGAATTTTAGAATCAGGTTATTTTTACAAAGAAAAACACAGCTGGTGTATTTATAGAGAGTCTATTAAATTTGTAGATCAATTTGGGACATACTGCCTTGTTAACAGTATTAAAGTGTTCCAACCAGTGAACACAAGATGTCTTCCTTAGCATCTTAAATATTGTATTCTATTTAATACTATTATAAATGAAAGTATTTTATTAATTTCATTCACATTGTCTTCTGCTAGTGTACAGAAAGGCAATTACTGGTCTTTTAGCCGGTAACCTTCCTGACTCATTTATTCTCTATTAATCTAATACTTTTTTCTTTTTTTTAGCTTCTTCAATATGGCTATTAGCCCAGGAATGTCCCTACTATTTCTGATTAATTAAGGCTATTATCATTTCCTGCTTTGACCACAAATTTTATTTGAAGTATTCTAATTATGATTTGTTTCTAATTCAGCATTTTCCTTTTAATCCAGTAATATAATTTCCAAATGTTTGGGGATCATATTTTTTTTTCATGTGAAACCTGTTACATTTTATTTGTTAAAAATGAACCATTTGAGAACAGAGCAAAATGTAACTTTTCCAAAAAACACCGAAAAGTACAGTGTAAAGCACCACCTCATTAAATAGACTCACTCTGTAATGCACTGCATCTGTATTTTGCATACATCTTGATGCAAAGGAAATTTTAAGTTGCATTCTGTTTAAGGAAAAAAATTTTAAGAACGGAACAAGGATGACTACAACCACATTCCAAGAAAGGGAGTTTTCCCCCAACAAAGCATATTGCTCTGTTTATATACAACATGTTAGCACTCAAGAGTTTTAATTTAGTTGTACTAAAGGCAAAACTTACTTTAAAAGAAAATTAAATACAGATGCATGAATTGCAAAAGTTTTAATATACCAAAGACACTTTATTTGATGCACTTAATGTCAATATTTGGGGCAACTTTTAAGATCTTCCAAAAAATTACATTAATAATACCTCTGTAGAGTAATATTTAAAATAAGATGAAAAGGAGAACCCTTTTATACCATATTTTCAAAAACTGTTCTAAAGACAGCAAACTTGTGCTCAGTTGTTTTTCCTTTGCTTTAAAATAAGCTACCAGTAATTCCAGCCAGTCTAAAGTGTATTGTTCTTGGATCAGATATGAAGTATTTATATTTGCAAAAATGTTTTGCAATGAATCCTTGGCCTCTATGAAAAGATTCAAATTGCTAAGTAAAGCTGGATTATTTTCAAATTCTGTGACTGGGTTCCAATAATTCCTTCTCAAGTAAAGTACTGGCAAAATATCAGATATTAAGGATCAGATTTCTTTGGTATAAGCATGAAACTGTTACTGATAGCTTCCCATGGCTAGCATAAACCAGTAAGTAACCCAAGGAGCATAAGAGACAATGAAGTCTAGTGTACAATGCAAGGTAGGCAGGAGTGATAATGTTTTGTTTTGTTTTACAGGAAAAGTCAACACTAATAATACAAGCCAGAGAAACAGTACCCCTAGTTAGAGATTGGAACATTATAGTAAACCAAAAGGTCAAGCTTCAAAATGACCAAACTTGTTAATTTTCAGGTGGAATATTTTGCTATATTTTGGTATTTTACTGTAATTTATAGTACACGATTTCTGAAGACTCTCAGCACAGTCTTGGCATAACAGACTAACTCCTCCCACCTCTCCAGAGTATAGGAAAAGCTTTCTCCCCCTAAATGCTTGAACTTTGTATCATACAAAAAGACTCTTGAGTGGAGGGTGTTGGGGATTTAGTTCAGTGGTTAGAGCACTTACCTTGCAAGCACAAGGCCCTGAGTTCGAGGGGATCATATTTTTGTTCCGACTTAGTTTAATTGCCTTGATGATGGTATGATTTTTCTTATGAGGTCATAGTTGATCTTCTAAGTTAAGATTCTGCTTCACCAACAACAAAATAGGAATACTTTGATCATAGAACTGCAAATAAGTTAGTTGGAACTACAGAGTACCTGTTTATTTTTGGATGATATAAACAGAAAAGCTGCCATCCTTGGTAAGAGTAAGTCTTTGTTTAACTAACTAGTGAGTTTTGTGCTACTTGATCATATTCCAAAATATTTCTAAATGTCTTCACAGACACACATAAGAAGAGTAATTCACCCAAGCCAGTCCGGTCCAGTACAGCAAGTAGTCTATCACTTCGAAGAGCAGTGGACTGTGGGGAAAATAGTCGTTCAAAGGGTGACTGTCAGACTTTGTCTGAAGGTAAATTTGAGGCATTCAGAATATAGTTTTGGTGGGTAGGTGTCAGTTATTGAAAATTGATGTCATAGTGTAGCTTTAGTTTGAAAAAGTCACCAAAAATGCTGAAGTTCTACTTGTAGTCCCATGATAGACTCTGAACTGCTTCATTTTAAGTACCTGGCATCAAAAAGACTGGGACTTACATTTTTAAATATATTTAAATTTTGAAGTTTTTATTTAGTTTAAAAACTAAATAAAATCTCACTAAATGGTGAGATTTTCTAACGTGACTAAGAGTAAACTTTCGTGTTTATTTGCGTTTATGAATATCCCTCTTCCTTTTCTGAAGGCTCCCCGGGAAGCTCTCAGTCTGGGAGCAGGCATAGTTCTCCCCGAGGCTTGACACATGGCATCATCAGCGATATCTTGCCCAAAACTGAAGACCGGCAGTGTAAAGCTTTGGATTCAGATGCTGTTGTGGTGGCAGTTTTCAATGGCTTACCGGCTGTTCAGAAAAGAAGGAAAATGATAACCTTGGGGTACATGAAGTTCTTTTGTTGTTTTCAATATTAAGTCTGCATCACAATGAACAAATGATTTTCTACTTTGTTAATTTTTTAGTGAGTAGAAGGTTCATTTATTGCATTTAAATATGATTTTTTAAAAATTTTAAATATGATTTTTAAACTGTTGGAGAGCCTACTTTTTTTTTAATGAAATGAAATCATACCAGAAGTTCAGGTTAAATACATTAGAGCTGATTTTCACAGAAATTAGGATAACAGTGATGTACATAACCTGTGTGAACTATATGTGTATATTTCTCAAGGGTTTTTGTGTTTTTGTTTTTAATTTGTTCCATACCTATCAAAGACGTTTGCACTGGGCTGTGACATGCATGTCACATATATTTTTATATGGAACAAAGTGCTTCCAGCAATTTTACTTTAACACTACTTTTCTACTTTTGACTCACCTTTTTTCTCTCTTGTGAAAGTATGCTCAAAACTCGTAGTTGGAATTTCCCAAAGAATATATGGTAGTTGACACCTTTATATCTGTCCCCAGAAACATAAACTCAACTACCAGGGTTGAGAATTTAGCTCAGCAGTAGAGTGCTTACCTGGTAAGTACAAGGCCCTGAGTTTGATCCCCAGCAACTCCCCACCCCCCAAAAAAAACAAAAAAAAAAGCTCCCCCCCATGTCAACTAAACTTCAAAAGGTAGTATTGTCTATAGATACACTAGATGAGCCATAAATCTCCTTCTGCTGATCTGTCATATGGATATTAAGTATGTTTCTCTATTTAAACCGAATCGTTTCTACATTGGAGACTTTGAAAAATACTTAGAGTTAAATTCAGATGAAGACTGATATCCCTTAAGTTTACTTAACTTCATATACCTTTTTTTTGTTTTGCTTCCTCTGCTGGGAGTTGAATCTCAGGGTCTTCACACTGATCTATAGCCCAAGCCTTATTTTTTATTTTCAGACAAGATCTTAATGAGTCACTAAGTTGCCCAGGCTGGGAGTTGAACTTGGAATCCTCTTGCCTCTGCCTCCCAGAGTGCTAGACTTTAGGCATTTGCTACCAAATTTCATACAGTTTTAAGGCTTTTCATTACCAAATCTAAACAATCAGCTGGTAGTTTAGTTTTTGTTTTAGTTCAAGTTTCAGCAGTGGAAAGGTGTGAAAATCATTGGAGATTATTTTGTCTTTCCTGTTACCCAGTCTAATATTATACATGTTTCTTGATTCAGGTTAAACCTGCAACTAGCTTTTTTTTTTTTCTTTCGGTGCTGGGGATCGAACTCAGAGTCTTGTGCTTGCAAGGCAGGGACTATAACCACTGAGCTAAATCCCCAGCCCTGCAACTAGTTTTTATATTTGGTGGGGTTTTCTTTCTTTCTTTTTTTTTTTTTTTTTTTTTTTTTTTTTTTTTTTTTTTTTTTTTTTGGGGTTTTTTTTTTTTTTTTTTTTTTTTTTTTTTAACTAATATATACTACTCTTTTATCAGTATTTTACTTTCAAATTTTTATTATTACATTCAATTTTTTTTTGTTTTGTTTTTTGTTTTGTTTTGTTTTGTTTTGTTTTGTTTGGTGCTGGGGATCGAACTCAGGTCCTTGTGCTTGCAAGGCAAGCACTTTAACCACTGAGCTAAATCCCCAGCCCTACATTCAAATTTTTATTAGTACATGTTTGTGGTATATAATGATTACCTTCATCATGGGGAATTGGAACATGTGTGTAACACCTTAATTCTTTTTACATCCTCTTCTCTCCTCTCCCTCCATCTCAGTATATTTTGTTATAGAAATATGTTTATCTGCCTGTAGTCATAAAGATTAAATGTATATGAACCTAGATTTTTTTCCCTAGAGTATAAAATCTCATATACAAATATCTGTGATGCCTTTGTGTAATCATTTTACATTTAATAGTATCTGTCAACCTGGTTTATGTGAATGTTTTCTAGCTCATGTCTTCTTTTTGTCCTCCTTGAGAGTAGCTTAGGCAAAAAAGCTTAGATACTAAAAGGTCCAAAATGAAAAGGGAGAAAAATATTAAGTGGAAGTTTCCCCATCCTTATATCTGATAGGCCTTGTTTTTCATCTCTGTCCTGTTCTTAATTTTTTATGTATGCTATCTTCTCATCTTTATGTATATTTAAGCAACTGTAATTGTATAACTTTCTGATACAAAAGGTATGCTTTGTGTTCTCACTCAACAATATATCTCTAAATTCTTTCCATATTAGTGAGAACATACTTAGAATTTCTATTTTTTAAAGGTTTTGATAATCATAGATTTATACAGTTGTAAGAAATATACATAAGGATCCTGCATATCTTATGCTGTTCCTCTAATGATAACATTAGCAAACCATAGTACAACACAAAAACCAGGAATTGATATTGATATAGTCTACTACCTCATAACCTTTCATTGTGAATCTTGACTGAAAATTTTCAAAATAAGATTTGAAGTTTAGTATTAAATTTGATTTGGCTCAGTTTCAGGACAAGAAAACAGATTGTGTCACTTAGTAATTACGAACAATACTAAGTTGTCTTCTCCTTATTTGAGGACTAATGCTAAAGGAAATCGTCTGGAAGGAATGCAGATAACTGATTTGGAGAATAATTCTGAAACTGGGGAGTTACAGCCTATACTATCTGAAGGAGCTTCAGCTGCCCCCGAAGAAGGTAAGGAATGATAGATCATAATTAAACAGAAGTCATGAATATGACACTTGTTCTAGTAGTTTGTCATGGTGGTAGGTGCTGGTAGGAAGTGGTTGGTTTAGTAAGAATTTTACTAAACTCTTATTTGACACAGCCTGATCTGAACACAGCATTTGTTCTGCCACTGATTTTGACTTATTAGGACATTAAGTACAGAGGAAGGCAAAATGAATAAAGGCCACATTGGCAGACTAGCAGAGCCATTTATGGGGGGAAAAGTCTGCAGATTGTTCATCTGCTTAGTTAATGTAATAATGTATCTACCTGCTAGGCATTTAATTTTTGCTAGATACGCAAGATGAATGAAATATGTTCAGTCTTAGAAGGAATTAGAATAGGTTAGATCTTTGTCTTTTGAAATCAGTCTTTTTTGTTGTTGTTGTTACTGATGATTGAACCCAAAGCCTTTACTAAGGTCCTTTTTTTTTTTTTTTTTTTTTTTTTGGTGAGACAAGGTTTTGCTATGTAGTTCAGGCTGGCCTTGAATTCCCAGCAGTCCTCCTGCCTCAGCCTCCCAAGTGCTGGGATTACAAGTGTGTGCCACCACACCCAGCACTAAGGTACCAAGTGAGGTACTAAGCAACTTCCCCAATGGGGTTGGGGATTTTTAGTTCAGTGTTTAGAGTGCTTGCCTGGCAAGCACAAGGCCCTGAGTTCAATCCCCAGCACCAAAAAAAAATTTTTTTAAATAAACAAAATAAAGTACTTCCACGGCCCTAGTTTTGTTGTTGTTGCTGTTCTGGGGATCAAACTCAGGGCCTTGTACTTGCCAGGCATTGCGCTAGCTAAATCCCCAACCCTCTGCCCCTATCCCTTTGTTTTGAGACAGGGTCTTGCCGAGTTGTTAAATTACCCTGACTTAGCCTCCCAGAGTTTCTTAATTCTATAGAATGCTTTACTCCTCTTAGAGAAGCATTCCAAGCTTTAACCATTTTAAAATTCCCTTTGCTGACCAACTTCAACTGTTCCAATTTACTCTCAGTGACGTATTCTATTGTTTCTTCAGTGTGTTCTTCCAGGTTCATTATCCTTGAAAAGCATAGAAGACAAATGTGTTATTTTTGGGTAACAGAAGGTGTTTAAAACAAGGCTATGTCTGTTTACCTTGCTGTGTCCTTTATATATTAACAGGAAAGAATGTCAGTGTTCTTGATGTCTAGCATTGAAATATTTTTCATTTTTTTCAGTGAAACTCTGCCATCTCTGCTCTTATTTGCATTTCAGTAGTCGATGAATTGTAGCTCAAAGTATATATATGTATAGGTGATAACATCTGCCTCTGGTTACCCTGTGAAAGAGTATGTGGGTGGTGGCATTTTCAGGTTTTTCAATTGAAGAACATTAAATGTGTTATCTTCCCTCTTATATGGTGCTTCTACAGTGCATAGCATTCTTTCAAGGGAAGAGGTTAAATGGAAAAGACTTTTAAAGTGATGTGCTGATTATTAAAACATTAAGAAATACTATGACTGATGATATTTACAGAAAGGATCTGTGGGTATTAGCTACTTTCCTTGCATTTTTGCATACCTGCTATAAATTATGGTGGAGTAAATTGTTACAGCATGTGTTGGACTTAAAAGCTCATCTTTTTCATGTATCATTTATGCAATGCTTCTAATTTGCCTGACATCACATTTGATGCTGGTGATAAAGTAATTCCTGAACCTCCAATCTTGTTCATTTTCTCTTGTTCATATCACACTGCCTTTTTGGACCTCCTAATTTATCACAGGAAAGTTGTTTCTCTGCATTGTAGGATGCTTAGCATCAGTCTTACTTTTAACCACTAGGTACCAGTATTACTTACCCCAGTTACCACAACCCAGAATGTCTTCAGAAATCATCTCCACCCAAGAACCACTGATAAAACTGAATGACTTGCCAGAGTGAGCTGCAGTTAGTAATTGAAAACAAGTTGTTGGCTCTCTGGTGTGCTTGATATGTGTGTTTGGTGGTGGGAGGGGGGAAGGGAGAATAAGTAAAAAATCACTGGTTAGGCGTTAGACTAGTTAATAGGTTTTTGTAATATATTGAGTGCTGTACTAGGTGTATATGGAGCTCAAAAAGAGATATGTAATAATAATAGAAGGTATTTACTAAGTCCTCATTGTGTTCCTCAAACTGCTGAAAGACTTGACCAGCATTGTTTTACATTTTCAATACCACCCTATATGGTACTTTAATATTTTGATTTTACAAGCGTGTACACTAGAGACAAGAGAGGCAACTTACCTTGCTCAAAGTCACTGAATTAATCAATGGAAGGTCCAAAATTTGAACGTAGAGTCAGTGCTCATAACTTTCATTTCTACTAACCTAGTCGCTAGTCCACCCTTGGAAAGCTCATCCAAAGCGATACGTAGAAGCTAGCCAGGTAAAGACTAGCAAAAAATGTGGCCATAGTGGAGGCAGAAGTCAGATCACGAAGTAATGCATTGTATGTCCTACCCAGAAGAACTTTGTCCTTTGAATGTGATCTAAACAAAAAGTGACAATAAAATTGTGTTTTCATATTTCTGCTCCAGCTGCAGTGTAGAGAATGAATTTTGCAGCTGGGAATAGAGTATGGAACTCTAGGGGGCAGGAAAACTGGTAAGAAGGATATTAAATAATCTAGATGAGAAATATTTTGAATTTAATTTCAGCCTCCATTGCATACATTCCTATTAGCAATTTTTCTAGATAAATAGCTGGTTAGCATGAAAAGCACTGAAAGTATTTGACATCACTTTTATTTAAAGCAAAGTAATAGCTTACCCTAAAACTAAGTCATTTGCCTGGCCACATTTATATATGCGGTGCCTTTTCCAAGTTTTTGAAAGCATGTGATTATTGTAGGTAGGATATAGAGCTAGATGGTCAGTGCTCAGTAACACATTTTAGCTTCGTATAGGGAGTGTTGTGGTGACATTACACACCAATATCTCAGTAAGAAAGATTGTTGTAACATGCAAATCAGCAGTTATACAGAAGAATACCCTTGTAATTTGTTGATATCTAAACAGCTTGTTTACCACCAGAGCCCCAAGATGAGCAGTAAGATGGCAAATCACTGGTGAAGCTCTATGTCTCTTGAAATCTGCTTTATTTGTAGAGAACAAGGCCTTGCTCACTGCTCTAGGTATTAGTCTATCATCAGGAACCAGTTCTCAGGAAACCTTTATTTTTTATACCTAGAAACCTTTTTAGACAGTTGAGTGGGTTTATCTTATATCCACGTTTGGAAAGAACACAGCTCTTTGTGTGTGCTAAATACATAGAGAAAATGTTCTGTGTCAGATCACTGTGAGTTTTTCTCATTCTTGAAGAGAAGGCTATCTGAAGAAACTTTAAAATAAAGTCATGTTTTGTGACCAGCTGGGAACTTGGGACTAGTAAAGTAGTCTCTTAATTGCTCTTATGTATCAGTAAAATGAACCTTTTTTTCTTAGACACAATAATCATAAACAAGCCTTTTCCTTTGTACCCGGGATTGTATGAGACAACTTGTTATTAGTCTTCTGTTTATTGGTCTGCTGCTGAAAAATGTGACCCCACCCCAAAAGCAGATAACCTGTAGAACACCTGTAGATAGGCTTTTGGTGATACTGAAACTTAGACCCAGGGTCTTCCCATGGAGCTACATCCCCAGCATCCCCAGTCTTATTTAAATATATTAAATAAGAATATAATATTTTAATTTTATTTGAATATAAAAGAAAAACATAAATATTTTAATACTAAATTTATTGAGATATCATGAGATTAATGCAAGTTACCTTTGGCCTCTACAAGTAAAAGGAAGTGCGCAAAGTGGTGGCCAGTAACTTTCAGATATTTATTAGTACGGCGAACTGCTGTTTGGGCAACATTGGTCATTGAGATCGCTGCACATAATTTTCAGTTTCTTCTCTAAGGGCTGGCAGTGTAGTGGGTTTTCTACAAAATACGACATCCTCTAGGGTCCCTCATACTGTTGAAAAATCATACTGTTTTTCTTTTCCTGAGGTGTATAATACATTTCTTTGGTGGAGAGTGTGTGTGTGTGTGTGTGTTTTTGTGTTTGCTTGTATGGGTATGTTGTTGCTAAGTTGTCCAAGGTAAGCTAGAACTTGCTGCTCTCCTGCCTCAATGTCCCTGAGTAATGCTGGGATTACAGGTATGTGCCACCATGTCTGAGTGGCAGTTTCTTTCTTGTTTATGTAAAACTGGAGACTTTAGTTCCTGCTGATGAAGCAGAGATCTCTTTTATTTAAATCAAAGACACTCAGAACATCCATTGGCACGTCTGTTAAAAACCGTTCTGGCAACTTAGCTAAGAGGAATGGGGCAGCCAGGTTATGGTGGTGCCTGCCTATAATTCAACAACTCCTGAAGCCAAAGCAAGAGGACCACATGTTTGAGCACATTCTAGGCAACTGATGTAACTCTGTGCTCCCTGGGTTCAATCCCAAGTACCACCAAAAAAAAGAAAGAAATGGGGAATGAGTCACAATATGCGATGGCCTGCTGTGACTGGTTGCTTTTAGAATAATCAGTTAAGGTACTATTTATTTGGTCACGTATTCATTTATTGAGTGACACCCCACCCCACCCCTACCCAGGTATTGGAGATTGAACCCAGACTACATCCCCAGCCCTTTTCATTTACTTCTTTATTTTTTATTTTGGGCCTGGGGTCTTGTTAAATTGCCCTTGAACTTGTGATTCTTTCCTGAGTAGGTGGAATTACAGGCATGTAGCATCTGGCTGGCTCAATTAGGATACTTCTAACAAAAGTTACCAAAAAAAAAAAAGTCAAAACCACCAATGAATAATGAAATGTAACTCTCTTGTATAGCAAGAAGTCTCCTAATAACAAAAAGTCCTACTAACTGTAGTAGGGCAGTTTCAGGATTAGAAAATTTAGTTGTTCAGTGGCATTAAGAACTCAAGGTTTTTTTTCTTTTCCCGGCTTTTGCTTTACTATTCTCAGTGAGTTGGCTTAGCTCCCCTGAATGTGGCAGGATGGTCGCTGCAGCTGCAAACTACATATGGAGTCAGAACAACATCCTGGGAGTGGGAGAGGGTTACTTTATTTTGTGTAGCTCTATATATCAGCAAGGAAAACTTCTTGGGGTGTCTCAACAACATTTTAACTTCCTCTTACATGTCTTTAATCATTCACAAGGACAAATGGCAAAGTGCAGTCGTTTGGTCCCTCTCCCCAGTGCATTCCATGTGATGATGGAGGTGAAGGTACCCAAGCAATACTTAGGTTATTTTAGAAAATAAAAAGGCAGATAAATTATTAGGGGATAGAATAGAAATTGTGTGCTGCCCCAGGTCATTAATATATTTTCTAATTATCTGAAATTTGATTAAGGAAGTTATAACTCAGAAGCTAGCTTCACTGAGCATACAGTGAATGCTCCAAAATTGGGTAGGCAGTTGATATAGGTGTAGCCTATTTCAGATTTTATTGTGAACTGTAGGTTTCTGTGACATTGTAACATCTCTCAAGTGTCTTGTAATTGTCATCAGTGACCTCCAGCACTGTCTTTTTCAGTGTCTACACAAAGGTAGGAAACTTCCAGACCTTAGTACTTGATAAGATATCAAATGGTGTTTTCATACACAAATTCCTTCCTAGAATTTCATGGAAATGTGTATTTTCCTGAATCCTGAGAAAAGTTAGTCAATAAATGTTTTCAGTGGTAAAAATTATCTTATTAGACTTAATTTTAACAGTTAATGCAAGATCATTACTAGTTTCAAGGAGTCTACTGTGACAAGTCAAAAAGTAGTATCTGGAATCAAAGGTCAGTGGGAGCACCTTGGAGAGAATTGATCACGAATCACCCCTGGTTATAGCTGTTGCCATTTATATGTGTTCTAGACCCTGTCTCCTGCTAAGTAAATATTAGTGAGTTTACACATAGTATACTTGATAAAAAATCTTCTGTATGGTGTTTCAGGAAATGAATGTTTATAGTAAAATGAGTCTCTAAATTAGCATTTTGGACATGTGATTCTGTATAGTACTGTAAACCTTGCTAAGAGTTCTAAATGTTACCTCATTCATAAACCATCCAATTATACCCATAAAAGGTTTTCAGCATTTGAAATATTTACTGTAGGCCCTTGTGCTTGTCAATACTAGTTAAATAATTTTTTTCATATAATAAAAAATTCGGATAAATGTATTTAATAAAGAATAATTTAGATTTTGAAACTTCCAGTTCATTGTTTTTTAATACTAACATTAATATCTTTTAGGAATTCAGAAACACTAATTCTAAGAAGTCAAATATGTACCTAGAATTTTAGGAATTCTGTGTGGTTTATGTTTCAGCAGCAGTTCCATGAAAGGCCACATGGTGGAAGTGGTACTTCACAGAAATAGCTGGTTTTGAATTTTGTAAATGAGTTTTCTCTTTCAGGTGGGATAGTTTGTGTGTGTGTGTGTGTGTGTGTGTGTGTGTGTGTGTGTTTGCATTTGTGTGTGTGTGTGTGTGTTTGCATTTGCTTTACTGAAGGTGAAGATTATAGAAATGTCCGTGTATCCAAATTCACCAGTGAAGCCATGTAGGGTTACAGTTTTCTTTGTTGGAATTTTTTTTTAAATCACAAATTCTGTTTCTTTAATAGTTAGTATATCTAGTCAGGTTATTATTTTTCCTGAATGAGCTTTAGTAGTTTGTGTCTATCAAAGAATTTGTCTGTTTCATCAGTATTCTTCATTTCCTGAAGACAGTTATTTATTCTTACTGCTAGGCTGGTAACAAATGCCTGTAGTCCCAGCTACTTGGGGAGCTGAGGCAGAATGGCATGAGGCCAGCTTGGGCAATGTATTGAGACTCTGTCTCTTCAAAACGAGAAAATTAGTTTTATGGAATGGCTAGAATTTTATCTTCGTTTTTACCACCCTTCCTATGGTGGGTCTGGAGCTTGCTCCCTCCTCACCCCCATCCTCAAGGGAATGTTAAAAATCTTTACATCAGGCTCTTAAAAAGAACAGCTGTATAGAGCACTTGTCTGGCAAACTCAAGGCCCTGAGTTAGATCCCCAGCACCACCCCCAGAAAAGAACAGCTGTATCCTCTAACGCACTGGTGTTTGTCATCCTTCTGTGTTTCTGGTGCCCATGGATTTTTCTGCCTTTTTTTTCTCCCTGTAGTGCTGGGGATTGAACCCAGGGCCTTCACACCAAGGTATATCCCTTGGGCTGCCCCCTCCCCGCCATGTTTTATTTTGAGACTAAGTCGCTAAGTTTCATTTTTGTTAAGTCACTAAATATCTCAACCTGGGCTCAAGTGATCTTCTTGCCTCAGCCTCCCAGAGTGTTGAGATTACAGACATGTGCTACTATGCCCCAGCCTGCCTGCCTGCCTGCCTTCCTTCCTTCCTTTCTTTCTTTTTTTTGGGTGCTGGGGATCAAAGTCAGCCTTGCACTTGCTAGGCAAGCACTCTACCACTGAGCTAAATCCCCAACCTCTTTTAAATATGACTGTTTGGTAAAATAATGTTTTACATCTCTATTTTATCTAGCTATTTATAAGGATTGTTGCAGAAAAATTGTCAGGTTTTCCAGGTCACTCTCTCGGAAATAGTTTCTATAGAAATAGTTTCTATAGAATTTTTCTATTCAGAAATCAGCTGATGCTGAGCATTTATCCAAAGGAATTAAAATCTGTATGTCAAGGAGATATCTAGACTTTCATGTTTACTGCAGTACAAACAACAGTAGCAAGCATGGAAGCAACCTAGATGTCCATTAATGTCCATTAAAGAAAATGTGGCATGTATACACGATTGAGTATTATTCAGCCATAAAAATGTGTGAAATTGTATCATTTGACTTTGAAATAAGTCAAATACTGAAACACAAATCCACATGTTCCCCTTTATATTGGAAGCTCAAAAATTGATCTCAAAATAGAGAATAATGGTTACCAAAGTCTGGGAAGAATGTGTGGAGAGAGAAGGGTGGAGGGAGGGGGATGGAGAGAGGCTAGTTAGTGGATACTGGGTGCTATTGGCTAAGAGGAATAACTTCTCGTGTTCTTTAGCACAGTTGGATTAGCTGTGGTTGGCAACAATTAATTGGATATTTCAAAATAGCCAGTAGAGAGAATTTGGAATGTTCTCAACACAAAGATATATGTCTAAGGTAATAGATATGCCAAGTACCCCAGTCTGATCATTACACATTATATACGTGTATTAAAATGTTATACCTATGAATATGCACAATTACTGTGTGTCATTTAAAATACATGTATTAAAAATAGAAGAAAAAAATCAATTGATGGACATTCAAAAACAAAACTTTGAAGCACAAATAGGATAAAAAACTAACTTACCAGTACATTGCTAGAAATAGGGGTGCATATGATGTTTATTTATATAATGTGTTTATGTTTTAGGCTGGAGACTGTTTACAAAGAATCAGAGTTAAAGGAATTCCTGTTTTGTTTATGACTCTAGAAAAAAATGACTTGGAAAAAATATTCTCAGTCTAATGAAATTAATACTGGTTTCAAGTTATAACTTTAAGGAACTGTGGTACTCAATTTTAAACTTTGAAAATGAAAATAAAACCAATGCTCTAAACTAAAGAGAAATGAAATTTATGTGGTGGCTTCTTTCTTTCTTTGGTTTGGTTTGTTGAATTATTAGCATTCAGTGTAAAATTCAGGAGGAATCTCAGGTCAGTAGATAAGGTTTCCTTTTTCTTACAGTGGTTTCTTGTCAGAAACACGTTCTCTTCTTTTTTGCCAGGAATGAGTAGCGACAGTGACATTGAATGTGACACCGAGAATGAGGAGCCGGAAGAGCACACCACCGTAGGCGGATTTAACGACTCTTTCATGGCCCAGCCCCCAGATGAAGGTGCAACACGTGATGTCATTTTACACAGATTAACAAAACCATCCCTGCTGCTGCTTTTTCTTATGCTGCTGCTGCTTCTACTTATTCTGCTCTGCTACTTTTGCTTCTTCTGCTTCTTTTTTTTTAAATTACTGTCATTTGTGAGACAAGATTCTTTGATAAACTATATGGTAAGTACTAAAGAAAATTAGTAGGTAGAGTGTTTGACGTGGTTAGACACCTGGTGAGTGCTCCTTTCACAACCTGCTCATATGCAGCCAGTGACCTGAGAATGGCTGAAAATTAAGAGTTGTAAGAAACAAAGAATTTTTATTCGAGACCATTTGTGGCCTGTAGTGCTAAATGTTCACTCTTTGCCCTTTACAGAAAATGTTTGCCAACAGAGTTTCAGCTATTTGATTTGCTTTCCTTTCTTCAGATTTTGTTCTAGCTTACTATGACTTTAAAAATAACCTAGATTTCTTAGAAATGCATGCAGATTATAGAATCATCAGGTTTTTTAAATTTCGTTTTACTGGAATTTGAACTCAGGAACTCGGCATGCTAGCAAGCAATCAACCACTGAGCTGTATACCCTGCATCTGGAATCATCAATTTTTATTCCTTTTCTCCCAAGAAAATTCTTAGGGGGAAAAACTCACCAAGAGAAACCTGTTTTTATTTTGTTCTGTGTTTATTTGGATTCCTTTTACTGAAATGAGGTAGTAGTTTATAGTTTTGTATTCTGCTTTATTATTCACTTAAATATATTTGTCTATCATCAGAAATTCTTTTTTATGGCAACTTAGTGTTCTGTCATATGGATATATCATAACTAATCTGAGGATTTGTTTGCCAGATTTCCTGGAATGACAACATTGTCAGGTTTATACTAATTGTTGCCTTTTTGTTTTACATATTTCACTAATGTCCTAGTATCTCTTTCAACAGAACCAAGCTATTTGATGATTTGTGAGTATTAAGGCACTTTTAGTCATATCCTCTGCTTCTAAAAGCATCTGGATTTGGAACAAGTTATTTTAAGTGCTGGTGGGGTTTTGCCATGGTATTTGTATGTGTACTTTAATTGGCTTTGAAATACATTGTATGTTCACAGTGTGAGTCTTGAGAATGTTTTCTTGTTCCGTTCTTCATCTACCCCCTCAGTGTCCTCAGGAAGGCAAAAGTCAGGCAGTACTTTTCAGCTTCTATTTGTCGGAGCCTCTTAAACAATGTGGTTTTTCCTCGTTCATTTTTCCTTTGTATTTGCTTACATGTGACTCAAATGACAACCCTGTATACCTTTATCATTTGAATAACACATTTGTTAAGATCGTTTAAAGACTTTGGAAAGAAAATGCACCTTGTCGTGGTATCCGCTCGTGATTTTAAACATTTTTATCTTTCTTTTTTTTCTTAGATTCTCATTCTAGTTTTCCTGATGGTGAACAAGTAGACCCTGAAAATCTCCACTTCAGTACTGATGAAAACAGTGGCAGGTAATTACCAGATCAAGAGAACTGACTTACAAGCTACCTTGGCCCTGAAATTTTTTGTAGTTGGTGCTCCAGTTTGTCATCAGATAATCAGATTTGGTCTCATTTTGTCGTCTTCTGTACCTGTAGTAGTAATTCAGAAACTGTTACAAAGGAGCACAATTCTAGTATAAGACAGTAGTATGTGGGGAAAAAATTAACAGTGTAGAAAGAGTTCTTTCTAATAAAATAGTAATGTGGCCCTCAATTAATTTAGTAAATCAGTACATGTGCAGAAGGCAGTTTTTCTTCTGGAGCAGAAGGCCAACTATCTGTCAGTGTACCACGAGGCAGTGCATGCATTCAATAACTTGCTCATTGTTGGTGCTCTTCTGTCTCTGGCTAGACACTCAGTTTTGTTTTAATAACTACCTTAATATTTTGGGTTTCAGTCACAGTTTATAGTTTCATTAGGGCCTGTAGATTAGGGAGCAGAAAAGCTAGGTATTGATTCTGTTGTATAGAAACGTCACATGAATAACCAAAGTAACACTAACCTAAATCTCCTTTTTGGAGTATGTTGACAGACTAAAATTTATTTATTTACTTTTTCTCTCTTGTTCAAGTGCAGGCACACAGTTTAATAGCACATAATCTTTTGGCAAATGTAATTTAAAATGAATTAAGTTAATGTGATTGGTTATGTTCCTGGTCATGTTGGGTACATGTAAAATTATTTAAATTTTTTTCATTTTTTTTCCTGCCTCTTAAAATACAACTATAGTGCAACAGATATTTTAAAACTGTTTTTCCTTCTTTATTTTCATTAGTTCGATATTGATTTCATTGTCAGTATATTTAAAGACTCATATTGCACAGTGGCTTACATCAAAGTGAAACTGTGATATGTAAAGTTTTCTTTATGTTCATAGGTAACCCCCCACCCCAAAATTGCCAAACTTTACCATTGTGCTCCTGCATTTGTTTGAGCTGCTATATATTTGTGAAAATAACACTGAAAGTTGACCAAGAAACTTTTGAAAAAGCATGAATAAGTATATGTACATGTGAGAGATATCTCATCAGCTCATATTTTAGTTAATATTGTTCATTTTTCATGTCGGATGTCTTGCTTGAATGCCATGATGCGTAGTGTACTTATTTTCAAAATAGTTTGCACTTTTTGTTAATAAAAGTAACTTGAGCAAATGCGCCTCTGAAGTTTATTTAAAAAGAGGACTAGAAACCTCTTTTTTTCTATTCTGTTGCCTGCGTCTGCTTAGCAATATAGACAAGACCATTCTGTGAAGAGGGATGATGGGCAACGTCTATCCTAGTCATTGTGTAATCACTTGTTAACTTTTATTAGTGGGGTCTTTGGAAAATATAATTCTTCCCCTAGTTTCTAGCCAACCTATATATGAAGTCTGTACCCAGTTCTTTTTTTGAGACATGGTCTGAGTTGTTATTAAGGCTGGCCTCAAACTCCTGGGTTCCAGCGATCCTCTTGCCTCCGTGTCCTAAGTAGCTGGGACTATTGATAGGCTTATTGCACTGTTCTGGCAGTGTACCCATTTCTTTAGTGGTGACAAGTACTTTGGTGCTATCCCTCTTCCTTGATGTGGTATGCTTTCCTTGGCTGTGCTAGATTTCAGCTAGCAGTGAGAGAGGGCAGAGGCAAAGGAGAAGAATTACTTGCTCTACTCTGCTGGCCCCACCTGGCACTTCGTGTGCCCTATAGTGTTTGTTGTTCACTCTTTCCTCCCTCTCCCCTTTTTTGCTAAAGGACCTAGTTTCTGTTTTCTATTACCTTGTCTCTCTAGTGTTTTTATATTAGTTTCTGCAAAATTTCTCTTTAATAGTTTGTTGTTGTTGTTCAGGCTTTCCATGGTGGAAGTTGAGCCCAGAGAATCACACATGCTAGGCAAGTGCTCTACCACTGAGCTACATCCCCAGCCCTTAATAGGGTTTTCTCGTAGGCCTAAAGCATAGTAGTAATATTTGTATTGGGTACGAGCATGTCATTTCTGGACAGCTTACCACTTGGGTCATTGAATCTTTCAGTAACATTTTATAGATGAGTTTTATAAATGTATTATATAGATGTATCCATCCCCCTTTGGCAGATAGACCTGAGCTTCAGGAAGGTTATCTGGTTCTCAAGTCAGGGACAGGATAGATTACTGGTGTAGTACTTTTACAGCACATCACACAGGAACCAAGCTCAACAGTCTGATACCTAGTAATTGTCCTTTTTTCACTTTTATTTTGAGATAATTTTGGATTTGCAGTAGTTGGAAAAATTGTGCAAGTTTGGTTACATTACACCCCTTGTCCAGCTTCTCCTTTTTAAAATATCCTACGTAACTGTAGAAAGATGAGCAAAATTAACAGCTTAATCTTGGTTACAGTACAATTAACTGGCTTACAGAATTTGCCCAGGTTTCACCAGTTGTTCATTAATGGCTTTTTTCCATTCCAGGACCCAGGTCAAGGATTCCACATTGTATTTTGTTATGTCTTCCTTAGTATGTCTTCCTTAGTATCTGTGATAGTTCCTCAGTTTTTCCTTGCTTTTATATATTTTTAAAAGGACCATTTATTTAATAGAATGCTCTTCTATTTGGGTTTGTTGGATGCTTGCTCATATTTACTTAAGGTGATTTATTGGGAAGGCCACTGCAGAGGCAATGTGCCCTTCTCCGGGCATGGTGTCAGGGGACATATGATGTTGACATTTATTATTGGTGATGTTAACCTTGATGATTTAAGGTAGTGTCTGCCAGGATTCCCTGTTTCTTTTCGTAATTACTAAATACAATATTTGGCACCAAAAAAAAAAATATTTGGAACAGATACTTTAAGACACTGTAAGGAGCAGGATACCCTATTTCTACTCAACTCTTACCCACTAGATTTTGCATCCATTGGTAGATTTTGCCTACAGTGATTATTCCTGCAATATTCTAATGGTATTTTGTTTTCTTTCTTTCTTTTTCTCTCCTTTTCTCTTTCTCTCCCTCTCTCTCTCCCTCCTTTCTTCCTTCCTTTCTCTCTCTGTCATACTTTCTGTTTTATGATAGCCATTTAAAAATTTTTATTAGTACCCGTTTGCAGTACATGATTACACTCATCCTGGGGAGTTGGTACACGAACATAACACATATTTTTCCTTCATCCCCTTCCCCTTGCTTCCCTCCTCTAATGGTAATTTTCTAGTTCCCTAACTACTTATATATTTTTATTAGAATTCTATAAGGAAAAGTTGTTCCTTCTTCCCCGTTTATTTTTTCTCAGATATTTATATCAGTGTGGGCTAATAATGGATACTTTATTCTTTGAATTATGATCCAGTGCTATCATTTTTTTTTTTTTTTTTTTGTGGTGCCGGGGATCGAACTCAGGCCCTTGTGCTTACAAGGGAAGCACTCTAATCACTGAGCTAAATCCCCAGCCCGCTATCATTATTTTGTGGCTCAGTTTGTTCCAGTTTTGGCCATTAGAAAAGCTCTTTTCAGGTTAGTGTCTATATCCTTTTGATAGGCCCCTTTCTTGGTTTTTGTTTCTTTGTGTGTGTGTGTGTGTGTGTGTGTGTGTGTGTGTGTGTGTGTGTAAGCTTTTCTTTCTTTCCCTCCTTCCTTCCCATCTTTCCCTCCCTCCCTTCTTCTGTGCCTGCCTGCCTGCCTGCCTGCCTGCCTTCCTTCCTTCCTTCCTTCCTTCCTTCCTTCCTTCCTTCTTTCCTTCCCTCCTTCTCTCCCTCCCTCCTTCCTTCCTTCCTTCCTTCCCTCCCTCCCTCCCTCCCACCAGGGGATGCTTCAAGCCCACCTTGAGTTTTCCCTACTGAGGGCATAGAATCAACCACTTCTTGAGGAACTGTGGTTCCTCTTATTGGTGAATGGTATTTGGGAACAAGGATCTGAGTGCTAATGTATTGATTGTTATTAGAGCATTACTGCTTCTAGTCCATCTCAGTGGGTAGATGAAATGTATGCTTATTCATGCAGATGTACACATTTATATGTATTTCTGCATCTGTTGATGTGTATATAAAACTTTGTTTTTAAAGAAAACCTGTGATTCTGTATTAACACCTATAGCACCACAGAGCTCATTCTAGCCTTCCATCTTCTTTATAGTATCTAACAGGGATAAGTCTGGCTTTGCTTAGCTGCAATATATTTACTTACTCGTTCATTCCTAATTGAAAAAAGAAAAGTACTTCCAAAACTGTTGAACATTACTCTTTTTTTTTCAGGGGAGGTGCTAGGGATCAAACTCAGGGCCTCGTGTACCCTTGAGCTAAATCCCCTACCCCTGACCTATACTCTTGTCTGAAAAATTTTTCATCTAGGTTACATATTACAATGTTCATTTACAGCTGGTTTTTGTTTGCTTGCTTGGTTGATTTTTTTTTTGTTTTTGAGGTGGGGTTTTCGAATGTTTCCTGGGCTGGGCTTGAATTCCTGGGCCCAAGTGATCTTCCTGCCTCAGCCTCTCAAGTAGCTAGGCCTCAGGCAGGTACCATTGCACCTAGCTAGTACAGTTATTTTTATTACTAGCCTTTTAGTATAATGTCAGAATAGTTTTTAAAAACTTATTTAGGTTTCTAGATTCAAAATTGCATTAGTTCCTTTCCGAGCCTCTCCATATCATTATGATTCATTTATAATACAGTTAGATTCATCATTATAGTCTGCATTCTGTCCTCCTACACACATCCTTGTTGATTTTTGAATTTACATACATTAAAATTCAATCTTTCTGTTATATGGTTCTGTGGGTTTTGACAAATGTTGTATATCTGCCACCATACTACATAGAGCATTTTGTCCATCCTAAAAATTCCATTGTCATGGCCTTTTTTTTTCTTCTTCTTCTTCTTCTTTTTTGGTGCTGGGGATCAAACAGGGTCTTGTGCTTTCTAGGCAAGCACTCTACCACTGAGCTAAATCCCCAACCCCTGTCATGGCCTTTTAGACACAACCACCACCACCATGCTCTGCTGCCACTGTCACCAAATTTTCTGGCCACCACTGATTTGTTATGTTTCCTTTGAGTTTCCCTTTTCTAGAGTCATATAAATGGAACACACAATATATAGCCTTTCATATAGCAAAATGCAGTCAAATTTCATTCATCTTGTGTGAATCAGTGCTTAATTCCTTTTTGATTGCTGAGTAGTATCACATTATATAATTATGCCACTGTCATTTTTGTGTGTGTGTTTATTCATTTATCCATTGCAGGACATATGGCTTGTTACCAAGTCGGGATGTTTATGAACCTTATCAACATTTGTGTGCAAAGTCTTATGTAAGCATACGTTTACTCTCCATGGTATGAAATGCCTGTGGGTGGGACTGTGCTGTGTGATAGAAGATTGACTGGCCTCCTTCCCTGGTTCTTGAGAAACATCCTCTAATTTGGACTTCCTCAAGTGATAAAGAGTTATTTATGGTGGCCCTAGTTTATGCCAACAGGATGACTCAGTGTAGGTTTCACACCAGAAAGGCCAGCCATGTGATTAGAGTAAGGTGCCAGCCTGATTGCCAGTTAATCAGCCATGCTCATATATTGAAATTTCAATAAAAACTTTGGATATTGAAGACTGGGTGAGCTTCCGTGGTTGGCAGTATTATATCATTGTATATGAGTGTGTGCTCAGGTAACTTACAGAGGACAAGGAATCTTCACGTTTGAAACCCTCACAGACCTCACCGTGTGTGCCCCTCCTTTTGACTGGTTCATATTTGTATCCTTTTGTTATAGCGGAACTATAATCATAAGTAAAATGCTTTCCTGGATGGTGTGCATCGTTGTAGTGGGTTAGCAAACCTAAGCAGAATGGCAGGAACCTCTGAACTTGCATCCAGCTGGCCAAAAGTGGCAGTGGCTTGGGGACCACTGAATTTGAAGCCAATATCTGAAGTGAGGACACCCTTACAGGAGACTCTCCCCTACACCTGGGAAGTTGGCCTAATTCCAGGTAGTATTGGTTTAAGAACTCATCACAGTAAGTCACTTTTAAAATATATGCTTAATTTTTTAAAGAAGCTGATAAACTTCCTCAAGTATTACTGTTTTGAATTCCCATTGGCAACATACCAGAGTTTGGTTGCATTCCATGAACACTAGGAATTGTCACGGGTTATTTGGCCATTCTAATAGGTGTGTTTTGGTATTTGTTTTGCTAAGAATTTTTGCCTCTGTATTTCCAAAGGATATTAGTCTATAATTTTATTCTCTTTATCTGATTTGGTATCTACAGAAGAATGCTGACCTCCTGAGTGTCCTCTGGAAAATAATGTGTAGAGTGATACTATATATTCTTTATCTGGTAAGATTTATCAGTGTAACCATCTGGGAGTAGGTTTCTTTTTCTTAGCTGTGGTGTTTTTAGTGTTCTACTTGCTGTTCTCACCTTCTTGGACCTATGATTTTGCATGTATCATTAATTTGGGAAAACTCTCAGTCATTATTACTTCTACCCATTACATTTCTCTTTTCCTTCTAGGATTCCAGTTATGCATACGTTGATATTCTCAGAGCAAGATCTTATATGTTTGTTCTTTTTGGGTTTATTTTTGTCTTTCCTTTACTGTTTGTTGTATTTTAGTTAGGGTTTTGAGGGGACAAGGGAAGTTTTGTTTTGCCATGCTGGGATTATAGGAGTTTGCCACCTACCTGGCTAATTAGGGCCATTTCTGTTGACTTGTCTGGGGGTTTATTGGTTCTCCCCTTAATACTGATCAGCCAGTTAATCGCTTCTCGGCCTTTTGGGTAAGATCAAGTGTAGTATCTGATCAGCCAGTTAAAGGCATTAATCATCTCTGTTATGGTACTTTTCTGACTTTTCTATTATACTTTCTCTCTCTTCGCTGACATCACCCATATCATCTTGTATATTATCCACCATTTTTCCTTAACATATTATAGTTATTTAAAATTCTCCTTCGGGCCAGGGATGTAGCTCAGTGGTAGAGCACTTGCTTAGCATGCCTGAGGCCCAAGGTTTTACCCCCAGCAAAAAAACTCAGTTGGAAAATCTTAGCCAGGCATGGTGATGCATGCCTGTGATCCCAGCACATAGGAAGCCTAGGTATGAGGTATGAGCAAGTTTGAGGCCAGCCAGGGATACATAGTGAGACCCTGTCTCCAAAAAGAAAAGCTCAGTTCCAAAAAATCTGTTTTATCTCGAGTATGGTTCTGGTGATTGCTTCATCTCTTCAGAGTGTGTGCATTGTTTTGGTTTTTGCCTTTTCATATGCCTCTGTATATTTTGCTAAAATACATACATCTTATGTACAACAGTAGATACTTCAGTGAATAGATACTTATGCATGAAAATAAGCATGCATTTTTTCTGCTTAGACCTTCATTGCAGAGATTGGATTAATATAGTAAGGAGTTATGCTTGTTTTAAGACTTTCTGTATCTGTGATTAATCTTAGTGATGTCGAGTTCCTAGAGTTCCATTACTGGGTTGGCATCCTACAGCTTAGCATAAGAGGTATGCTAAACCCAATGGCCCATGGAAGAGTGCTTTGTTTTTTAACAGTTTGGGGTCTCAAAAGAACCTGATTTGTTTGAAATATAAGTAAGAAAGGCTCTTTATTCCAAGACCCAGCAAAAATAGATACGCTGAAGCACAACAGAAATGTTCTTTACTGATCGCTGTCAAGTTAGCTGGTGGCAGGGCTAGGTGAATAGCTCAGTGGTACAGTATGTGCTGAGCATGCTCAAAGCCTTGAGCTCGGTGCCCAGCAGCAGCAAGGGTGGAGGGGCAGCAGGCAACAACCTTACCTCCCATTCCTTTAGATGCAGGCATCTTGCTCAATTGCCTTCACTTCTGTTCCTATACGTCCTCTTTTCTATTACTCTAAAGAGCAATCCTCTAGAAAGACTTCCAACCACCACTTAGCTCTTTCCTTTTCAAACTAAACAGGGAAGGTGACTGAAAGGGAAAAACTTGAGTGGTTGGGTGCAGAGTTTGTAAGAACTAAGTTCTTGGGAGATGTGAGGTAGGTCCTGTTTCTTTTCTACTTTAGGTACTAACTCCTCTGTCATCCCTGTTCCACTAATTAAGCCAGTGGGGAGAACGTATATAAGATGATTTTCTGAGTTTTCCAAGGGAAATAATTGTTATAATAGCACTTAGCACATTTTGTTAAATTTTCCTAATTATCAGGTGTGGTATTGACATGCCTATAACTGCAGCCACTCAAGAGGCTGAGGCAGGAGGATCCCAAGTTCAGGGCTAGCCTGGGCAATTTAGTGAGTCCTTGTCCCAAAATTTTAGAAGAGGGCTAGGGCTATAGCTCAGTGGTAGAGCACTTGCCTAGCATACACAAGGCCTTAGGCTCACTCCCCAGTATATTCTCCTCTTCTGTCTCTGTCTGTCTCCCCCCACCCACACACACACACCCTGAGATAGGCCAAAGAAAACTACCATCTTCGGATTTTCTTCTACTTCTGGGAGAATCTGCCTAATTTTAAGCACTAAATAGCAGCATTCTCTTACAGAAAAAGACAGATGACTAGTGGTTTTAAATTGCTGGGTTTTATTAAGATATTGGCAAAATATCAACATACTCCTTACTTGAATGAACAGCTTTAATAAATAAAATATGATTACAACTGAACTCAAAGGTGATCTGTAGAGCAGGTTTGTAAGTTGATATGTTTACTTGGTAAGAAATGATTCACTTCACTCCATAGAGAATTCATTGCAGAGAAATGTCATGAACAAGAGAAAGCCTGTCTCACCAGAGAGCACCTAGAAAGTTTACAGTGATGTATCTGGATTATCTAATACATCAGAGTCAAAGCATTTCCTTTTCATAAGCAACTGCTGTGTCAGTCTAGAGTTTCCTATCCTATTTCATAATTTATTAATATAATCTTTGAAATAGATAAAATGCTGCTGGAGAAAGTAGCAATTCTTTAATTGCTACTTGTGCCCTTTGTTTGAAAGATAGTTATAATACTGACAATATCATTTTGTTTTGAAAAAGACATTTAATCTTTTCACAGGTCAGAAGAGTGGGTACTTATCTCTTAACAGCACATGGTTTTTCAAAGGTGAAAAAAATTCCTTCTTTTGCTAATTTATGACCCAAAAATCATCTGAAATTAAGGTGCGAACAAAACTTATAGTATCCCCTTTTATGGGGCTTGCTTAGGCGAGAATGCTCATTGAGTGAACAAATTATTTAAAAAATTTAGATCATTTTCTTACCATCTCACCAAGCCTTTGATAGGGAAGGAAGCACTTAAACCACAGCAGTTTTATCTGTAAACACAGAACTCCTTCATGCGTCATTTTAATCTGCCCGTTGATGTTGCACTTTTACTGGCACAGTGTTCCAACAATGGAGTGTGATTGTCCTGAAAATGCAGTGTTGATATTCTATACCACTATAAATATGGTCAGAGTTGATTCAGTGTTGACATTGTCCTTGGAAAAGATGTTACCTTCAAGGAGTCTCCTACTTAAATGCATCAGGAACTTGAATTGTATTTTTCAAGGACAATGGATGGCACTTCTAGGTAAAGAAAAGTTATATACATATGTATTTCTACCTGACCTCTGTAGTACAGACCTAAATGGGATTAATAGCCCCAATATTTGGTGCTGTAATGTTGCCTTAACCTCAGATATCCTCAGAAGTACACATCTAGAAAGTGAAAAAGGAAACCTTTAAATTAGGGACTGACTCCCTTTGAAACTCACAGTGAATATACAAGGAGTTTGTAATAATTTCATTTGGTGACTTGAAGTCTGTTTCCCGAACCAGTACTACACTTCCTTGTTTATATTTCACTATTTCCTATTCTAACAAAACTTGTTGAGCAAGCAAACAAATTGATGCAGATCATGTTAAATTGAAAAAGGGATACTGCCACTCTTCAAGGATTGAGTGTAGAACTTTCACCACCACTAAATTACACAATGAGTAAAAGTACAAAACACATAATTCACAGACTATACCTCAGCATTAACAGTTAATATATAATATATAGATACTTTTATATCTATTTTTACAATCACCAGATACACCATCATTAAATACAAGTTACAATAATGTGTAGATACCATTAGTTAGAGGATTACTTATTGCTTACGTTAGCAAGCAGCAAATAAGGGCACAGGATTTGAACAGAAGGGAACTACTTTCTATCACCAGTGGCATTAAGATATAACACTGCATTTCACAAAGCACTGCTTTTTATCTAGTTTATAGAACCAAGAGCAGCATATATCAGACCAATAACCGCTACTTTAATATTATAGAATTTTAAAGGACTTACCTTACAAATGGTACCTAACTACCCTATAAATATGTTGTGAACAAATGAATAGTTGCTATTTTTTACAATATTGAGAGAACTACTTTTCTTTATTTTCTAGAGAGAGCTAATGGTATGAGACATGGAGTTAACACTGCTATATAGTCAGATCTACAAAACCCATACCTTCCAAAATGGGTCTGTTTGTCCCACTTTCATCCAACCATTTTTTTCCCTACTGAAAAAGCTTACCATTTGGAGCTTCTTTCCTTTCACCTTTATTCTGATCAAAAGCATTACCAACAGACAACTACAGAAAATTTAAATTTTTTTTACTCAGCTAAGCATTTTGGACTATAATGTGTACCAATATTCTGCTGCCTTTGTTTTCTTGTTTCCTTAGATAACTTGATTTGAAACTGACACTGCATCACAAGGGTTGTCAACAAGATCTAGGCTTCAGAAAATGACAGATGTGAGTGAGGTCCATGTATGGGGCAAAGAATCAGAATGATGAGAAAAGTCTAATACTATAGTTGGAGCCATGTTTACTCACTCAGCTATGTGTCACAAGACTTGAGGAAAGAATGAATGACTTCAAAGTCAAGAGAAAAACACTGAAAATCTCTACTTACCTCCAAATTTTAAAAAATAAAATCTGTAGATTAAGAGATCATTGCTAAAGTGAAACTTTGTTTAAAAATTGATACAGCTATACTGGCACCTGCAATATGCTGCAGTCATCTATATCTTAAAAACTTTGTGAATTGTAACCCTGCTCTATCCAGGGAACAGAAGGCAATTGTACTATACTGTAAAAAACATGATTAGGCAGTGGACATTTGTCAGCAAGAGCACTGAGTGCATCCAACTGGACAGTCAGTGCAGTGGGCCCACTCCTGTCCATCGGCATGGCTGGGCCGCAGCTGGCTAGGGAAGGGTGACATGGAGACATTTGTGACTCTCAGAATCGGAGGCTGCTTCGCTGAATGAATTTATTTGCTGTCTTTAGTTGAGGATATGCTTCTGGCTTGAAATGGCAGAAATAGCAAAAAAAAAAAGATGATTTTAAACTATGAAATATAAATATTGAAATGAGAAGCACATGCCCTTTGTCTACAGTCTGAATTTGCCTGTAGCAGGACTCTGGCTTGTCTTCCAGTTACAACTAAACAGACTTGGCTCTCAGTAATCTGCATTCTCTTTTACACTTGGCCTTTGGGTTCACTTTAAGGAGTACTTTCAGTCTCCTTCACACCAATTACTTCATTCCCTTGGGAAAACAATTTTACAGAGTTGAAACTAGCATTTTTATTCTCCAAAACTACTTTTTATGTTATAGTTGTATATGCCTATGCTGTCTGTGAACTTAAAAAAAAAAAAAGATAGAAAATATACAAATGCTGCTTAGCTTTCTTTTATAAATGGCATTTTGGTTCTTGTATATTTGTACCTGACATCATCTCTATTAAACCAGTTTTATTCCTGAGATGAAGGTACCGTGAAAAATACATTAGCATCATAGATTAAAACAGTGGTTTCCTAAAATGACAAATAATAAAAATTCCACCAAAAGCACCATGACAGGTATGAAACTCCCAAATAACTACAGCCCTAGGAAATACTTTAAATTCAAAAAAAAAGTTCATAGTCTTTTATGTTACAGAAAAAAGAAATCCGTAAATTTTGACTATATCCTGCCTCACAAGTCTGAGAATAACACCTTTGCACTAGCTTTCTACTTTCATTGTTACCAGTTAAAACCCATATGGCTTTTAATCTTTACCTACCCAAAAAGGGGAGAGGGATCCTTCATAGACCCCAGGATCTTGAGGGACGTTTTCCAACTAAATTCTGCATTGACTTTTCCTTAGATCTATGAGGCACATCAGACCAGATTTCAACTGAATTGCGATTTCAACACTATACATCCTGACTGAAATAACTTCAAGCTTCCACTAGTGACGTGAGGGGATGGCAGGGTGGGGGTGGGGACAGGTGGGAAGACACATCACAGGGACCAGTTGTATAATTTTGCTAGTGAAACCGCCAATACTTTTAGTTTGAAACACTATTTTGAGTTTTCTAGAGATCTATTTACACTTAAGAATTGAGCCATCATGGATTCATAATGAAGCACATGTGTTTTAGAAATGTCTACCTTGTTTCTATTCTGCAAGTGGGGTTTTTAATTGAGGGAGAGCTAGCTAGCCTACTTTTAATGAAAAAGTATTATATTTTATAGTTCCTGAAAACATCTGGGTGTGGAATATCATTACTTTTTCTGGCCTTCCTCATTGTGTTTTCATTGTACCCTTTCCAGCTACCTTCCCTCCATGGCATGGAACTTCTTAACATCCTATTTCTCTTCCCACTTCGAATAAGTGAGGTCAGACTAATGCCTATTTTGTGGGAAGGCTCTCGAGCAGAGAGAAACGAATAAAACTTTTGCCGCCTCTTGGAGTAGTAATGGCGTGAATGATACAATCTAGAAACTCTTTTCCCCAGGGATTTGAACTGTTCATTTTCCAACCTAGAATATACAGGAGACAAATTCTCCATTCTGTATATCTGCTGCCCTGTTGAACCCAAATTAAAAGAAGTGAAACTTTCTCCAGCACCACTCCATTCAGGCAATGATGATTGAACTGATTTTTCCTCCATTAGCTCATTAATAACATTTACTTTCTTTGGTGTACCAGGACCAAACATTTCAACTGGTAGCAAAAACTGGGCACTGTGAGGTTTGCTTGCTTCTATTTGTGTGAGATCTAGGTAGCCTGGGTCTTCCAGCACGTTGATTTGGGACCCTGGGCTGAGGCTGGTTCTATCAGTGAATGAATCCACGCGCCCATCATAGCCTAGATCGGCTGGTGCTGAGCACTGGTGCTGAGGCCAAGGGCGTTTGCACTCTCCATGATTCTCCTTATCATCCCCACCATCTTCTTGCCCTCCTTGAAAAGAGTTCTCTGTCCAATCTGATTCCTCACTAACATTTACCGCTTTGTTCATGTCCCTCAGGAATACCACAATAACAGTGATGTTATCACTTGACCCAGCATCACGAGCTGATGCCACTAGTTTGTGGGCAACCATGCTGCTGTCCCCATTGTTCTCTTTCAGGTGGTCAGACACAACTTTCACTGCCTCATCAGGGTTCACGGTATCATAGAAGCCATCACAGGCCAGAATGAGGTAGTCTTCCGTCCCATCCAAGACAGTAGAGGCAGAGTCTGCCTCTCCACAGATGTATGGCTTATGTTCAGCATCTCCTGTGGGAAGTAGAAAGTAGAGACATCAGAAGGCAGGTTTTGGTTTACTGACATATTTAGAATGTTTATGGCCAAGCCAGACATGGGGGCCTCAATTTACAATCTCAACACTCTAGGAAGCTGAGGTAGGATGGCAAGTTCAAACCCAGACTGGGCAGTTTAAGCAGTTTGTTAAAGGCTGTGGTTATAGCTCAGTGCAAAGGCCCCTGGGTTCAATCTTCAGTACCATAAAAGAGGGGAAAAAAAAGTTTATGGCCAATGTCATGACTCTGATCATAATTTAATGGAAAGAGTTTGTAAAATAATTTCAGATAAAACACTTAAGTTCTGTGTTAATCAGGTATTGCTTATATCTTAATTCCACTTAAATAATTACCAGTTACTGGGCTAAATTCTTTGCCTAGCATACACTCTGAAGCTTGTGCCTCTGGCTATCATTTAGGCTTTGCTGAGTATGACAACAAGTAAGGTAGATCTAAATTTGTTGTTGTACTAAAATATTCAGTCCTACATACGAAAGCTTTGTTGATTTAGTAGATCTGTTCTCTTGCTAGTGGTTAGATTTTATTTAATCGCAACTTGAGTACAAATCCACATTGAAAACAAAAAGTTCTGATCATTCTCTTCATTAAATATTTTTTATTCTGTCCTTATTTAGAAATCAATACAGAGCTTCATATTGCAAGCACAGAAGAAGATTTGCATTACAAGAATTTTAAAAATCAACTGCAGCTCCCTCAAGCCAAGCCTTGTACAGGGAACTAGAATGCAGGTCTCTTGGTCCCCAGTCTGCTTGGTTTTCTTTTTTTTTTAGTGTTGCTTTAACTTCTAGAGACAAAAAATATGACCATTTTTCTTTTGTCTTTAGACATTATTACCATACTTTTGATTTCTTTGTATGTCTCCGATTAACCCCCTCTTCTGTCCTTATCGTTCATCCTCCCACTTACTAACAACTGCGAGACCCCCCAAGGCCCTCCTAGGCCTTTCTTTTCTTGCTTAGTTCATTTACTCACAGAAGGACATTTGAGCTGGGGCTTGAAGTGTAAGTTATCACCAGGCTGAGAAGTTCCTTCACTTGAGGGAACCAGCATAAGCAGAGACACAGAGGCCACTGTTAGGGAGTGGTGTGTAACAGAAACTGGAGACCCTGGGCCCACACTAAGCGAGGAGCTTGTCACCAGCTGCTGAGACAGTTGATCACCCACAGTGCCTATGGAACTTTCAGATCTAGAACCACCGGATACATTCATTGTTTACTTTCTTTGTTTTCCTTAGGGACCTGGAGAGAACCTGGCTGGCATCCTTAACCACTTAGCTATACGTAAAGCAGTAGCATATAACTTCATGGTTAAGGACACCAGCACTGCTGTCAGACTGCCTGGCTTCAAATCCTAGCTTGTTACACAACTGTCATTAATTACTGTCCTTTCCATTGCACTGAAAGGGAGTTTTTGACCAGGGGAAGATAAAATGAAGATAAACTAAGTGACATGGCTTATATAGTCATTGTTTCTGATATCTTTCTAAGTTCTCTTTTGCCCAAGAAAGATACCTTTTCTACATCTGACATCCCTGTGTAATCCTCAGATAGGCCTGGAAAGTTCAATAGGAACCCAACGGATAACTCTGCTAGAGCTAATGTGGACAACATGCATTACCTATCCAGCAGGTTTGTGTCTACCAGAACAGCAGACAAAAAGAAAAATGAAACAACAGTCACTTAATAGAATGACGTAAGTTAGTGTATCTGTGAAGTAAGATACTAGCTTTTTAACCCTTTTAAGTGCTCAGCATCACTCCTATTCTCAAATGTATAGCTTCCTCCTCTTAGTGAGGTTCTTTTCCATTCATTCACTATTTCTTACAATAGTCAAAACCGTCTTCCTCAAACATGGTTTTGATTTCACAGACTTCAAATACCCTGTTGGAGCTAATTAAAACTTCCAATCATGGGATTCAATATCCTCCAATCCACTTAATTTCCCCTACTCTACCTGACAGAATTATCATTATTTTTTTAATTCTACCTCTAAAAATAAATGTGATCTGAGTCATACTGTTCCCAAAAGTCTTGTTTTAGTGCTACAATTAAAAGACTACTGCAACTGTTAGTTTGGAACAGAACATACAAAGATTTGCACAGAGAAAATGCTGCCAAAATTCTGGCTTTTCACCTGCTCTACTGTTGGTGTCAAATTCATGACATTTCGCCCCCAAATTTGGTAGGAGGGCATGAATATCCATTTCATGGTAGAAATGGCAACATCCTTTTGTCTTCAACCTCCTCTTTCCATATGCTAGGAAACATACCGTGCTTCTGTCAGCTTTGGATCATGAATCTGAAGGGTTCATGGAGAGAAATAATTGAAAAGCTTTTCATTTTCAAAGCTTTATCATTTGTTGAATGTCCTCAATTCCTACACCACCAAGTTTAAAAAAATTTCTTTAATTTGTAGGGATTTACCCAATCCACTGGCATTTTCCCAAAATCAGAGGCGTCCCTTTTCCTTCTCAGAGCTGACTTGTGCCTTCGGTTATGTGTTCCTAGGTCTCTGGTTATCCCTCATTTTCACTTTGTCTTTTTCCTACAAACACTCAAATCTAAAATTTGCTCATCCTTTTCCAAATCAGCTTTTCCCTCAATCCATCACACCATTTTCTCTTTCCCTTTTACAATCAAGACTGCCCAAGAAACTAAATCTGTTTGTTCCCATGTTTTCTATAACCCAATTAGGTTTTCACACCTCCCAATTGAAAATATTTCTTTCAAGTATTATCAGTTATTTCCTAATTTTTAAATTCCACGTCTCTCTTTTTTTTTCCATGTCTCTTTTAAACCCACTTTTCACTTGACCTCTGTAGCACTCAACACTGTTGGCTATTTGGCTCTTACAAAACCTCTTTCTCTCATATCCACAATATCTCACTTCTCTATCTCTGATTGCTTCTTGATTTTCTTTGCTGACTTCTCCACTTAATAACACTAACATTTTTTGTGTGATAAGAATGTGCCAGGTATTGGGGATTTAGCTCAAGTGGCAGAGCACTTGCTTAGCAAGTGCAAGACCCTGATTTCAACCCCCAGGACCAAAAAGAAAAAAAAAAAAAATGTGCCAAATATGGCTGTAAGTATGGTGCATGTGCTACGCTATTTAGATTCCATGAGCAAGGTACTGTACTATTCCTTCTTTACAAAGGAGCAGATAGACACTGAGAAGTAAACTTCCCAAGGCCCATAGCCTGTCAAGTGTCAGTGCCAAAGTACCAATCCAGAGTCTTTCCACTGTATTATTCTCCCTAAATTAATGAATCCATGGCAGCTTCACAAAACATGAGTTTCCTGGGCAGCATAATCCATGAGTTTTGCTTCACAGTTTGCTAGCATCACTGCCCAAACTGATCGAGTTCTCAAACCTCCATGTCTGACCTAGGACTCTCAGCTAAGCTCTAGACCTGTATTTCCAACTACATACTCTCTTCCAAGACATTCTATAGGTACCTAACCAGTGTATCCACAGCCTCCTGAATGATCTCCCAACTAGCACTTTCTAGTCTACTGCATATTCTGTGCGGTATCTAAAATATCCGTAAATACAGATTTGATCTCTTTGCCCTTCTTACTCACCTGGTAAAGTCCAGCCTACTTAGCCTTAGCTTCAGATGTAAAGCCCTTCACAGTCTGGTACCAATACTTCAAGTCTCTTAGCACTCTCACCCTCTCCTCCAGCTTCCCTTACTTGTTGCTGTTTGTAACACATGTGACACCCTTTCAAACTCCCATGTGTTTATACTCCTTTGTGTATCTGGGATTTCTTTTCCCAAATACAACCCTCCGTGTCCAACTCAAAAGGCATTTCCTCTGTGAATTATCTGCCTTATTCTTAGACTGTGACTTTCAAGGACAGTCTTCTGCTTTAGTTTCACCTTGTGTTCTATTTTTGGAATCAAGAAAAGACATATCCTCTGTAAGTTTTGTTCTAAAACAAGCGTAAAAGATAACCCTCAGTCTTCTGACAAAGACCAGTGAGATCAAGAAAAAGAGGTCTTCGGTTAGAGTTGTCAAAAATAATTCTATATAGAAGTGTATTTTAGAAATGAGAAATTTCCCCCTCTTTGGCCTCATTCCAGAGTTCCTCATAACTCCTCCATGTAAGAGAAAGCTATTGGGTTTAGCAGGTATCTGTACGCTCTCAGCTATCTGTTTCTCTCTAAACCCCTACTTCTTGTATTTGGGCCACTTCACAGCTTGCCCGTTTCCCAGAGAGTGGCAGGGACTCAAATCCATGGGGAAAGTAAATCATTCTTCGCAGACTTTCTTACTGTTCTGGAATTTTTGGGTAATAATAAACTAAATTTGGAACTCAGATGTGAAACCCTCAGTCCAGTTACCCCATTTCTTTAGGGAGGCAAAGATTAGGAATTACATGTTCATATCACCTATGATGATAAAACATGGACTTATTCTTTTAAAAACCAGAAAGTGAAGGCAAATTAAAAAGCCTAAAACCCAGGGCTCAAAGTGAGACAAAGACAAAAATAGCTCAATTCTTTGAACCTATACCCTTGCATTTTTTCCAGTCAGATATTTAATCTCTATGTTTTAGACAGTTTCACTGCCTTTTGCTTTCTTTTGAAAAATGTAAATCCTAGGTAGACAGGTTCTTTGAAACCCAGGGTTATCTGACAAATTATTGTATTCCACCTTTGAAAAATAATTTTCATATACAGAGTACAATGATATCTCTATAAATTCTGTTATTTACATCATTTTGAAGTTCATTTAAACAATGTAAAGATGTAAAGAAAATAAATACGAATAAAGGATAAGGAGAACCATTCTCTGGAAAATACTGATTTAAGCCAAATATGACCAAAAATGGAATGAAATGAGGATTGTTATGGTTTAAGGAGATTTGTATACTAATAGTTAAAAGCTTGTTTTTTAAAAAATACATATAAACTCAAATTTGGCACTTCTTTACATGGCTCCCTGTTACAATGGAATTTAAACATATAAATAGATGTCATTACATAATTAAGAGGCATTATCCAATTGTTATTTGAAACATATAATAAGCATTCTGATACTATAGATCTCAGGTTCCTATGTTTCAGAGTTAATGTGAGACAGTGAGCTAGAAGAGTAGAGTTTGGAGAAACAAAAGTAATTTGTTTTTCCTACCTATAGCTCTGGAGACTGACAGACTTCCATTGACCCTCCAGGCACCAAACCAGACTACACAACCTCCAAGGGCCTCAATTCGCTGCTTTTCATCCTAAACAGCGACGCAATAAAAAGAAGCAAATAACTGGATTCAAGATTGAGTCATCTACTTTAACAATTAACAACAACAGATATAATACTCATCAGCTTCCTGAAAAGGTTCTCTATATTCTTCCTTTGGAAGGTGGCCACAGTTACTGAGATTAATGGCAATAATTGAGTGACTCGTAATTAATCACTAGAAAACTGCCTTTATGAGATGTGTTTTAACAGAACAAACCAGACTTACCTCTCTGTCTGGTTTATGTGGTTTCATTAGTTCAACGGCTTGGCCCTTTCTCACGAGCATAACCTGGGAATCACCCACCCAGGCCACATGTAGCATGTTGCCTCTGATAAAAGTCACCACTCCTGTGGTCCCACATCTTAAGCTCTGAAAATAGTTTAAATAATACTAGAGTTAATGAAAATAGACACCGAAATCTCATTGAAAAGCCATTTATAACAGAAGTTCTTCATTTGGGAGATAGCTATAAGAAATGTTCAAAATAAACAGCAAATGTTTGAAGTTTAGAAAGTTTGTTACAGTAAAAGACACATTGCCATTAATCCCCTTAAATACTCTTCCATGCTTTAGACACACTTATCCCATCATTCTTTCACTTTCTGAAGCTGCTGCAGAGTGCCATCCAACAGAAAAGCCTATAAATACGTTACTCATCCACCTGATTCACCAGATCTGGCACCACATGACTCTTAGTTCTTTCCCAATGTCAAAATGACCATGAAAGGTAAACATTTTGAATCGAGTCTAAGGACAGCCACAGCAACACAACTAAAGACACTCACAAAAGAGGACTTCCAGAACTGCTTTAGGAAGTGGCAAGAACGATGGGACAAATGTGTTCCAAGCCAGGGGCTGAGAGTTGGGGTTTGAGGGGAAGTTACTGGCAGTGTGTCTTACTGTAATAATTTTTTAAAAAATTAAATATTCACTCATCATGTCTTTGTCATAGTTTACATTAAGACAATTTCACAAATAGCAATTTGTGTTTCTCAGTGTATTCTTACATGTATGTATGAAACTCATCTGATCTGTGATATACAAGACAGGGATGATTATTCAATTTTAAATACAATACATAGGTATGTATTTGTTTATGAGACCAGGTCTCACTGTGTAGTTCAGGCTGGCCTTAAACTCACTTATGTAGCCCAGGCAGGCCTCCAGCTCACGAACTCAATCCTCCTGCCTCAGCCTCCCTGAGTGCCGGCATTACAGGCGTGCACCACCGCACCCGGTTTAAATGCAGAATTTAAAAACTGGCAGGTTACATGACTTGTCCAAGGACAATTAATTGATTATACCAAATAGAACTAAAATTCTTCTGCCTTTCAGTTCACTGCTAAGTCCACTAAATCGTTCCTTACAGATTTCCACATTCTAGTCTGTTTCACTACTGACCTGCTGTATGTTCAATGAGGTGTCCTAGACATACAAAATAATATAATAAAGCATTTGCTTGGTACACAACAAATGCTCCCATGATAAGGAGCCAAAACATAGCATGCATTCCCTGAGTACTAAGGTGTTTATACCTTTTAAAAAAAATACCTTTCCTACAATATTTTTAGAGATCTTTGCTTTTGGAACATTGCATAAAGAACTAACAGCCTGGAATTCACTGCAGTAGCCACCACTGTACTTAAAGCTCTTGATCCCGCTATACTGAAATGACTTCTCCATTTGACATGAGTCACCACCAAATGGGCATGACTTTCTGTTACTCCTTAGTAACAGAAAGGCCTGGCCTAAATTAGAACCAATGCGTCAGGGGTGGTAAAGGGCCTCTTGTATCCAGTAAGAAAAACAACTTCTCATTTTCCCTATATAGGGAAAGTTTGTTATAAATCTTCACCCACCAATAAAATGTCTTCCCACACAGAATGTTCAAAAACTCAGCCCTCTGGAACACAGGAGAAAGACACTGCTGTGCATATGCCCCAGAGAGAACAGGAGGCAGGGCTGCTGCACAACAGGAATAGCTACTTTCCCCAGCACTTAGCAGCACAAGAAGCAGCAAAGTGACTGCTGAGTTAAACCTGAATTATTCAAGGAACTATTGGCAGAACTGAGAGACTCTAAGACCCTGACAAAACAGGAGGTAAATGGGGGGAAAGCCACAATTTTCAGGAGACAGAGAAATAGGAATAGACTACACAATGAAAAAGACAAAATGATTCTCTTTGTTTCATATTGGTGATTACAGATCACCTGTCAGGGGCCAGGTCCTCCTCAAGTCAGAATTTGAGAGCCAGCAGCTTCAAGAAAGACAGCCAGGCAGAATGGAGATGTTCAAGAGATTGCAAAGGTCTCAGGTCCAGAGCTGTATTTTGTTTTCCAGCCCCACTTTGATATGTAGTAGTTAGTAAATTTGCATATTAACCAAACTTGGGGCTCGGTATAGATACAGAATATTTCACTTAATACCAAAGACTTCTGAATAACCGTTTCATTAATTCTAAGCCCTACTATTGCTTTTAGTATAAAAGCAATACTAAAAGCAATAGTATTTTGATTTCTGTGAGATCAAAGAAATGGATTAATTACCCTGACCTGTCCAACTCCATTTTAAAGAGATAAATTTAAGTCATGTAGCAGGAGTGTTATTTTCTGTATGTATCTAATTCTGTAGTTTTAAAAATTAAAAATTACTTTTTCTTTTGGCCCTCAGTTAAAAATGCAATGTAGAGTCCTGTAGTTAATTATATACTGATGCCCAGAATGGTAATTAAATTTTTTTTTACTTTTAGATCTTATTATAGAGCCCCTGAATTTCAGAGTAAAAACACTTAGGTCTGATTAACCTTGGCAATACAGCACATGAGCTCTGACTTTTCTTGCTGTTAAGAGAAAATCAAGGATCATGTAAGGATTCAACCTCCCCAAGGAAATTTTCCCTCAAGAGACATACAGAAAACACTGCCTCCTCATTTAGAACCCAACGTATGGGAGTAATCCCTGTTTCTGTTTCTTTTTTAAAACCATTGTTTTATATTCACTGTATCCAGATCTTGTCAGCAAGAGTACTTACAGACATGATCCTGGCATCAACCTGACAAATAATAGGGAATAAAAAAAGATAAAACTTACTTTCCAAATCCAGCAATGATTATAGAAATGAATCCAGAAAATTATAGCTTCTGAGTTTCTGTGCAGCATATTATTGTACCCCTCTAAAACTATTCCTGAAGAGGGAATTAGGCTTAGAACTACAACAGAATCCAACACTGTGGGTCAAGAAAATACAGTTTGGGTAATGCTTGCCCAGAAACAAAAAAGTTCAAAAGAGCCTTTCAAGTGTATGGACCCACTGAGCATGAGCTCAGCTACTGTGTTCCCAGCCGGAGTGAAGAGAAGTGCCTACCTCCCTGGCTGCCTTCTGTACAAAGCGCTCATCAGTGACCCGGAAGGCACGGCACAGAGCCTCGGCGGGATCATGGGGGAACATCTCCTGGCGTACTAAGTTAACATGTAAGTGAACAGAAGCATAAATAGCAGCATCCACTCCCCCATGGCCATCAAACACTGCAAAGTAAGCTTGTTCTTCTTGGTCCTGTCAACAGAAAGAGAACATTTAAGGGGTTGGATATAGTTTGATTCAAATTAACCAATTCCCTGAAGACACTGTTGCCCATCCTCCTCTTCAGTGCATTTGTTGCTCAGGTAATGAGTCTCTGTTTCCTTTTTCTAACATGCCTGATCAACTGCTGAAATACCTGTAAAGGGCATCTGTGTTTACACACGGAGCACTGGAACACATCATGCCCAATTAGCTCAGGCTGAAGTGCCCTCTCCTTGAAAGTTGTTGTCTTCTACCATGGAAACCACCCACATACATTTGCTTCAAAATTGCTGTTACAAGTTGGGGGAAGGGGGAGGAAAGAAAAGGTACGAGGTAGACTTGACTTCAGAATGTCAGAACAATGAGAAATAACTGGCTTTCCACAAGGCCAATTATGTTCAAGTTTAAAATACCTAGATATGAAAACATAAACATAGTTCTAAACCATAATCATTCATGGCCACATTGAATTCTCACCATAAATGGCACCGAGTTTCTAAATTAGTTAACCAAACTTGAAACACATCAGGTGTCCAAGTGCCTTGTGTGGCTCTCAACTTTGCTTCACACCATGACAGCACTTGAGATTTAGTTTTCACATTTTCCCACAAAGGCCACCTGCCACAGGAAGGTCTTCCAACCTTTTGCTTTGCCTTGACAAAGAAAGCCTAACCATAAGTGTATACTTCAACCACTAAATATATAGTTTACTTCTTCATCTGTGGCTCAAGTGTTTAAATCTCAGATCTGTCTTACTTAGAGGAATCTGTGACTAAGTCTCACAGAGTCCTGAGCTCCTTTTAGGCAACAGAAAGTGATGATTTTCATTTTTAAGTCTCTTCATTTTGCTTAGGCTTGCAGGAGCCACAGAGGAGTTCAGGCCCTGTCACTGATTCTTTTTTTTTTTTTTTTTTTTTTTTTTTTTTTTTTTTTTTTTTGACAGGTTCTCACTGTGCAGTTCAGGATGGTCTTGCACTCACTAGGTAGCCCGCCCTGGCCTTGAACTTGCCAAGATCCTCCTGCTTCAACCTCCCTGAGTGCTATGATTATAGGAGTGTACCACTATGCCCAGCACTGATTCTTGAAAAGATTATATTTTCTCTTGTTTTTCTAAGGTAGAGACAAATTGCTCAAATTGCATGGTGGTTTGAAGGAATACTAAAATAACAGGTATTTTTTAACAAAAGCACAAATATAAATGTCCACTGAATTATAGTAAGACCCAAATATTATGAAATCTACATCTAATACAGACATTATAACTGGTTCATTTTGCAGTTAAGGCAATACTACCTATAATGCAATTGAGGACTAACTTACGAAACAGAACTGTCCAGAAGTAATCCTGACATGTAGAATTTCTATCTGTACTCAAGCAGTATTTATTTTTAAACAACTAAGTTTAGTATTAGAAGAAACAAAAGGGAGGCAAGTAGATTTCTTTTAGAAGGCTTTTCTAAAAAAAAATTGATGTTTTCCCTATTATAATAATGTACAATAATTTATGAAAATAAAAAGTATAAAGGAAATAAATATCACCTATAATCCTATCATCCATAGATAACCATCAGTTACCATATCTGTTTCATTTTGTTTTTGTCTTTCTAGTGTTTGGGGATAAACCCAGGGCCTTGTGCCTCTAGGCAAATGGTGTACCACTAAGCTATATCCCAACCCTCTACAAATATATGCTAAAAATAAAATTAGGATCATAGTGTATGTAAAATTTATATCCTATTTTTTCATTTATAATATTAGCATTTCCCTATGTCACTATTGTTCAGAGACATTATTTTTAAAGGCTTATAATATATATATCTTATGAACATACTGTTATTTTCTTTAATGAGTTAGGTCATTTCAAATTTTTTATTACCAAAGTTGTGTAAGACTATGGAAAACTTTCTGCATTTCTATTTCCTTATAATAAAGAATTAGAATGAAATTATCAGATCAAAAGATAAGAAAATTTACAAAGCTCTAAATATTTGTTGTAAATCGCCCTGGGGTACTCCTTTATGATTAGGCTTCCGGGCTTATCTTTAAATTTGAAGGCAAAATTAATAAAACCAAGCCAATAGCCACCCATAAAGCCCTCAAATCTGAGTATAATCTTCAAGTAGATGTAACAGTACAAGGGTTGTTTATCACATAGCCTTTGAGTTAGATTTGCCTAGACATGGTGCTGGAAACAAAGGTATCAGGTAATACCTTTATAAGCACCAATTACCAACCTATCATCACTGATTAGACCTTGATGGGTAGCTAAAAGTTAAATTCAGCTGCTAAATGAAGGAAATATTGTGACTTGTATAAATTAATACATTGTAATTTTTAAGTTATGGACTTCAGTGAAGAAAAGAGGCAAGTGACAGGTGAAGGAAGCAAACCTACCTCTGTTTGTATTAACATAATACATTTAATAGGAAAAGAAAGGAAGACATCAGGAAAATGGTTATTAAGCTGACAAGGCTCATATGGATCCAATTTGTCAGTCACAAAGACTCATGAAATGAAATTCCAGCCACTTTCCTATCTCAGGCACCAAGAGTTTGAAAAGAAAATCACATGAAATCAAAAAACTGTCTCAGCCTTAAATGTATTCTTTTATGTTTGTATTTTGTGTTGCTTTAGCAACATAGTATTGTGGGGAATTAATAAACACCATTTGATTATACTATAGAAATAGTTTCCTTTACAAAATAGCTTTTTTGAAATATAATAGTTTTGAAATATAATAGTTTTTGAAATATAATAGTTTTTACTTATATGTTTATAGAATAGCTCTGAAATCTTGCACAAAAAACTGACAACTTCCCTCCCCTTCATGGAGGGGAACTGAGTATCTGGGAGAGAAAATATGTTTACTTTTGCAATTTTTGAATCTTGTGAACCTATTAAAATAATGGTCCCAGCTTTTTATTTGAACTTATTTAAACCTAATATAAAATAGTTCCTTTTCTGTAGTCTAATACAAGCAAATTTGTGCTACTGTACAATCAGTCCTTCTGTAACCTACTCAAGATGCGAGTAGAAATATATTACTTCTCTTTTTCAAGCAGGACAATGAAAGGTATTTGTTTTTTAAATCTCACTGGCTCTCCAGAAGTGCCCTTTACCTCTAGGTTGAAGAGCATATTAAAGTCAGGAATGCAGACATGTTTGTCCTCCATTTTCCTGCGCATGTTTTTGATGGCATGGATTGATGTCTCATAATAAAGCTGGGGTCTCCTGCGGAGAGGGAAGTCTTTCACCCAGCTGCAGCAAATCTCGTGTAGTTTGCTGAAGACAGAACGAGCCAATTTCACTGTCTCAATCTCTGTGAAAGAAACACAGAAACCCCCAATAAAGAGCCTTGTAAAACTGCTTTTCACTCGCCTGGTTAGTAGAGACAGAAGTAGGTCACCTTAGTCAAGTTCCTCCTTAATAGAAGAAATTCATCCTTCTTAAGAAAAATGAAATGCTGCTTCTAAAGAGAGAAAATGACAGCCTCTCTAGTAGAAAATTATCAGCCAGCAGCTGCCACTAAGATATCCTATGTCATGAGGAGAAAACCTCATGCCAGGACTGGAGCTGTGCCGAGGCTTGCTGTCTTCCAGACTGGGAACGCGCCTGGGCCTGCTCTCTAGTTCAGGGCACCTGTCCCCTTTCGGTTGGCTGCTCCAGTTACTGCCTAGAGTGCTGACCCTCCTAGGCCTAGAAGACTGAGAGATGAGCTATTTCTGTTGAAACAGAAAAGGCCTATGAACAGTGCTTGCTTACAAACTACGGGAATAAGTTTACCTTGATTATCATTTGTATGTGTCCCCTTCTTTCTTCCTGACCTCTTCTTTTACATAGTTTCCTAACTTTTCTCTCTCCTGTAAATGATCATCATTTGGAACTGAGTTACATATTTTTCTAGTTGATATATTTATTAAGACTTTAGGTAACAGTTTAGCCAATAGGTTAACTAGTAAAAGTGTTGTATTTCTCTAAGAAAAAATTAAATTCTATGTGTTCGACCTTGGATAGAAAGAGGCAGATGGCAATCAGAGGAGCAATACAATTTTTCGCCACACATGTACTACTAGGCCCCTCAGAGGTCGCACAGACTAGCTGGCTTCCGAGGCAGATCTGCACCCTCAGTAGACAGACCAGTGTATAAGCACCTTCAGTAACGCTGGCTGGAATGGAAGAGATGGGATCTCAAATCACTTAACCTTGTGCTCAAGTTGGAAGTACTGAAATAACCCTGGAGAGAGAAGGTTTACTGAGGCCAGTATTTCAGAGGCTCCTCCTACATCCCAGGTTAAAAAAAAACAACTCAAAAAATTGTTTTACTTTGCTAAATCAGATACAGCTTGACAGCCTGAGAAAATATATGCCAGATGGGGAATGGCTGCAGATGCCTCCTCCAATCAAGAACATGGCCCCGAAGGAGAGACTGTATGTTCCTGAGCAGGCTGGGAACTTGGATTCCCATCTTTTAATCCCTGTCCTGCCTTTGCCTTAATCTGTCACTACATTTACCTGATTTCTTATGCAGAACTCTCTCTTAAATGACCATATTCAGAAGGCTGATCTCAAGAATTTTTTTTTGTTGTTAATGTAGTACAGGGTGGTTAATCCTATTTTATGGCTTTGTCCCCCTTAATAATTTTACGTAACTGAAATCAAGGGTACACTTGACAGAGAGATGAAGCTCAAAGAGCAAATACAGCCTGAAGTATGTGCAAGAAGAAAACGGCCCACCTGAGATTACTGGGTTGTCTGACCCAGTATTTTGGCTGTTTTGAGCGCTAGCTATTGCAGGGTTTTCTTTGTCTTGTCAGTGCTAAGGATCAACCCCAGGCCTGCTGCACACCAGTGAGCCATGGCCCCAGCCCTAGAGACTTTGTCTTTCATCTGTCAGTCACCTACTTGGATCACTGTAACCAGTCTGGTGTCTGCAGCAGGAGAGGCCCAAGTACAGCCCCCAGACGGGTGCCTGCATTCTATTCAGTCATGTCAGAGGATCACAAAACAAGTGAATTCAGAAACTTTGAGGGAGAATGAGATAGGGTTAAAAAAAAAACACCTGATACTAACGTTAGGATAGTTTCTAGATTCCCAGATAATAATATAAACCATTATATCATTCTTTGGTTTATGTATTACCCTTATTATAATGAGACCTGCATTGTCCAAGAAGATAGCTATTAACTACCTGAGGCTATTTAAATTAAATACAATTTCAAATTCAGCTTTTTGGTCACATTACCTATATTTCAGGTGCTTGCTCAACAACTGCATGTGGCCAGTGGCAACTACGTTGAGCAACACACATAGGGAACATTACACCATTGCAGTCTGCTGCACAGAGCTGACAGCCATTAGACTGGGGAAGGGAAGCAATACTGGTTTTCTCTAATACTTAGTAACCACAAGATTTGTCCATATACCCTCTCTGTCATTCATTGCCCTGTGTTCCCACTTTGTTCACCACATCTATTATAACGACCACATTTTGTAGCATGTTTTTTTGAGGTGGGGGTGCTGGGGATCGAACTCAGGCCCTTGTGTTTGCTAGGCAAGTGCTCTACCACTGAGCTAAATCCTCAACCCCCTGTAGCATGGGTTTTTGCTACATTCTGTGTCTCTAGAATATTACACAAATAGGTAAAATCATTTTTTTTTTCTTTTTCCCTTTTCTCCCCTCCTCACAGAGCTGGGCATGGAACCCAGGTTTATGAGCAAGCAGGCTAGGCAAGTGCTCTACCACTGAGCCACACTCCCAACTTAATTCTTTTTTTCTTTTTTTTTTTTTTTGAGACAAGTCTCTGCACTGTTCAAGATAGCCTCAAACCTGTGATCCTCCTGCTTCCACATACTGCGTAGATAGGATTACAGGAGCACCATGAGTATCTTCTTCATGTTTCTTAATCATTTTATTCCTAATTGTTTTATCCACTTGTTATTTTCAATAAACACTTGGCTTTAATGTGTTATTTGCCATCTAGCAAAATGCTCTTTTTTACTTGATCTTAGTCCACATGCAACCAGGGGTAAAACGTGATTCAGATCTAACCAGCTAGAGACTCACATGCCTCTGGCCACAGTGAATGGTTCAGGAATGGAGAACTGTCCAAGTTTGGCTGACTGGAGTGAATCCAGTCAGCAGTGGGATTATCTGACAGAAGTAGGAGCAACTGAGAAAAGCTCCTCCTGTTTTCCTGCTCAGTTTGAATTTGGGCACATGAAGAATAGTGCTTCTAGCAGTCGTCTTGCCATTACATGAAGCCTGGTAATCAAATCAAAATGAAAGACAGTACACCTGAGAGGTGTAGCAATGCCCATGTCTAATGACAGCATTTCAAGGTAGATGTGTGGCCCTTACCCTAGAGGGTCGCCAATTAAATCCTGTTTTGCCGAAGCCAATTTGTGTTGTGTTTATGGTCACTTACAACCAAAAAACTCAGGAGTATACATAGTGGGCCATCCATAAATTACTCACCGAATGAATCTAGTGTTGTAGTTAATGCATGATTAAGACTTTTTCTTTTTGTTTTGTTTTGTTTGGTGACAGAGTCTCATTAAATTGCTAAGTTGCCCAGGTTGACTCAAACTCATGATCCTCTGCCTCAGTTCTCCCAGAGTGCTGGGATTATAGCCATATGCTACCACTCTTGGCCTTTAATTAGGTTTTGGTATAAGTGTTATAGAGGTATTTTTCCTTTGTGCAATTAGAAGATTCGAGTTTTGGAGGGTGTTTTTTTTGTGCTGGGGATCGAACTCAGGGCATTGCTAGGCAAGTGCTCTAACCACCGAGCTAAATCCCTGGCCCTAGAACAGTCATTTTAAAAAGCATTGGGATTATCTGTTTGTTTGAAAATGTTCACCTGAATAATCATTTACTCCATGTGTTTTTGTCCTTGACGATTTTCACTATCTTTGCTTAGGTAAACTTTATTTTTATTTTTCTAGAAAATATCCAGGCTTTCAAATTTCTTTACACAAATTTTTTATAATTCTTTTAATTTCTTCCATATTAGTGATAATTTCCCCTTCTTGGGTGTTTTTTCGGTTTTATTTTGTTTTTGGGGTGTGTGTGTGCGTGCGTGTGTGTGTGTGTGTGTGTGGCACTGGGGACTGAACCTAGGGCATCTTCACTGAGCTACATCTCCAAGCCCTTTATTTATTTTTTAAAATTGTGACACATGGTCTCACTAAATTGCCCCAGCTAGGTTTGAACTTGCAGTCCTCCTGCCTCAGCCTTCCAGAGTATTGGGATTATACGTGTACCACATGCTTTGGCTCTCTTGTTTTTAATTTTCATTCAGTATTTCAAATCAGTTTTAGGTTATTTGGACAGGAGTTTACCAATAAAATTTCTACCAAGTCGGATTTGTAAGGTCACTTAGGAAACATTCTCCTAGGAAAGACATAAACATGAAAAAAAAAAACTTAAGAGTTTTTTTTTTCCTCTGAAATTCTGTTTTTAAAAACAACTAAGAAGAGAAATGAAAAGGCCTTTGTGTGGGGAGTTCAGGACCTTAAGCCACTGGCTATGGGCCTTATTTGTGTGCTCATTTCCCACCCTAATGTACAGATGAACAATATATTCCCTGTTGACAATCTTCCTCAGTGCAGTTCACATGGAATGGTTTGGGTCAAGTAGATAAGGATTTGAAAATAGATTATAGAATTCTTGTGTAGTCTGAATCATGGCAATAGCATGAAGACATTACTGAGTAATCTCTTGGAAAAATATAAAATCAGAACAACCAATGATATCTACCAAAACAAAAACCATTCACTTCACATTTGCTACCTTTTGAGTCTCAGAAAATTCTTCCAAAGTAGGCACAGAGGGTAGCTCTTTGATCTTGCTACATTAAATATTCTCCTGTAGTGAACAGTATGGGACAGCAGTAAATAATTGCCACATGAAATGGAAAAATACAAAGGGGGTGTGAAGAAGTGAAAGTCGTCCCACGCAGCAGCCCGCCCCTCACAGCTGTACGTTACTCATCAGTCCTTAATGCCATCGTGCTGAGCTGGAGCTGAGTCAGCCGTCACCCTGGCTGCAGTGAAGCAGAGTTTAATCTCGCTCGTCTTTTCATTACATGCGTCAGCTCCAGAGGAAAGACCAATGCACTGTAGCAGGGATTCTAGCCAGCTTGACTCTGGAACAGTTTGGTTCCAGGTGAATAAATTACTCTCAGTAAAAACAGAATAATTCCTTCCTTGACAATTTTCTGTCAAAATCTAGAAAGATAAAGGAAGAACAGGAATGTTTATATCTTCCTTGCATTCTCTAGAATCTAGCTATTACAGTTCTTTAATATATGCTATATTCCTTATGTACTGTGTTTATAGGCAAATGCTTTAAACAGAACAAATAACTTACTTAAAATGTTTAGGGAGTGGGCCGGGCATGTAGCTCTGTGGTAGAGCATCTGCTCAGCATGCAAGTGGCCCTGGATTCAATCCCCAGCACCAAAGGGGGAGGGGATGTTTTACAAATTTTTAAATCCTATCAAATATGTAAAATCCTAATACGTTAATAAATGCGCCTTCATCAAGAAATTGAGTCTCACCAGGTGTGGTGGTACCCGTCTGTATACCCAGCTGCCTGAAGGGCTGAGGCCAGCGTGGGAAACTTGGTGAATCTCAAGATAAAAAGGGCTCCTGGCACTAACCAGCACCCCCCCAAAAAAGAAAAAGACAAAAGGGCCGGACTGGGCCTCAGCAGTACAGCGCCTGCCTGCTTATGTGAGGCTCTGGGTTGGGTTCGGTCTCCAGCACTTAAAAAGAAAAAGAAACTGAACCTCCCAACGTCTTGGAAAAATAAAGATGTGCAGTGACCCACGCATTTAAGCCACATATCACACATCTGTCATAGAGAGCTCTATTTACTGCTAGATGTAGAATTTATTATAAAGCTTTGTTGAAACTGATTTGTTACATTTTTATGTGTGACTTTTTACTTGGATTTGTAAAGGTAAGCTAAAAATTTTAAATACATTTGCTCAGCTGCCCTATACTTACCTACTAATCTCCTTTGCTGTGTATAGTTCTGTTTACTTTTTCCATTTATCTAGATATTATTCATGATAATTTCTTGTTCCAATTGCCTTCTATATACAGTACTACTTTTCAAAATATATTCATATTTTATCTCTTCTTCCCTCTTTTTATTGATTTATTGGGAAAATTGTATTTTATAATCAATTGCGGGGTAAACATGATTGGACTTAGAAATTTGCAGATATTTTCTGCGGGCCACTGCATCTATGAAGATCTTAGTATTTTCAGCAACCGGTGTAGAGAGCTGCATACCCACAGTCCCTTCTGTGCCCTCAGTCTCCTTGGGGATGTAATGTGCAGAAAGGTCACTCTGAAGGACTTCATCTGAGGTGGCTCTGGCCAAAGCTGCAGCCAAAAAGGAAGGGCAGTTACTGAAAGAGAAAAATGAAAGGTTATATTCAGTAAGAATTAGGAAATAATACATTTATTGTTATTAATAATTACATTAATTAATAATTACATTAATTATCTCAAAACAAAATTATACCCTAAAACAATACTCAACAAATATTTATTGAGAGCACACTGTGCAGTAAGCACTGGACCCGTACTGGTCACGCCCCTCAGCTAGTGACCATCAGCTGCTTGACATGTAAATGCACACAGGCCCTCAGATGATGACGCCTGTCCCTAGGCTGAGTCTTCAGCTAAGGCCCCAGACTTCACAGAAAAGAGAGATGTTGGCTGCTTTGCCCAGTCTGAATGCCTGACCCAGAGAAACTGTAACATAATAAATACTACTACGTTTTATGGCAATTTGTTATGCAGTCACAGTAACTGAAAATCCAACATTTAAAACCTTGGTACAGCTGGACATGGTGGCAGCACTCGGGAGGCTGAATCAGGAGGCTCACTGCAAGTTCAAGGTCAGCCTAAACTACACAGTAAGACCTTGTCTCAAAAAAACAAAATCAATCAATTAATCTTGGTAGATTCTAAGAAACCTGTGAAGACTGAAAAGAAATAAAATAAAACTGGGTGTTGTGGTACACACCTACAATCCCAGCACTCAGGAGGCTGAGGCAGGAGGATCATGAGATTGAAAACAGCTTGGGCTACATACTGAGTTCTAGGCCAACCTGACTACATAGTGAGACCCTGTTTCAAGGGGGGAAAAAAAAAGCACAAGATAAGTAAAAGGAGAACAAAGAGGAGACTACTCGGAGGGAACTGTCAGTGATGTCAATCTGGTGAAGAGGTCATATGGGAAAATGAAAAAATGAATTCTGAATCTAACAGGATGTAAATCATCACTGAGAGCCAAGACATTTCAGTGAAGGGAAAGAACCATCTTTTCAACAAATGGTGCTAGGACAATTGGATATAAATATGTAAAAGAATCAAGTTGGACCCTTCCCTTCTCTTCCCTTCTACCAGATTAAAAAATTAGCTCAAAATGTGTCCTGTGAGGGTTGGGGGCATGGGTGAGCAGAAGAACACTCGGCTTGCACGCACAAGGCCTTGAGTCGGGCCCCGGCACGGGAGGTGGCGAGAACGACAAGTGTTAACAAGTGTTGGCAACTGCATGGAGAAACTGGAATCCTTCATATACTGCCAAGGACAAATGTAAAATGATGTGGCTGCTTTGGCAGTTCTTAAAATTTTAAACATAAAGTTACCATAAGGCCCAGCAGTTCCATTTGTAGGTTATGTCCATGAAAAATAAAAGCATACATCCATATAAAAACTCACCCATGAGTGCTGGGGAGGGAGCTCAGTGACAGAGTGCTCACCTATCATGTGCAAGGCCCTGGACTCAATCCCCAGCACTGAAGAGAAATAAACACTGAATGTACATGGAAGTGGTACTAATAATAGCTGGAAACTAGCGACAATCAGTGTCCATCAACTATAAATAAAAGGCAGTTTGGGGGCTGGGGATTTAGCTCAGTGATTAGGGTGCTTGCCTTGCAAGCACAAGGGCCTGAGTTCGATCCCCAGCACCACACACACACACAAAAAGGGCAGTTTATTTATACAGCAGAGTACTATTCAGCCACAAAAAGAAATACAGCACTTCTTTGTGCTAATAAGATGCATGAACCATGGAAACATGGTAAGTAACAGAAGCCAAGACCATGTACTGTAGGAATGCATTTATATGAATGGTCCAGAATAGGCAAATCTATAGGAAGAGAGAGGTTAATATAGGAAGTGGTAGGTTAGGCGTGGCGGGCAGGTTGGAGGAGAGGGGAGCAGGGTTGGGGGGTTACTGCTAAAGGGTTGAGTGTGTCTTTTCGGAAAGATGAAATTTTTCTAAAACATTATGATGATGGTTGGATAACTGAATATGCTAAAACCATTGGAATGTACATTTTACATGGGTTAGTTGATGCTTTATCAAGAACCACTGAACAGGAGAGGTAAATCAGACCAGAATGGGTTGGTTAGTGGAAGGTAAGGAGGTTTGGCAGAGAGGGGAAACAGATGTGGGATTATAACAGATAGGAGACACAGGGACAGGGCAAGTTTGTTCTTTTTCTAGAACAGTCTAGAGTTTGATTGTATATGGAATGAAAAGATCCAACAAAGAAGGACTGATAATGCTAGAGAGAGAGGATGGCAAAGCAGCAGCGTCTTGAGAAGGCAAGAAAGAATGAGATCTAGTCCATACGTCTGACTTTCCTGCTGCTGGGACAAAATACCCAACACCCACAACTTAAGCAGGAGAGGTTCATTCTGGCTCACAGTGTCAGTCCATTTTTCAGCTGGCTCCAAGGCAGCAGTGTGACAGCAGAGGAAACAGTGCTCAACCCATGGCAGCCAGGAAGCAAAGAGAAAGGAGGAGCCAGGGACAAGAATACACTGGGCTGCCTCATCCCTGAAGCCCACCTCCAGCCAGGCCGCAGCCCCTAACAGTGCATTCAGCTACACGCTTCTGATGAGCACAGCGCTCCTGTGATCCAGCCACCTTCCACACATACACAGGGCTTGTGCAGGACATTTTACCTAAACCACAATGCCAGGTAAGGAAATACCAGGCTTCGACAGGATGACACATTTCCTTAATTGGAAAGTGAAGCAAGAAAACTGGTACAGACACAGGTAGGTTTCCAGATTAGTCGGCAGAAAAAGAAGGGAATTCCCATTTAACAGTTTGATTCAGCAAATACTACTTGAGGCCTGCTTTGTGCTAAAACTCGGAATATTTATGAACAAAAAAGACAAAACTCCCTGTGCTTTTAGAGCTTACTTTCTGGACAAGAGCTTCTCAATGAAGTATGGGGCTAGATCATCTAAGCTTTTTCATGCATCAGAATCACCCGCAGCACTTGTTAAAACAGTCTCTCGTTCAGCAGGCCTGAGTGGGGCTGAGACTTTTCATTTCTAACACATTTCTAGGCAATACTAAGGGTGCGGTCCTAGAGACTACACATCAGCTGGGCGACAGGGCTCCTAGAAAGCACATGGAGGAGCAGGAGGGATGATGCAAAAGTAGATATGAAATAGTCATAACAGACTAGGACTGTCAGTGTAAGAGATTTTTGATGTCTGAGAGAATTTTTTTTTTCTGAGAGGGTTTTTTTTGGTTTTTTGTTTTTTGGTTTTTTTTTGGTGCTGGGGATCGAACTCAGGCCCTTGTGCTTGTAAGGCAAGCACTTTAACCACTGAGCTAAATCCCCAGGCAGCACTTTTTCTGATGCTGTGACATTTTCCATCTATGTTCCTTATGCTAGCACCTGTGTACATAGGAAGAATTGCCTTGTTCATTAAAGTTAGGCTTTTTTTTTTTTAGTATGTGTGCTGCCTAAGTGAGTATTAAAGATTTGGCTTTTTTAAAAGCTGCACTACAAAATAAAGGCGAGACCTAAGAATTGAGTATCTTTTTAAGGATGTGACTCTACAATGTTGCACCATGGATTCTACGCTGGCTAAGAAAGAACAGGCTTGAGTTGTAAATCACTGTGGTCTAAATATAATTAAAGAACTGTAGGTGGGAGTACTTGGGCAGAAAATCTAGGACAGAACGTTGTAGTCTGGGAGAAGGATGCTTGTGTACAAAATTGTGGAGCTGGTGCAATTTTTGATGATAAGGTCTAGGTGAGACCAAAGACATCCGTGGTTTAGAAATATTCCAAGTCCCCAAGGGGAAATACTAGAAAATTCTCTTCATTCATTTTAAATTATAGATTATGATCCTTAGTGGATAATGAAGTCAATGTAAGAATTATGACCAACTTTTTTTTTTAAAGGATATAGAAAAAGGGGCATGAGATAGGGCCAAATATTATTCCCAATGTATATGGGTAAATACACTGTATACTGAATCCTAATTATGGTGAAAAAAGTGTTTGAAAGCAACTGCTCTTTAACAATTATAAAATAATATGATCTCTTTAAATTCCACGTGATTTACAAATGGTGTTATCATTTCTCCTTTCACAATACCTAGGTTAACTGAATTTTTCTGGATGAGTCAAAATCTTCCTTCACAGATCCAAACTCTTTATGAGCTTTGCTCATCTTTCCTTCTTGCCATGCTTTTACTCTGATTAACTGGACAGACTTCAAAGATTTCACCTACGTGGACTTTTAGTATATAGGTCAGACACTCAATTGGCTCTTTTCTTTTTAAATTACATTAATAAATGATCTGGCAACCCTTATTGTAATCTTGTTCCCTAGAGTTCAAAAAAAAATCTTTTGTGTAATTAAACTATCTGGATATAGGTTCACCAAAGGTAAGAAATGAAAACTTTAGAGAATAAGGCAAGAACCATTAGTCTTACTAATGTGTCATTTGCAGTATATTTTTAGTCACAGTTAATGTAATTTTTTACTTTTTGTCACACAGAATGAAAATATTTTCAGTGAAGTAGGGAGGAGGATTAGCTGACTAATAGCTAGATATAAAACATCGAGCTAGACGCTTCTCCCACATCAGCTATTCCTACATGTCAAAAAGCTGTAACACTTAGCATGAATAACTTTTTATGGTTTTGACTCTGAACTGAAAGTGATTGTTTCTGAAAAATTAGAATTACAAATTTATCTTAAAGCATAGACACATCAGAGAATATCTGATACACCTCAAATAAAAGCTTTTCATTAATGCTTGTCATTTTAGGAGAATTACCAAGAGTGACTAACATGATAATAAGCAAACTGCTTCATGATTTCTCTTAAAATTCTTGAAAGATATTGATACCCAACATTTTAAAGCCTGGCAAATATAATAAGCATAGCAAATATCAGAAGTGGGCCAATACTCATGGCAGTCTGGAGAAGTAGGCTTAAAAATGTTACTGTATGCTGACATTCAGTATGATTAAATTTTTTAAACTTTTGCATTGTGTATTCTTTGGGTGAACTGGATGTTTTAAAGTCAAATTAGAGCCAGATGCAGTGGCATACACCTGTAGTCCCAGCTACTCAGGAGACTGAGTCAGTAAGACTACAAGTTTAAGGCTGACTTGGGCAACAGTAAGACCCCATCTCAGAAAAAAACCAAAGCAAACTGGACACAGTCGTGTGTGCCTGTAATCCCAGCACTCGGGAGGCTGAAGCAAGAGGATCCCTGTGAGTTTGACGCCAGCCTGGACTACACTGTGAGTTCAGGACCAACCTGAACTATATAGTGAGACCTTGCTCCCTCCCCACAAAAAGCAAACAAAGGGAAAATAAAGAAACCTCAAGTCAATTAATCTTGTTAGGACTCCCAAATATGTTTCAAGAAAAATGCATTGTGATATATACAGACAGGTAGATAGATGGATGGATGTATAAACAGGTATTTTGAAGTTCTTTCTACTCTTCAATTAATTCATATCCTGTGAAGAAAAGGAAATTCTTTTCATACTCATCAATCTGTTATTTTCTTGTTTTAGATGAAATACAGATTTTGTATATTCATAGATAAAAATAAAATCTTTGCCTATTTTGTCTCTAAGTCATATATACCTTTTGAACAATGTTGAAAAATCATTAATTAGGGGTCCATTTAGTTCTACCTTTATGTTTCATCACAGTAAGTAAAATAGTCTACTTTATTAAAGCTATTTATGTCAAAGAATACATGAATGCATATTTGAATTTCTGGGTGCTGATTTTTTCAATATTATATATTATAAAGCAGAAATCCAGCTCTATTAAAGTGTCATAAACTGAGCTCAGTAAACGAAGCATGGGGTTTTGCTTTAAGCTAACAATAAACATTCTTTAGACATACACCAAACCCCCGTCCCCCCAAAACTAGTATTCATGAATGTTCTTATTGTTCTTTCCTGCTGTTCACATTAGCTAGCATCATCTTTATTCACCAAATATTTATCTCAGTAAGTCAGTCTTGCTGCTTCAATTATATTTCCTTTTTTTTTTTTTTCTGACAGGGGCTCATTATGTATTCCAGGCTGGCCTTGTACTTACTATGTAGCCCATGCTGGCCTCAAACTTCTGGTGATCCTCCTGTCTCAGCCTCCTGAGTGCAAGGATTACAGGGGTGCACCATCACACCTGGCTTTCAATTATATTTCAAAAATAGGAGTTGGGAGTATCGCTCAGTGGTAGAGGGTGTGCGTAGGTCTGGGGTTGGATCCCCAGCACCATCACACACACCAAATAGCTCCCAACATGTTTGCTGAAAGACTAAATTATAAATATACAGCTACATCCTAATGACTGTCCATAGTCGAGTACTTGTTGATGTTTTAGAAATTATTTTTGTTTGCTTCAGCATCTGGGGCAGTATTTAAGGAAACAGATGTTAAATCATTATGGGAGCTACCTAAGTATCAGACTTAGGGCTAGACTTATAGCTCAGCAGTAGATCATGTGCTGGGCATGTGTGAGGCCTGAGGTTCAATTTCCAGCACACACACACAATCGGAATTAGTGGATCAGCAAAGAAAAGCAGAATTTTATTACCAAGCAGCTCTTATGCTCTACATGAATATTAGTTTCCTTATGTTTCACAATGAAGCCAAATCACTGGAGAATTCTTAGCATTTCCTTTACCTACAGTGTCTGCAGGAGTTAACTATTACATGGGGGTTCTGGGTATCTAAAGATTCGGCACTTAGAAATCATGCTAACTTGTAAACATAATATCTCCATGCTGCTATAAAGGTAAAAAAAAAAAAGAGAGAGAGAGAAAGAGAATTGAGGATATAGCTCAGCAGCACTTGCCCTAGGTTGATCCCAGCACAATTTAAAAAAAGAAAAATAAGATCACTACCGACTAGGAAGCCTGAACACACAGAGTTCACACACTGAGAGAGACCTGACATTTCTGCCAACTTACTATTTAATTATTATTCAAATCACTTATTGGAGACAGGAGGTAGACCAGAAATGTAAGGAATTAGAATTGGGTGGGTCCTAATTCTAGCTGGGAAATTTCAGGAAAGATGCTTAAATTCCCCGGGTTTTAGTTTCCTCAACTGGAAAATTAAGAAATGTAAATAAAATAACTGTAAAGTCTCTGCCAGGTCTAAAACTCTGCTCCTATAGTTCTGTTACAAATAAGGTTAATTTAGGGGCTGGGTTTTTAGCTCAGTGGTTAGAGTGCTTGCTTTGCAAGCACCAGGCCCTGAGTTCGATCCCCAGCACCAAAAAATAAATAAATAAATAAGGTTAATTTCAAAGATAGGACAAAGGCAATTTAAAAGTATAAGCTAGCTGGGCATGGTGGCACACACCTGTAGTCCTAGCTACTTGGGAGGCTGAGGCAGAAGGATCACTTGAGACGAGTTTGAGACCACCTTAGACACAGAGATCTTGTCTCAAAAACAAATACACAACACACTTTAATTCCCAATAAATGTTTTTACATAGTGCAGTAGATTAGAAACAAATTCTATACATTCTTTCTGTAAGTAACATAGAAATGCTGTTTTACGCACTAGGTGTAATCTTAAAACTTGAGTACATATTTTGATAAATATAATCAATCTTTGTAGTGAATTCATTAGTTAGGAAAGGATCTTTCAAATTTTATATAACTTATTTTTAAAAGACACCTTTACTATAAGCCTCATACAAAACAATATTGTTATTAACTTGTTACGAAATTCTACCTTTTTTTTTTTTTTGGTGCTGGGAATTGAACTCAGGGCTTTGTGCTTGCAAGGCAAGCACTCTAACCACTGAGCTAAATCCCCGGCCCAAAATTCTACATTTTAAACGAGAGTACTATTTCCTACATCTTATAAATATTTATTTACAAGAGGTTTTTGTTCCATCTCCACTCTCCAGGCTGACATTGGTCCAATCAGTTACTGTTTTCCATTAGAGAAAAAGCAAGGCATGAGACATTTCTAGGTAAATGGATGCACCTTGAGAACATACTCTTAAGTGAAATAAATCAGATACACATGAGTAAATATCGCATTGTTTCTCTGGTGTGAGAAACTGAAAGTATAAATAAGGACCAAAATGTATACTATATTGTGAAATAGGAAAAAGTGCTTAAAGGGGAAGGGGAGATGAGGAAGGGGGAGGGAGAAAGGGAGAGAGGGAAAAGGAAAAGCAAAGAAAAAGAGAAAAGATAGGAAAGGAAAGGCATTAGGTTGAGATTGATTACTGACCCTTTTAGTACTGCATATTATCTTGTTATGAAGCAGAAACTACAATAGATAATTATTATAGCATAAAAATATTTAACTTGTATCCATGTCAAATTCCATGTCAAATTCCCTAAGTCCTGTGAGATGGACAGAATCGTATTTTCATCAAATCTTTTTCTAAGTTGACTTGTTAGTAACTTCCACATGGCATAGTGAGACGACATACATTTTAAGACTGCAAACCGAATTCTTGTTATAAACCAAGCCAGGAAGCATTTTCATCACAATGCCAAACCTACACAAACCACTGAAGACATTATTAGATAAATTAGAGGTTTAAAAGTACATCCTTCCTGACACTGGCAATGTGGGCGTCTGCACGGCACCCACAGCTGTGTCTCGGCAGTCTTGGCAGAGCACTGTAAGGTAATAAAAATTCTTGAAGGTGGGAAATTTCCATCAATTAACTTTGAGAGAAGCCTCATCTGGAGCAGCCTCATCTCAGCCCACGTATTATGGTGCTGCCATCTACTCAGTTTGCCCTTGCTGGGAGGCTAGCACTTAAATGTTAATTTCTGATCACCTCCCCACCCCACCCCCCGTTAACCATGTGAATTCTAGATCTAAAATAACATGTTAAGCTAAAAATAAAATAAAAATAAAGAAGGCAAATCTTCCACCTGACTTAGTATTCTTTTTCTTAGTGGACTAAATGGTGTTAAAAATCAGGGCTGACTTTTCTCCTCTTTAAACTGCTTGCTTTCTTTGTATAGCAACCTCTAGGAATGCCACCTGGAGTCAACTGATTGTGATTCCCACACATCACAGTTCTTTTCATTTGCTTTTCTAAATGTAAGCAATGCCTACCGAGTGACTAGGTTCCTACAGTTCTGCACTTGGGATTCTCACAACAGAAACCGCATCCCCTACTGCTACTGCCCATAGAATCTTAGTCACCATTTTTCCACACTGACCAGGTTGACATTTGAGCAAAACCGAACAGCATCCTAGGTTTTCTGTGAACAGCAATCTAGACGGTACAGATTTACCAAAGATCAAACTAACACTAGTCTCACAAAATCACGGAAAGAAGAGTCGCGCAGTAACTGTCTACCTTGTCACCCATCCTCCATGACCAGAAATGACTACATAGCAACAGTACTGCAACAGCTCTTGTCGCATCACCAGCGTGACCTTCCTGTCTCTAAGTCCTCTGTGCGTCCTCAGCTCCACTTCACCCAGCAGATCTCGACTTGATGGTCCCCCCCACCTCGATTCACTGTCTTTTCTAGGTTTCTCTCGCGTTGCATTCTCTGTCTGCTCAGTCTTCTTCCTCTCATCTCTGAATTTATTAAGCTACGCCTTTTCCTTTTTCCCAGCCTTTATGAATCTGTAATACACCACAGGCATTTCTTATTATGTTTCCTGCTCACTGTATGTCTTCCAGCAGCTACTCTACTGCTGTTTCTGACTGCGTTGGTCCTTGGTGCTTAGCACCCCATCTATGGCTGGCACACAAGTGCTCGAGAAGTATGTGCTGAATGAATAAACTGCTTTCTGATTTATATATGTTTAAGTCTTTCCCTGTCTACTTAGGATCAATGTTTCTTATGAGCAGAAAACCAATACATTACAAAAGAATGTCCCATGAAATACAATGTAAGTTATAAAACTTGAACGAGTATCATAAACAGCTGATAACTATTAGCAAATAGGAATTATAGTCATATTTATATGTTTGTTGTCAACTCAAATAATTGCTTTATGCTGTGGTCTCACTAACACTAGGTATTTTAGTCCCTCTCACTAAAAGATAAGGCACTTAAATTTCAAGAGTATGTGTGGCTTTTTAACAGGAACTCATCTTCAACCTGTATTTTTAAATGACTGACAATTCTTAAGAAAGCAAAGGCTAAGGGGCTGGGGATTTAGCTCAGTGACAGAGTCCTTGCCTGGCAAGCGCAAAGCCCTGAGTTCGATCCTCAGCACCAAAAACAACAACAAAAAGAAAGCAAAGGCTAAATACGTAACTATCTTTCAAAATTTAACTAGAAATAAAAGTAGATTTAAAAATTAGCTGGGTGTGGTGTCACACGTCTGTAATCGCAGTCCTTGGGTGGCTAAGGCAGGAGGACTGTGACTTTAGGGCCAGCCTGGACCCAGTAGGGAGACCCTGTCTCAAAACAAAGGTGTCAGGCATTAGGTCTCTGCAATGAAGAATGTAAGACAGTTGAGAAATTTTTAAAAATCATAAGAAGAGTTAAGAAAAGATATAAGAATAAAATTAGCATCAGAAAAAAACTAATGATTCTAGTAACACAATATCTCGATATTAATTTAGGTCATAATCTATGACATGTATATTCTTACTTCAGAATTGATATAACAAAGTATATTGTTTTCAGGAAAAGTAGCTTCAATTTTTGAGCTCTTATTACATATTAGCTACTGTATTAAATTACTTAGATTATCTCTTTTAATTCTAATAATAACACTGAAATAAGGATGTATCTGAAATTCCTAGGTGAAGAATTTGAGGATTAGAGAGGTTAACAGTGGAGCCACATTTTTAACTCACATGTAGTCTTGAAAGCTATGTTATAAACCTCCAAAAGGCCAGGCACAGTGGTGCATACCTGTAAATTCCAGCACTTTGAGTGGCTGAGGCAGGAATATTCCAAATTTGAGCCCAGCCTGGAAATGTAACAATTTAGCAGGAGCCTGTCTCAAAATTTAAAAAGTGAATCAGGCGTGGTGGCACATGCCTATAATCCCAGTACTCAGGAGGCTAAGACAGGAAGACAGCCTTTGAGTCTGAGGCCAGCCTAGACTATATAGTGAGACCCTATGTATTTTTTGTCTCAAAAAAATAATTTTTTTTTTTTTTAGACAAAAGCACTGGGATGTAGCTCAATGTGAAGGCCCTCGGTTCAATCCCTAATACTGCCAAAAAAACAAAACAAAACAAAAACTCCAACAGTTTGTTTATCCTACAAACACATGTGGTAATAATCAAATTCTAGTAGAGAAAACTCAGTCTACACCATACCGCCCTCAAAGTACCCAATCTCGTCTGATCTTAGAATTTAAGCAAAACCTGGGTAGTACCTGGAGAGGAGAAAACCCAGATAGAAGACAGTATGCTAAAAGCTGCATAATTATCAACAGCATGGTAGATAAGGAAACTCATTAGTATACCTAGATCCTGGGCTCTTGTATTTCTAGGCACATAACATTTACAGGTATACTTATTCTATTTAAAAAGTAATATACAAAAGAAAAAGTTAACACATACTGCATCCTTTCTGGAACAAAAATCAATACATTAGTATTAAAATAATACTAAAGTAGGGCTGGGGATTTAGCTCAGTGGTTAGAATGTTTGCCTGGCAAGAACAAGGTCCTGAGTTCGATCCCCAGCACCAAAAAAAAAAAAAACCAACCAAAAAAAACCTAATATTAAAGGCAACAATTATCAGTTTCTATATTTTTCTAAACTTTTTTCTATGCATTTGTAGACAAATAGAGAAATATACCTTTATTTTGGATTTATTGTAGTATAAATGAAATAACATGTTATTATAGAATATAATTTCCCCTTAGCAATATTTTAGAGAACTTTCTGTGTCAATGAATAGATGTTTGGTATTTTAAACTGCTACACAGTTTATCAATAGACACTGAGATAAGTCACAATTTATATAAGTCACAATTTTTTTAATCCCATAAACAATGCTTCAGGGAGCACCTTTTTTTTTGGTGCTGGGGATGGAACTCAGGGCCTTGTGCTTGCAAGACAAGCACTCTAACCACTAAGCTAAATCCCCAGCCCCAGGGAACATCTTTAATTTTTGTGCATACTACCCCCAGAAATAAACCCTTCTTTATTAGATTACTTTTTCTTTTTGAAGGCTTTACACATGTTGTAATATACAAATATTATCATTGTCTACTTTAAAATGTCAAATTGTACTGAGATGTATAGTAAAAGACAGAAAACCCTTTCCCATTCTTCTCTAAGCTCAAGGCTACCAGTCTCAACTCTTCCATCCATTCTCCTTTTGTTTCTAAATAAAATGTTTATACTGATATTTCCTACTTTATCAATGCTTAATAGCAGAAATATCTTCCCCATTATGAGAGAGATATAGTTCTTGCTCGATTCCTTGCTTTATGAATATTAACTGCCTCTGGTGTGGGGATGTAGCTAAATGGTAGAGCACTTACCTAGCACGCATCAGGCCCTGGGTAATCCCTAGCACTGCAACAAGGAAAAAAAAATCATATCTTCTTACCAAGATAAAATTTTAGTGACTCTTCTCACACAATTTCCCCTCCCCCAATTCTCCTAAAATTTGGTTAAATTAGTAAATTTTAAAATATTGTTAGAAAAAATATTGTTATAGCTATATAAATAATGTGAACTGCTGAATGATGTACTAATAAGACCACAGCTCTTACACAACTATTTTGTTTTTCTTAGAGTTTATAGCTATTTCTTCTTTTCATCTGCTTTATTTCCAACACACCTATTGGTATTTTTTCCCAAATGTCTAACATCATTGTGGCTAATATGCCACTCAATAGTATTTTCCATACACTCAAATAACTTCTTTCTTTCTTTTTAACCTGCAAAACTCCCTGATCTAGGCCTGTAAATAAGTGACATCTTAGAACTTCCGTAGGAAGCTCTTCTGGCCTGGATCTCCTGTTTCCTACAAGCCATATTTTCCTTTGTCTTGATTTATTAGCTGAGCTTCTAGATTTTGCTGAAGTGCACCCTCCTGCTTTCTACTGTCTCTTGCCCTTTTCCTGCCAGTTCTTTTTTTTTGGCGGGGGGGGGGGGTGGCGCAGGGGATCAAACTCAGGGCCTTACACTTGCTGGGCAAGCGCTCTCTCTACCACTGAGCTAAATCCCCAACCCCTTCCTGCCAGTTCTTTTGGGTCACAATAACTACACTGTCAGTCTATAACACACATAGTCTGTTCTGGAAGCCATATTAATCCTGTGGATTCCATGCTCACATCAGATCTTCTGCCATATTTTCTTTACCACTTGGTTAGCAGGAATGTGTATTATAGAAATTTCTCAAAAAGACATCAGGGAAATTAATTTTCTGAATTTTGCATGTTTGAAGCAGCTGTTGGCTTTTACCTGAACAACAGGTTGGCTAGATACGGCAATCTTAGGACACACTTTCTGTCCTTGAGGACTTTCTATATTTTGATCCACTATCTTCTGGCACTGACCTTTTCTGAGAAGAATTCTGAAGTCGATCTGAATTTTCTTCCCTCGTTAAGTTGTTCCTTTTCTCTGGGATTATTTTTCAATTTTTGGAGTCTAACAACATTACCAGGTTGCTCCTTGATATAACTGTTCCATATAAAAGTGTCTGGACTCATGATGTGGTCTCTCAATCTATAGATTCAAGTGCGTATTTGTTTTTCGAGTTTCCTTGAGAAATATCTTTAAGTATTATATTCTTTTTTTATTTTTTATTTTTTTTTGGTACTGGGGATCGAACTCAGGGCCTCGTGCTTGGTAGGCAAGCACTTTAACCACTGAACTAAAGCACTTTAACCACTGAGCTAAATCCCCAGTCCTTAAGTATTATATTCTGTCGAGTTTTATTCTTTAAGAACAATTCGGTATCCATATTCCACAGTTAACACTGGCTGTCTATTCCCTCAAAGCAATTCATTTCCATCTTTTTCTACTCAGATCCTCCTCGTTCCTGTGTCCCTCTGTGTTTCTCAGAAGACGACACTCTCCTTTTGCCCTTCTAATGTGCCCTTTATTTCACTGAAAACGTTTTCTCTTCCATTTATTTCCTGAACTCTGTTAGCTAAGATTGTATCTTCTGCACCAAGTCCTCCTTGACTCATCTTGCTTTGTGCTCTAGACTGTTTTTTAATTACTTAGGGCAATATATTTTATTAAAACGTCCATCAGTTGTTTTTCATTATTTGGCAGTGTTTCTCAATTGCCATTTATTTTTATTTTTGTTTTGTTGTTTCCAACTATTTTTACTGTAATATCTTTAAAAATAAAGTCCTTTCTTGTTCCTTTATAATTAGTCATCTGTTCTTCCTCAACCAGCTACTTAAAAGAGGTTTATGTGAGAAAGGGGCCAGAACCATGCTTCAGGCTTACAATGCTTTTTTTTTTTTGAGAGAGAGTCTTGCTATGTAGCCCAGGCTGGCCTCAAACTCACAGTGATCCTCGTGCCCCAGCCTCCCAAGCACTGGGATTATAGACGTGCACCTCCACGCTCAGCTACAATGCCTTTTGTAAAATATGGTTTATTTCCAGTTCTCCATTCACCTCCTCTCCTCATTCTTCCTGTTGTCACACTATCTAAGAAGAAGTTTCTGCTAGTAGCCTCTCAATGGTTCCAAAATGGTTGATTTTTGCCCAAATCACACCGCCTTCTGCATGGAGCATACACTTGGGCAATGTTTACTGCAGTCTGCGGAAGTAGCCTCCTGCCTCTTGTCCTTTCTTCACACCTATCTGGTCTTTGTTCCCTTTGGCAGCCTTTAATCAATTCTGTGATCTGACGTTACAGATACTTGTTACTCTTATGAAGATGATGATACCTTTGTCCTATTACCCTGCAATTTTTTTCTGGTTATTTCTGAGAGAAAAGCTGACATGTCACTGTTGTTCTCCTACTTAAAAACCAGTAATGAGGCCTTATTTTTTTTTTTTTGGAGGCCTTATTTTTTATACTAGGGATTGAACTGCTTTTCAGAGACAATGATAATTACTCTTATAAGACAAAGACATTGTATTAAGCACCTTGATTCTTAGTGGAACAAATAAGATGATACTTTCTTGAAAGAGTGCATATTCAGTGCAGTAAATCCAATGTATTCAACTAGGAAGCATGATAAATTAGGCAAAAATAAACCAGGCATGGTAGCATATGCCTGCAATCCCAGCAGTCTTGGAGGCTGAGGCAGGAGGATAGAAAGTTCAAGCCAGCCTGGAAAATTCGGCAACTTGGTGAGACCTCATCTCAAAATAAAAAGTAAAAAAAGAACTGAGGATGTAGCTCAATAGGAAGGCCCTGGATTGAAAATTGATCAATCAACAAATGCGATTCCAGAAGAATTACTGGTATGTAAGGAATCAGTAATACCAAACTGATTCCATGCTATTTAGTTTACTCTATGACATTCTATTAACAGGGATCCCCAACCCCAAGGCCACTTCCCGGTCAGTTAGGAACTAGGCCTCACAGCAGGAGGTGATCAGTGGGTGAGACAGCAAAGCTTGATCGGTATTAACAGCTGCTCCCCATCACTCCTGCTCCGCCCGAGCTCCGCCTCCTGTCCCAGCAGCGGAGCACTAGATTCTCACAGAGACATGCAGCACGCTAGGCATCCCGGCTGCACGGTTCTTATGAGACTGATGCCTGACGATCTGAGGTAGAGCCGAGGCAGTGATGCTAGTGCTGGGGAATGCAATTTTTACATATCACAAACATATACGAATAAAAAGCTGACCCCCCCACTCTCACCACACACCCCTCCCCCAGTGGAGAAACCATCTTCCATGAAACCCATCTGTGCTGCAAAAAGGTTGGAGACTGCTGCTGCACTCCTCATTATGTTCTCTGAGACCTTCAGTTGTTGTATTGGATGGAATTTACTTTTTTTTTTTTTTTTGAGACAGGGTCTCGCTATGCAGCAAGCTGGCCTCGAACTTGCAGCAATCCTCCTGCCTCAGCCTCCCAAGTGCTGGGATTACAGGACTGCGCCACCACACACAGCTTGGAAGGAATTTAGAAATCTTGCTCAAGTACAAATTTGTAACAACTGAGTGATATTGACAGGTAATATCAAATCAATCAAAATTTATGATTACCTCCCATTTTCCTTCCTGTCCTCTAAATTATTCAAATAAGGCTAAAAGGACTAAAGCCAGGCAGTGTGTAGCAGATTGTGGGTTCCTTCTTTCTAGTCTGTACAATATATGTACAAAACTACAACTTAAATAAATCACCGAGGAGGATAAGTTGTGATCTATTTGCTTTTTTTTTTTTTCTTCTTCTTCTTTTTTTTTGGTCTTTTCTTATTTTAGTCTTTTTTGGTATCAGGAATTGAACCCAGGGCCTCACGCTTGCTAGGCAGGTGCCGTGCCACTGAGCCACATCCTGTCCCAATTTTCTTACTTTATTTTATTCACAGATGGTTTGATATAGAAATTCCAGCAAAAGGTATTTCAAATACTTGAGTCTTATAAATTGTGATAGCACCTCAAGTAAATTCTCAGAGTAGAAGTAAAAGAACTTCTGATACTGAAAATAATGACATTTTATCCCATTTTAAGACCTCTCAAAGCTAACAAAACTTTAAAGGATGAGTTGATATTAAACAAGCTAACTTTCCAATGATGTATATAAAACAGAATAATATGGTAACATAAACCCAGTAATGTTTTATATCGGTTCTTACGTCCCACCAGAAACATAATAAGCAAGTGAATTAACTTTCAGAGATTATTTTGCTTCTCTTCATGTAGCAAATAAGGAAGGAACTGTTTTTGCGGCTACCAGATGTATTTTCCCCTTCTCAGGATTCTATTACGAAAACTTTCAAATGTGCAGAAGTTGAAGAAAAAAATTTACAGTGACTATTCATATACACATTACTTAGATCCTGCCACCAACAGTTTACCACTCATCTACCCATTGACTGATCTATGAGTACATCTTAGTTTCACGCATATTACAGATGTCAGTATGCTTCCTCCTGAATACTTCCATATGCCTATCATTACCTAGAAGTCAGTATTTGTCTACAGGGCTTAGTCAAATTTACTTATAATAAAATGCATAAATCTTGTATGTACAGCTCACCAAATTGTGATAAATGTATGCACCTCCACAGTGCAGAACCCCCATCAAGATACTGGATGTCACGATGACCCCACACCCCCAGTGTCTCACTGTTCTCATTTTTTTCCACCACAGAGTAGTGAGTCCTTTTCTGAACCTGATATAAATAGACTTATACAGAAGGTATTCTATGTAATGCTCCTTTCATTCGGCAAAATGTTTTTGGGATCTACTAGTGTTATTTTATATTAATAGTTTGTTCCTTTTCATTGCTGAGGCATTTTCCATTTCATTAATATACGACAGCTTATTTATTCTCCTGTTGATAGGGATGTGGGCTGTCTCCAGTTTGGGTTTTTTTTGCTGGATGAATAAACATTCCTGTACGAGCCTTTTGTGGACATGTTTTCATTTCTTTTGAGTGAACATCTAGAAGTAGAACTGCTGGGTCACAGAGCTGATGTATCTTTAGTTTCATAAGAGACTGAAAAAAAGAAAAAAAAAAAACTGCCAGGACTTTTCCCAAAGTGACCGAACCATCGATTACTGGCCATTCTACCTCTTTCCCAGTATTTGGTATTGTCACGTTTTTGAATTTTAGCAATTCTGGTCAGTATATACTAATAGATACTAACCAGAAATGATCTAAATTTGCAACAAAATCTTCAAGAATTGAGAAGGCGAGGGCTGCAGCTCAGTGGTAGAGCACGTGCCTAGAACACATAAGGTCCTGGGCTCAATCCCTAGAATGCATGCGCACGCACACGCACGCACATGCACACGCACACACACACACACACACACACACAACTGAGATCACTACAAACAAAAATCAACCCAGGCGTGGTGGCACACACTTGTAATCCTAGCACTCTGGAAGGCCAAGGCAAGAAGATTGCAAGTTCGAGCCCAGGCTGCGCACCCAATTTAACAACTTAGTGAAACCCTGTCTCAAAATTTAAAAAAAAAAAAAGATTACACTGGCTTTAAACTTGACATCAGCTTCCTGCCTCAGCCTCCTGAGTAGCTGGGATTACAGGCATGTGCCACCACACCTGACTGTGAGACACTATCTTGTTTCTGATTGTATTTGCCAGACATACCAATTCTACTTTAAAAATAAAATCACTGTGAAATTAGGATTGTTTTTAACACCTATGTTTAATGGACATGGTTATATAAACTTGATATTTCTAAGCAGGCAGAAAAATAAATGCCATACGTTAATACTAATATAGAATAATCCTAATAATACCTTGATAATTAATATCTAATAATTTAGGATTAAAAGCAGAAATAGTTACTTATATATATTGTGTATAGATGCTAAAGCAATGTACAATAAAAGATACCAAAACAAATTTCTAGCCAGGTGTGGTGGCACACACCTGTAATCTCAGCACTCAGGAGGCTGATGCAGGAGGATCACTTCAAGTTCAAGGCTAGCCTGGACTACATAGTGAGTTTAAGACTACACTGGACTAGATAGCAAGACCCTGTTGCAAAATACAAACAAAACAAAAATAAAAAAATAAATTTCTTTAGGTGGTCATATTGGGGGAAAATGTGATCTAAACAAAGAAAATGTTAGTTGATGGTACTTAGCAATAGCAATAGGCACAACAAATGTCGCTGAATTGCAACTGTACTACACTATTTAACTAGTAGATTCATTATTAAAGGATTTGTGCATGAGTAAAGGAAGTTTCTGGAGATAACTGAAAATGAAATATATGTGTACCTAAAACTGGTTCCACTAAAAGTTGTACTGTTTTCATCAACATAGCCTTACGAAGATATCATATTTAACATGACCTGCTGGTAAAAGATGGCCTTCACAAACAGCCATCCTTCTACAAAGTTATATTTATGTTAAGTCAATGGAAGAAGCTCTAATACACCTTGAGGAATTGCAACTTTAATTCCCTTAGCACAGCAAATACTACATATGAGCTTAAAAATAATTTGGGCCCACAAGTGTGGATCTGTGTCCCCTCAAAATGTATATGCTGTGTCCTAAACCCCGGAACCTCAGAATGTATTTGAAGATAGGCTCTTTTTAAAGAGGTAAATAAATTAAAATGAGGTCTTGAATATGATTGGTCACCCCCCGAACACTGGCTCCTGTATAGAGAACTTGGTCCTTAGGACAGCAGTATTAGAAGATAGTATGGACCTCTAAGAGGTGGGCCTAGCAGGAGGCCCTTAGGTTGCTGATGGCAGGCTCTGCTTTTTGAGACAGGGCCTCCCTATGTGGCCCAGGCTGTCCTTGAACTTGCGGTGATCCTTCTGCCTCAGCCTCCAGGGTGCTGGGATTACAGACGTGCACCACCAGGCCCAGCTAACTGTCACTAATTTTAATGGTATCTCTAGTAGGAAATCAGTATGTAAGCTGGAACTATACACACTTAAAAAAAAAAAGTACTGGTCTAGGACTCATGAGAACCTATCTTTTAATCACACTGTACTTCAATTTTTCCAACTATGAAGTGTGGAATTATACTTTCACCATTCCTGTCCAAAACCTACATATCTGTGTTTCTCACTTTGAACCTTAGCTGTTTATCATCAAACTATAAAATGATTGTTCAAAGTATGAATGAGATACATGAGAGACTTCTAAAGATAGAGGGAAAACAGTACATAATCTCGAACCAAGAAATGAATTTATTTGAACTGACACATAGTAATAAAGGCACCTGATATATCTATTTTGGGAGACTGAGAAATGGTGAAGAAACTGCAATCCAAATACTTCACAGAAAGACTTCATTATTTTTTAAAGGTAGCTGCAAAAAGCCAAGAAACTGAACATGCTGTTTAGCTAAGTTTAAAAGTCAGTAAATAATATATCTCTATGCATATAAAAATAAATGTATTTGAAAGCAAATGTATTACACATCCATATGTTCTGATAAATCTTGATCATGTTAAAAAAACTAAACTGTGAGTTAAAAATAGTCTCTGTAATCAATGTTAATCAACATCTTTTTAAATCAAGAGTTTTGTTTTTCATTTAATAACTTGTTTTATACATTATTTTATATATGATTTGAATTTATACCCTTTACTTATAATCAAATCAATCAGGAAAAGGTTTTTTTCAGTTAATACAAACATTACATGTGAAGTTGTAAATAATGTTGTCATATAAATGGTAATTTTTAAAATAATCTCCTAAAATCTTAAGCTACTCTCCAGTTAAATAGAAATAGCAAAGTTCACATACAAAGTAATCTAGTTGTATGATAAAATTAATTAGTTGTGGTTTCTAAAGGTATTACTTTATTTGTCTATGCTTCTTTACTATAACATATGTACACCCCCCCATTTTAAATTATCTATATAGCAAACACATAAACACCAAAAAATATAAAAGGTATTTTGCCTTTAGTCCTCTTCACCAGAGACATCCAATAAATCAATTAGAATACTTTTAATTAACAGAAATTACTTAAATAACATTAATAGGTAAGTCCCAGTTGGAGGAAGGAAGAGAAAGAATATAAAGAAACTGATTCTCTCATATATTATTGATAAGAATGTAAATTAAGGGGTTGAGGATTTAGCTCAGTGGTAGAGCACTTGCCTAGCAAGCACAAGGCCCTGAGTTCAATCCCCAGCACCCAAAAAAATGTAATTTAATGAAATTATTTTAAAGAGAAATTATGTATATTTAATATTTCATACATCTTTCAACACAGCATTAGAAATTTATCCTATTTACATACCTATAAAAGTAATTTCAGATATATTTAAAGATTTTAGGACAGCAAAAAACTAGAAATAATCCAGATGTCCTCCATACAATTCAGTCACTAAAAATGATTAACCAGGCATGATGGCCTATAACTATAGTCCCAGCACTTGGAAGGCTGAGGCAGGAGCAAGTTTGAGGCCAGCGTGAACTATAGAATGAGTTCAAGGCCTGGACCACACAGAGTGAGACCCCACTCACACAACAACAGTGTTAGCCAGGCATTGTAATCCCAGCTACTTGAGAGGGTGAGCCAGGAGGTTCACAAGTTTGAATCCAGCCTGGACAATTTAATGAGACAGTATCAAAAAAATTTTTTTCCAGTACTGGAGCTAAAACCCAGGTTCTTCACACTAAGTTGTATCCCCAGCCCTTTATTTTTTATTTTGAGACAGGGTCACCTAGGAAGCCAATCTCTTCTGGGTAATTCCTTATACCACAGTCTCTCATCTCTAGTAAACGCCCTTAAACTGATCTACACGTCCGCCCCTCCTCATCCAAGCCTTTCACTGTGCTCTCTGGGACTCAAGGTCTGTCAGCAGCCCACTGAGCGTCTTCATTCCTTGCCTGAGAGCTTCATGCCTGTCAGCTCTGCACACCAGCTGATGTGGGATTCCCTTGAAGACACCATTTCTCTTGGCGCCCTCTCAGGCAGTGCCAGTGGGAGGTAGTTGCTCCTCATCCCCACCTACAGATCAGCACCCCTCCTTTCTCTCTAAAAGCCCTTTGAAATTCATTCTAAATCATTCACAACTACAGTTAGTCCTTAGCCGACCTCCACGCATATGGCTCATTCCCTGACTATTCCAACATCTACCTTACTGTCACTGCCTCCACCACAACTCTTATGATTCTGGCTATTCCATGTCTATAGAGATGATCGCTCCAGCACACGGACAACTGTTTCTCGACCTCCTCACCTCCAGTGATCTAGTTCTCCACCTCAACTTAGTCGCCCCTGCTATGACATCTCCTGGACTCTTTTTCTTCCTAACTATAACTTACATGGCAAAATGGAACATATAAGTTGGAATTGTTTTTCTTTAGAGACAAGTGACTTCTCCAGACTTCCTCAGGGCGAGGGCATGAGCCACCCCTCCTCTCTTTAGCCCAGATGAAAGGATGAAATATGCAGATGCTGGCCCCAGGAGGTCCAGGACCAGGAGAGTAGGCAGTCTGGAGTTACCTACTGTCTCATTTTATACCCTCCCCATCCTTACGATAAAAGACCCTCGCCCACCTGGACATGCTGTTTCCTACTTTAGTCATGCCTCATCATCTGTGTGCGAGGACTCCAACTGTATGTTTCCAGCCCAAACCTCTCACCTGAACCCCAGCTCTTATACTCCAGTGCACACTCTTAGATACCTATTGTGTATTTCAAACTTAACATGCCCTGAAGCAAACTCCTAATTCCTAACCTCTTTTAAATCTGTTCCTCCTGTAAACTGCCTTATTTCAATAAATAATAACTCCATTTTTTATTTGTTCAAGCCAGAAGGTCCTTTCTTATTCCTCTCTTTATCTCACACCCCAAATCCAGTCCATCAACAAATCTTCTTGGTTCTATCTTTGAAGTCTTGTAAATCTTTTTAAATTGATTTTTACAAACTAGAACTTTTTTTTTTAAGATGATAAACTGTTTTGCAAAGCTTCTTCAAGCTGAGAGGGTAAAGTGCCACCTGCTCCTCTTCTCAGCTCAGATGAACAGACAGAACGGACAGATACGGACACCTCTGCCACAGAAATAGTACAACCACCTGAAGGGAATCTGCAGACACGTTTGCCCTAGAAGATTGGGGTCCTCTCTCATTTCAATGAGGGAAGGAGCTAAGGATGTTAAGAGGGTGGTGGAGAAGGATGATGATAAAAGAGGGAAGAATTTTTCTTTGTCTGTTGTCTCATTGATCCTTCACCTCTCTTTGCTACAATAAAAGCCCCTGCACACCTGAACAAAGAGAGATGGACATCTGAGGCAATAAGAGGTCCCTCTATCTCCTTCAGAGCTAACTTTGAATAAACCTTTTCTTTTTCCAACAGTGACAGTAACGTACTATGGTCCTGTAAGACGTTAACATTAGAGGAACCTGGGAGGACATACTAGAACTCTCTGTACTATCTTTTCAACTCTGCTATAAATCTATCAAAATTAAGAGTTTAAAATCAAGTAAATCATGTCATTGTTATTTGTTTAAAACTTCAGGGGTTGGGGATTCAGTGCCAGTGGTAGAGCGCTTGCCTAGCAAGTGCAAAGCTGAGTTCGATCCCCAGCACTCCCCCTAAAAAAACCACTTCAGTGCCAAGAAGGACACAGGAGCCATAGAAAGCCCTCAATAAATATTTATTGAATGAGGGGAAATTAAATATTAACTGTTCAAGACCATTTCAATGACCATATATTTCCTTACATTGCCTCTTTACATCTATCAGTTTCTATTCTTCCACTGGATTTCCTGCATATCCTTAAACTGTCATATTCCTCTCATGATTTTCTTTCTTTTATACACAATGACTCTTCCTACCATTATCTTCTAAGAGCCATAAACCTTAAGGCATTTCTTCCCTTTTAAATTTAAACCTAAATTTCCTTCTCACAGCACTCAAATCTCTCTGAAAATTATGAATCTGAAGGCTGCTGCCCTGCCCCCATTTATGGTTTTAAAGATATCAACATCTCAGTTTACTTAGACAAAATTTTAGACCTTATAATATAGCTCATAAAAATAATCTCTTTTCCATATTTTCCCTAAATTTAGATTTGGGGATTTAAGAAGCAAAGATCATGGCTAAATCTACATCTTTAAATTATCAAAATAAATTTACAGTATATTGATATATTACTGAATATATTATTCAGTTTTTTAGAAACTTGTACCTTAAAAGTACGTACTGTTTTAAAAAGCTATTTTAGGGAATCTGTGGCAGGTAAAAAGCCCCTTAATAAAGATCATATACATTAAAAATATCAAGATGAGATAATATGGCACTATATCTATATCCAGCCTTATGTGAAACCAGATTTAAAAAAAAAAAAGAAACCACATTTTCTTCTACTTGATTCCAGTAATCTAAGTAATTTCCAATTGATAAAGAATATACTCTTAGGAATTCTACTGGTTAAATAGTTCAGTATTTGAAGGAACTATTTTTAAATAAGCCTTAAATATACACCAAACCTCTAATACAGTTGGCAGCTTGAGAAAAGCTTAATTACCCTCTTATTCGTTAACCATCCAAAGAAACCAATCCAGTAACCAGCACAGCACTTATTACCTGCTGTGAGAACAGTCAAGTGGATTCCCCACTGTTAAATACAGAAAAATAAACAAGAAGAAAAGAAAGAAGGAAAAGAAATAGGAATCCAGATAGAGGAGGTAACAAAATACAGCAATCGGGGACAAAATGAGAATCTCAGCCTGGCTTTTGATACAGAGAAAGATGAGGGATTATGTTCAGGGATTCTATGGACAATATGTAGGAAAATGCTTTCTTTCACTATAGTAAAGTAAAAGTCAAACTAAGGCTAGAGCAGTTTACTGCAATTTTCTTTAAATGCATCTCCATAGGAACCAGGGAATAAAATTACATTTTGACTTGGGACTAATAGGGTCAGTAAATGAAAAATGGAAAAAAAAACTTGAAAAAAGAGATGTCATAAAACATTTTTTAATACAAAAGTACTACAAGAGTACAAAGAATATATTATTCTAATAACAAGAAACAATTGACAGCAGACACTATGTCAGGGTTCACAGTTATTTCACTTTCCAGTGATAGCTTCCCTTCTGAATTCACCATAAAATTGGTTCTGTGCTGGTTAAGTTAAATCAAGAGCAGCAGCATCAAGCCACATGAATCTGACTGCAGAGAGCTATTGTCTTTTTGAAAGTGGGTTTGGGAAAGACATCTCCTTAACAGAAACGCTGAATGATAACCTTAACAGAGCCACACAGCTAGGCACTGTCTTAGGAAAAACTGTCATGGAGTACACAGAGTAGAGGAAACGAGGGGCTGTATGCTACACAAAAAAAGTGCCACACCCCCTATCAGGGAAAACAGACAACGACAATCTAACAGTAATAAAATCTAGACCTCATCACAAAGAAAAAAAAGAGACAACATATTAGGAGATGTGCTTTTTTAATTTATAATGAATACAGACAGTCCTTCTAGTTACTAAGGTAACCTGTTAGCCAGCTTACTAGTTACATATTTGTATGGTAACTAATCTTCTTGAAGGCTCTTCACAAATGTTATTTCTGTTAGTTTTTGTGCTTACAAGGCAAGTGCTCTAACCACTGAGCTAAATCCCGGCCCACTTCTGTTAGCTTTTATCAAAACTCGTGAAGTAGATACAATAAAACAAAATCATAAAACTGAAACAACCATAAAGTACAGTAGAATTCATCTTAAGTCAACTTTCAGTTTGAAGGCAGGAATTTTCTCTCCATAGTACCTCTAATATCTGATTAGTTAATGTCTATTATAATTTCTTTTTTCCTTCCTTTTTTTTTTGGGTGGGTACTGGGGAGTGAACTCAGGACCTTTATAATTTCTTTAATAACAGCAAATTATAAGCTAAGGCTTATAGAGAATGAACAAAGCTTAATTGAATATTTAAATGGGATCAGGAAACTTGGCAGTAGAAAATTCTATCTTCGTTGGCTAGAATTTTCTTCTAATTTTTAAAACTTTTACTAGCATATGTTTATAGTACATAATGGTTACAGTCATCATGGAGAGTTAGCATGTACATAATACATCTTTTTGGGGGGATGCTGGGGATTGAACTCAGGACCTTGTGCTTGCTAGGCAAGCACTGTACCACTGAGCTAAATCCCCAAGCCCTACATAATACATTTTAATTATTTTTATTTCTCTTTCCCCTCTGTTTTCTCTGGCTACTATTTTCTATTTACTGAAAATTTGTTATGTGCCAGACATTGCCTTTATGTACATGGTCTCTTTTAAGCCACCTGTAAGAACCAAGGAACAGCTGTTTAATCATTAGGAGTATTTTGCTTAAGACTATTCTTTCCAAATTATTTAATAGCCTTTAAAAGGGCCGGAGATGGAGCTCAGTGGTAGAATGCATCCCTGGCATGTATGGGCACTTGGGTCCTGGCCCCAGCAACTAAATACATACATACAAAATAAAATAAGATAAAATCTACTTAAAGGGAGAAACTCTGAGAATGCATGTTGAATACTAAGCATAGCTTAAGATAAGGTATGATTATTCCCATTTTATAAGTGAGAAAACAGAGTTAAGGGAATCATCCCCAGGTACATGTAGTTGTAGAACACAGATTTTTCAATTGGCTAATCCCATGTTAATCACATTCCACATTAGAGTAGGTAGACAAAAATGCATTTTAAGAGACAAATGAAAAAATAACTAAATTTACAATGGAAATAAAATTACGGCCAGGCGTGGTGGAATAGGCCTGTAACGCCAGCACTCTGGGAGGCTGAGGCAGGAGGATGGGCAAATCCAACCCCTGCCCAAGCAATTTAGTGACTTAATGATACCCTGTCTTAAAAGGGGGAAGGGATGAGCTGTAACCCAGTGTGAAGCCTCTGGGCTTAATCCCTGGTAGCGCGCACGCACACAGGTAGCAGAAAAAAGAAATGAAATTATTTGCATGTAAAAACAGAGCTTAATACAGCCAACTCTGAATTCAGTGAGAGTTATAAAGATGTGAAATTCAAAAGCTGAACATGTTGGTGCATGTCTGTAATCCCAGCACTTGGGAGGCTGAGGCAGGAAGATTGCTGTGAGTCTGAGGCCAGCCTGGGCTACATAGTGAGTTCAAGACCAGCCTGAATTACCAAGTGAGACCCTGTCTCAAAAAAAAAAAGTTAAATTCAGTGTGTTTACAAATTAATAATATACTGAACATATGTGATTCAATAAAGTCTTTGGTCTCTGCAAATAATTCATTTACCAGGTATAATCCAGGTTCTTGTGTATGATGAGCAATGAATTGCAAGTGCACACCCCGTGGCAAGTAGAAAGCAGCTACATTTATTGAAGATCATGGAGAGTTGTGCTCAGGGCAAGTCCATGCCAACAAAAGATATGGTGCAAACAGAAAAGTGGTGCCAGGGTGACAGGAAAGCAGAGCACCACACACAGAACACAGCACACAGCAGCAGCCCCCAGACGAATCAGGCTTTTGGAATTTAAAGGGTATGACTTGAGCCCAGGCACCTCACCTGAATCTCTAGGTACGACTGACGGGAACGACTGACAGGGTGCTGCGTCACCTCAGGGGCTCTCAACGTGCCTGCCGGTCCCAGAACTCACTCTGATCTCACTTACATGCACAATAGGTAGTACCTGCTTATGAACCTTCATAAGGTTGCAGTAGTGTGAAGATGACTCAAAGTTAGGCTAGGAGATTCAACACGCATGTGCTCTCGAGTAGAGCATCAGAGATTCACTGGATTTTTGTTACGTGATTCTTTACCTCTCTCAGGACAGTGGGAGGAGGAATGGTCCAATAGACAAAGGGTCCAAGGGAACAGAAGAGGGCAAAGGGAGAGAGAAATGGGAATTCAGAGGAATAAATATATTCTAAAAACTAGAACCTAATAAACCAAACTTAAAACAGTAACACATATACTATGTATTACAATCAATTTTATGTAGTTGCAACTTAATACTGCATCTATGTGGTTGTTTACATTGCTTGTTACATGCAAATGGCACAATGTATTATGGTCTGTAAGTTTGTGTAATAGTCTGTAAGTCTGCCATTTTGGATACATTTTAATAAAAAAAATTTAAATGGGTAGGAGAAATTTCCTCAGCTCCATTGTTTCTAACTGATATACTTGTAGCAACAAAAACAGGCAAAATTAGTATAAAGCCAGTCCCCCTTCACCTGCCTCTTCCTTCTCCCTCCCTGTCTCCCACATGGACAAAACAAACTAACAACAGTGATCTTTGGTACTAAATAGTGAACAGCTATGGAAGATATGGAGCAGGGTTGGGGATTTAGCTCAGTGGTTAGAGTGCTTGTGTTATGGTTTGTGTCTAGATATCCCCCCAAAGCCTCATGTGGTCACAGGTGGGGCTCCATCTAGAGTGCGTGATTACTAAATTAGTCCACTGATTGGTTTGGCATGGTTCTGCTGGGATCAAGGATGTGATGCTAGGATTAAGGGTATTAGGATTAAGTGTGGGAGTGCTACCCACCCTAAGGCCAGGTAGTCTAGATAAAATGTAAGGGACAGAAAGAGGCTGGCCTACCCCTTGCTTGCATCCCTTGCTTACCTTGCTGCCTTCCGCCTGTCTGCCATGCCACCCTGCCTTAGACCCAGATGATTATGAACTGAAACCTCTACAAACTGTGAGCTGAATAAACCTTTCCTCCCCTAACTTTGGGTGTCAGGTATTTTGTCTCAGCAATGAGAGAAAAGTAACTAAGACAGCTTGCCTAGCAAGTGCAAGGCCCTGAGTTTGATCCCCAGCACCAAAAAAATAAAATAAAATAAAAGATATGGAGTGATGCGAAAAACTGTATTTAAATTAACTTCATAACAAATTATGTGTATTTTTAAAGTGAGTTTAGTCTATAAAAATATCATTAAGTAAAGCTGGGGCTCAGAACACAAGACCACAAAATATGGCAATTTGGCATGCTGAGTATATTGAATTTAAGAGAGATTAGAAGGCTTCAAAAATAAAGTCTCCCCCATCTCTTGTCCCTAGACAACTACAACTTCAGAAACTAGAACTTCTCTACAGAAACTAGTAGAAACTTCTCTTCCCCCAAAGCAAGCCATGAAACCTAGGAAGTTCATTCCCTTCCTTCTCCCCTGAAGATCCTGGGGGGGGGGGAGGGCAGATACCCAGGAGAAAAAAATCCTACACAGAGAGGCCAGGAAAACTCTGAACGGACAGCTCTTGCTGGGTTTTCTCCCTCTAATGACCACTAGCTCATACCTTTCATTCAATCACATTTCTACATGGCTGTTCATTCTTCATTAAACCAAAACATAAAAAGTTTTCCCTAAGTCTTCATTTCTGAAGCCACATATGTCACATAAAATTTTGATTAAGTAAACTTACTATTTTTTTCTCTTATTAATCTGTCTTTAATTGTTAGAGTGTCAGCCATGACCCTTGTGAATGATGAAAGCTGTCATATCTTTCTGCTCTTACACTCTTCCTAAAATTGGGTCTTGTTCATATACCATCAAAATTCATTCAGCTCATGACATCATATCAGCATGATTTACCACTGGTCATATTAAACTCAATAATTTGGTTAAAATAGTGTTTTCCAGGTTTCCCTAAATTCTTTTCTTTGGAAGTGAGACAGCCCAAACTCAAAGCTAGGAGTGAGGGTGAACTCTGCCTCCTGGTGAAGGACACTTGACCTCTGCGGTGAAGTACAGATCTGGCCTGACCCTACTTAGCTTCCGAAATCCGATGAGATCCGGCACCTTCAGGGTCGTTTGGCTGTAGATGGTATTATTCCCCCAAACTCATAATCCTGATCTTATTTTTTGTAAACCATTATTGGATATATCCAAATTGAAAAGCATTCTGTAAGACATCCCGCCAAACAAGGAAAGACTGAACAACTGTCAGAATCCATGACAGAAGAAGGAAACATGATTAAATCCAATGCAGTCTGGATTGGATCTTGGGGCATAAAAAGAACATTAGTGGAAAAACTGATGAAACCCAAATTAAGTTTGGAATTTAGTTACTAATAATTAACCATAATAATTAATGCTGGTTTCTTAGTTTTGTCAAATGTACAATGATAATATAAATTTTGAACATTAGCAGAAACGGTAAAAAGGAATATTATTGTAATAAACACATTTTCAAGATAAAGTCTTAAACTCTGAGTAGGAAGCTACTAGTAGACAAAATTGCCTACTTGCCTGCAGGCATGACTGAGGCCATGCATTTGTGGTTTTTTTTTGTTTTGTTTTGTTTACCACTGAGCTAAATCCCCAGCCTGAGATCATATATTTGAAAGGTCCCTAAACAAAGCCGGAAGGGGAAGATAGTAAAGTACACTTTGCTATGCTAACTCTGACAGGAAAAATGCTGGCCGTTACCCACTTGTGGCTTAATCATTTGCCTTTAAACTCACAAAATATTTGCAGAGGGAGCGGGCAAACTGTATATCCTAGTAAAATCTAGTGGCATCCAGGAAGATTGTGCCCCCCTAGGACCCAGGCAAGGAGGAACGGGGGAAAGGACCTGGGTCCTAGGGGATAAACCCCTCGCCGTAACTGCCCTGGGTGGGCCTGGCACCCACTCTTGCACAATGGAGAAATAAAGTCTTGCTTTCACTGCACTCCCAGGCCTCAGGCTGATTCATCCATTGTGCATGATCAAAGGGCCGCAGTCCGTCCCACTGTGGCGACACAAAAATAAATTCCTTTCCTGTTTCACCACCACTAGTCTCTCTGCTCTTTGACAAGGTCGCCAGTGACTGAACCTGCTGCCTTGGGACTCTAGGGCGAGGCCTCTTTGCACAGGTCTCCAGTAATATCATGACCCCTTCTTGGTTTGAATACTTGCCGGAATGGTTTACCGAACACAGGCAGACAATCTACTTAACACTGATAATTTATTTCAAAGCATATTTTGAAGGATCTAAGTGAACAGCCAGATGAAGAGACACACGGCAAGGTCTGGAATCATCCCCGTCTCAGAAGTTCCTGTCCCTGTGATATTAGGGACTGCCACTCTCTTGTCATGAGGAGGTGTTCTTGTTCAACAACCAAGGAGCTCAGCAAGTCAGTCATTTCCCAGGTTTTTATGGAGGTTTCATTGTGTAACCATGACTGATTAAATCACCAGCTGCTGGTGATCAACTCAACTTTAGCTCCTCTTCCCTTTCTGGAGGTTGAATGAAAAAATAAGGAGACTGAGCACTGTAAGCTTCTGACAGGTTCCCTGACAACCGACCGACCGTCTCACCCACTCTGAAGCTAACCAGGGGCCCAGCCCCCAGTCATCTCCTTAGCATACAAAAAGGCACTTAGAACTTTGGAAACTCTAAGTTTTAGGAGCTATATGCCAGAAATGGGGAGAAAGTACTATTTCTTATTATAAATCACAGTATCACACTGACTATCTCCTATGATTGCACCCTTTCCTCAAGCCACTTCAGCCACACTGGCCCCCTGCTATTCCTCAGACACACCAAACATTCACTTACTCCCACCTTTTGCAGTTTGCCTCATTTCCTCTGCACGGACAGAATCTTCAGATAGCCATATGGTTTACACCCTCACTTCCTTCAAGTCTCTGCTCAAAGTAATATTACAATGAATTTTCTTGCCCACCCTCTTAAAAAAAACTTGATGATCTGATTATTTACTCGAGAATAATTACCTGTTTCTTCTGTACTTTTAACTGAGTTCTCATAATGAAATTAATAATTTTTTCTCTTGTAAGAGGCTTGTGTCATTCTTCCTCCTTAGTTAAAGTTTAAAAACCAAAGGGCACATTCTGTTCTGTTTTGTTCTATTCTATTCATTGACTGATTCATTGATTGAGACAGGGATCTTCCTGCCTCAGCCTCCTGAATACTAGGCTTACAGGCCTATGCCACCATGCCTGGGACATTCTTTCTTTTAAAACCAAGGAAATAATTCTAGCTCTGGAGGCTGAGGCAGGACAATGGTGAGTTCAAGGCCAGCCTGAACTATATAGTGAGACCCTGAAGGAGGGGAGGGAATGAGGAAGGAACAAATTCAGGGAAACATAAATAAACCCCCAGTTTCACTTGTTTTTACTTACTTCCTTTCATCACTAATTTTAGAAGGTGCTTAACTAAACAATAAAGTAACAGGGTTGGGGAAATAGCTCAGTGGTAGAGCGCTTGCCTAGCAAGTGCAAGGCCCTGAGTTTGATCCCCAACACCTCCCCACCCCACCCCCAAAAATAAAGTTAACAGACTCGTGCCAGTTTTATTATAGCTAGTGCCTCTGATATATGGTAACCCCCTTGGTAATGATTAAATTGTTTACTCAGGGATTTGGAAATAGCCTGGTCTAGCTCTGCCTGGCTGAAGCCACCAACCCATTTATAACTGAGAGGATAAAATGGATCTGTAAAAATTGAGCTGTTTCTTCAAATTTCTTCAGGCTGAGGGAATAAGCATTCCCTCCCCCTCCAACTCAAATAAATGGACAGAAAATTGAGTACTGCTGGGTGTGGTGGCATACACCTGTAATCCCAGCACTGGGGAGACTGAGGCAGGAGTCTGGCTTGGGCTACATAGTGAGTTCAAGGCTGGCCTGAACTACACAGTGAGACCCTGTCTGAGAAGAACAACAAAACAAAAACAAACAAACAAACAAAAACAAAACTGAGTATCTATCTGAAAGAAATATGCAGATGCTGGCCCAGGAGGTAAGGTCCAACTTTATTTCCACAAGAAGCTGAGAATAGGGAAGGGGAGAACAGCATAAAAATTTCCTTGTCTATTGTCTCTCTGTATTCCTCTTTCTTATTAGAAAGGCCCTTGCACACCTGAGGTGGAGATCTGAGGCAACGAGAGGCCCCTCTGTAACAGGGATGAACAGCATAAGACAGCCTGGGCACACAGACCAGAGGTTAAGTATAGATTCAGGCAGCTAGTCAAGCTTAGAAATATAAAAGAAGAACACAAGAACAAAGGATAAGAACAAAGGATAAATGTTAAAATAAAACCTTTCCTCCCAGGAAAGAAACTTGTTACATAGCATATGCTAAATTAACAGTTCTGTCCTAATCTCCAGGCTGAAACAGCCAGTTCACAGCTAAGTATCTGGCTAAAACTCTACAAAGCTTTGGCAGCACATATGCAAAGCCCAGGGTTGGCGATTTAGCTCAGTGGTGGAACACTTGCCCAGCAAGTGCAAATCCCCGAGTTCGATCCCCAGAACCTCCCCGCAACCCCCCAAAAACCCTGCGAAGCCTCCTATGCTCTGCTTATCTATATAAACCCAAAACAAAGAAAGCACATTGGACTTCAGTCTCCTTTTGGTGGGTATCCACCAAGAGCTTTTTTCTTATTATTTCTAATAAATACTCCCCTAAGTTTCTCCTTTTGCCCTTGATGTTATTCTTCAATTTTGTGAGACAAAGAACTGAGGTTTATGAAAAATTAACTATTTCATCACTATCTCCTTTGTAGCTGCAAGAAATGTGGACCTGAGCGCAAGGTAACCTTAACCTGGGCCTGGAGGAGCGCTCGACGGGTGACCGCTGGCATTAGAGGCCAAAAACTCCAGCTCATTCTCACGCTGCCACTTTCCGAGCGTGTCTCTCATGAGCAGCCATGAAGTTCGACTACTTCACACACAGACCACCAATTACTTCACCTTTCCCCACACCTTGGACCACCTTGCTTCTTTATCCCATCAACACCCCAACCCTGTCCTTGGAAAGGCAGATTTGTGTCTGGGGGATTCCCCTCCCCACATTCGGCTACATTATGAATAAACTCTCTTCTGCAAAACTTGTCACTTCAGTAATTGGCATACTCTGTGCGGGCAAAATGGACCCAGTTCAGTAACATCCTCCACAGGGATTCAGTCAGCTCTGCTCACTGCTTTATCTGGGGCGATCAGAATGGCACCTAGAATATAGTAGGCACTTAGTGGGGCTCAGAAAATGATACCCCCCCACATGCCACTTTGAACTTCAAACTGAGAGCACCTGGGGAGCAGCAAATGCAGGGGAGGACTTTTCTGAAGTTTCTTTTATTCACTTAAAGAGCAAATGTACCAAAGAGGGACACAGTTTCCTCTTATTGCAATTTTGATTAACCAAGGGAGAGCAAATTCACATCACAGGAAGAGACTGAAAATTTAAGCATTATAACCAGAGCGCAGAGCAACTTTAGCCTACTTATTTCCCCTAAAAATAATTTACTGCCACTCTGAAATTATGCACATTCCATATATGATCAGTGATCACTGATGCTGTATGTTACTATTCTAATTGTCCTGGGCGCCACAAACTCCCCAAATAAGATGTCAAACCTACTAAATGCTCCCCTGACTGTTCCCTAACCCTCTCCTTGTGTCCCTCTCCTCGGGGCTCACTACTTTTCCAAGACAGAACAACACTAAAATCAAGCCAGTTAGTAACCCTACGATGGTCTTTAAATATTCAATAAAAGGAAGAATCACCTACCTATCACATTAAATCAAAAGCCAGAAAGACTACACTTAGAGAGGAAGCCGTGTCACACAGACAGGGCAGGCCAAAGGCAAGGCCTCTTGCGCCAAACAGCTATTCAAGTAGTGAATGCAAAGGAAAAATTCTTGGAGGAAAATTACAAGTGCTACTCCAGTGAACACATGAATGGTAAGAAAGCAAAAGAGCCTTAATGTGATATAGGGAAAATTTTAATGGTTTGGATAGAAAAATCAAACCAGCCACAAACTTCCATTAAGCCAGAGGTTAATCCAGAGCAAGGCTCTAACTCTTTTCAATTCCATGAATGTTGAGAGATGTGAGGAAGTGCAGAAGGAAAGCTGAAAGCTAGCAGAGGTTGTCCGTGAATTTTAAGGAAAGAAACCACCCGTAACATAAAAGCACAAAGTCAGTCTGGGCCGAAGCTCAGTGGCGGAGGCATGCTTGGATGCATGAGCCCAGGATTTGACCCCCAGTACCACAGTGAAAAATAAAAGACAAGAAGTACAAAGTAAAGTAGCAGGTACTGACATAGAAGCTGCAGCAAGTTACCCAGAAGATTTGGCTAAGATAACTGTTAAAGGTGACAACACTAAACAACAGATTTTCAAAGTAGATGAAACAGCCTCATACTGAAAAAACAAAATGCCATTTAGGATTTTCACAGCTAGAGAGAAGTCAATGCTCAGTTGCAAAGAACAGATTAGCTCTCTTGTTAGGGGCTAAGATAGTTGGTGATTTTTAAGGCGAAAGCAATGTTGACTTACCATTCCAAAAATACTAGGGCCCTTAAGAATTATATCAACATACTCTGTGTTCTATAAATGGAACAATGTAACTTGGGTGGCAGCACATCTATTTATGACATGACTTATTTAATATTTTAAACCCACTGTTGAGACCTGCTCAGAAAGAAAGATTCCTTTCAAAACATTATTGTTCACTGACAATGCACCTCATCACTCAAGAGCTCTGATGGAGATGCAACGATGTCAGTTTCATGCCTACAAACACAACACCTGTTCTCCAGACTATGCGATAAGGAGTCATTTCTCTTGAGGGTTTTTTTTTTTTAATGGATTTTGCAGGCTGGGGGTATAGCTCATTAATAGCAGTTGGCTAGCAAGCCCAAAGCCTTGGCTTCCATCTCCAGGGCAATAAATAAATAAATAAAATATATTTTATAAGACTACAGTGCCATAGATAGTGATTCCTCTAATGAATGTGGGCAAAGTGAATTAAAAATCTTCTGGAAAGGATTCACCATTCTAGATGTTGTTAAGAATATTTGTGAGCCAGGCATGGTGGCACGCGCCTATAATCCCAGCACTTGGGAGGCTGAGGCAAGAAGATCACTTGCAAGTTCAGGGTCAGCCTGGGGTACATAATTGTGTTTAAGGCCAGACTGAGTTACAGAGTGAGACTCCTGTCTCAAAAAACAAAAAACAAACAAACAAACAAAAAAAAAGTGTGAGTTATGGGAGGGGGATCAGCCAGATGTAGAGGCACACATCCATAATCTTAGCTACTTGCAAGGCTGAATTAGGAGAATTGCAAGTTTGTGGATAGCCTAGGCAATTTAGTGAGATCCAATCTCATAATAAAAAATAAAAGGCTGTGGATAAAGCTCAGTGAGCTTATATATAAAATATATAACATTAACAAGAATTTGGAAGAAGTTGATTCCAAAAAAAAAAAAATAAGTTGATTCCAAGCTGGGTGTGGTGGCGCATGCCTGTAATCCCAGCCCTCAGGAGGCTGAAGCAGCAGAAAAACCGTGAGTTTGAGGCCAGCCTGGGCTACACAGTGAGTTCAAGGACAGCTTGAACTACACAGTGAGACCCTTGTCTCAAAAAACCAAAAAAACAAAGTTGATTCCAACCAGTAGAGATGATTTTGAGGCTCAAGACTTGGGTGGAAGAAGCAACAACAGATGCAGAAGAGATAGAATTAAAAATGGAGCCTGAAGATGTGGCCAAATTGTTGCAATCTCATGAGAAAACTTCAACAGGTGAGAAGTTGCCTCTTATGGATGAGCAAGAAAGTAGTTCCTCAGATGGAATCTCCTTTTGGTGAAGATGCTGTGAACACTGCTGAAATGATGACAAGAGTTCAGACTATTACATAGAATTAGTTGATAGAACAGCAGGCAGGGTTTGAAAGGACTGACTCCAATTTTGAAAAAAAGCTCTAGTGTGGGTAAAATGCTGTCATACAGCAAAATCTTTTATGGAAGGAAGAGTAGATCAACACGGAAACTTTAGTGTTAAGATTACAACTCGCTGAAGGCTCAGATGATTATTAGCATTTTCTATCAAAAAATACTTTTAATGAAGATATATATATATTTAAAATCCTATTGCACATTTAACACACGGCAGTATAGTGGAAAGACAATTTATTTTTATTTCGTTTTGTTTTGAGACAGGGTCTCAGTATGTAGCTGGCTTTGAACTTGTAATCCTCCTGCCTCAGCCTCCTAAGTGCCAGGATTACAGGCACACATCACCATGCCTGTCTCAAACATAACTTCTATATGCCCTAGGAAACCAAAACACTTGTGTGCCTCACTTTTTTTGTGATATTTGCTTTGTTGCAGTGGTCTGGAAGTGAATCTGCAACATCTTCAAAGTATACCTGTAGGGTTATTTGAAAATGAGCTTGGATTAGTTTTAACCGCATATTGTAAACTCCAGAACAAGCACTGAAAAAAGTTTAAAAAGAAGAATAACTGATGGGCTAAAAAAAGGAGACAAAGTGGAATCCTAAAATGCTCAAATAAAGCCAAAAAGGCAGAAAGAGAGTAAGATAAAAATAGAAACAAAGAATAGGACCACAAATAGAAAACAGAAAAATTTGGTAGATATTAATTCAACTGTATCAGTAATTACTTTTTTCCAGTACTGGGGATCAAGCCCAGCACCTCTGGCATGCAAAGCATATGCTCTCCCATTGAAAGCTACATCCCCAGCCCTTCAGTAATCACTGTGTACACCATCATCTAAATGTACCAATTCATCCATGGTTTTTCAGAATATATCAAATGACAAGACTGAACTATACATGCCATCCACAAGAAATCTACCTCAGTTTATTTTCTTTTTCGTTTTGCTGCTGGAAATTGAACCTGTTCATATGAAGCATATGCTCTGTCACTGAACTTCAACCCCAGCCCCAGAAACCCTCTTTATATAAAGACACATTTAGATGAAAAGAAAATGGATGAGGGAAGATAGTCTATGATAACTTCAAAGCAAACAAAATTATTAGGCCTAGTAAGGGGCATTATGTAATGATGAAAGGGTCAGTTCTCTCCCCTGCACAAGTCCCCCCCCGCCAAGTACTGGGGATACTGAGCTATATCTGTATCCTTTGTTTTTTATTTTGAGACAGGGTCTTGCTAAGTCATTAAACTGCCATGGTTGGGTTCAAATTTGTGATCTTCCTGCCTCAGCCTCCCAAAATGCTGGGATTAAATAGTATAGCACCATATCCAGCTAAAAGGGTCAGTTCTCTAAAATGTAATAATCCTTAACCTGTATGTGCTGAACAACAGAATATCAAAATGCATGTGGCAAAAACTGGTAGAACTACAAGGAGAATATACTATTACAATTGGATAAGTTAATATCCCTCCATCAAAAATGGATAGAGCAAATGTTTAGCAAGGGTACAGTCAATCCTGAGCTCCAACAAAAGAAAGACAGAAAAGAGGGAAGAAAGAAAGAAAAAAAGAAAAAAAAGAACAGAACTGAACTGTACACATTCAGCAAGCAGAAAGATGGGTTAAGGATATGGCTGAATTCAACAATATCATCACTCAATTGAATATAATCAACATCTACAGACTACTTAACAGGAGAACAAACATTCTTCTCAATCCCATATAGAACATTCATCAAGATAGACCATATTCTGGGCCATAAAACATGTATTAAAAATTTAAATGAATAAAAATTATACCATATTTCCTCTTAGATCACAATAGAATTAAACTAGAAATCAGTAACGAATATGTGAAGATTAAACCACATACTTCTAAATAATACATGGGCCAAATAAATCTCAGAATTTAAAAAAATATTTTGAACTAAATGAAAACGAAAGCACAATTTATTAAAATGTGTGTGATACAGCAAAAGTGGTACTTTAAGGAATAACACTGAATATATGTATTAGAAAAGAAAGCTCTAAAATCAGTAATCCAAGCTTCCACATTAGAAAGCTAGGAGAAAGAAGTACAGATTAAATCCAAAGCAGAAGAAAAGAAATAATAAAAATCAGACCAGAAATCAGTGAAACCGAAAAGAGGAAATCAACAGAGAAAAGTCAACAAAACTAGAAGATAGTTCTTTGAAAAGATCAATAAAATTATGAGCCCGTAGCCAAGCTGAGAAAAGGAAAGAAAATACAAATTACTAACATGAAATATGAAAGAGAAAACACAAGTACAAAAGGATAATAAAATAAAAACTATTAATGACTAAATCCACAAATTAGATAAAATAGATCAATTTTTTTTGAGACACAATCTGCCAAAACTCACACAGAAAAAATAAATAATCTAAATATGCCTATATCATCCCTAGCACCATAAATAAATAAATACATACATACATAATACATACATACATAAATAAGCAAGCCAGCCAGCCAGCCAGCCAGCCCCTATCTATTAAAGAAGTTAAATTGAGAATAACCATTCAAAACAGAAAGCACCAGGCCCAGAGAGGTTCACTTAGGAATTCTACCAAACATTTAAAAATAAAAACTATACCAATTCTCTACAATCTGTGTCAAAATGTAGAAGTAGAAGGAATACTTCCTGTGGCATTAAACCAACCAGAGAGAGGCTCTTTTGGCCTCCATTTGGCCCTACATCAGAATCACATACTCTGTTTTCAAATGAGCTGTACCAGAAACCTACAGCGAAATAGCCATGAACATTCCTTCCCCATCAAATGTGACCGTTACATACAGGTTCCACGGTATAATGGTGAACACGACCATTACACTACCCCACATGCCTGGCACTGAACCTCACTATAAGGATGACATATATTAATGGCCTTCAGAGAGCCCAACATATGGCCATACCTTATCCTCCCCTAACATTCTTTCCCATCCTTGTCCATGAGTCTTATCTGTAACTTCTTTGGCTTAAGAAACCCTCATAAAGGCTCCTTGATTTTTCTAGATTTCACAACCTATATGGGAACTTGCCCACTGCTCCCCTGAAGTATAGTCAATAAATTTCCTCCCTCTTTGGGGTTTGGGAGGCTGAGGCAGGAGGCTCACTGCTATTTAGAGACCAGCCTGACTACATAGTGAGTTCAAAGCCAGTCTGAAATACACAGCGAGATCCTGTCTCAAAAAAATTTTTTTTCTCCTCTCTGCTTGCTCTGGTCTTGGTAAATTCTTGTGCATGGTGAGTGCATGTGCATGGTGAGTGCATGTGCATGCGTGTGCATGTGCATGTGCGTGTGTGTGTGTGTGTGTGTGTGTGTGTGTGTGCGTGCTGCTGGGGATTGAAGTCAGGGCCTGAGCAGTGAGCTACCTTGTCAGTCCTTTTTTAGTTTTTGAGAAAGGGGCTCACTAAATCAGTTACCTAGGCTGGGCTCAAACTTGTGATCCTCCTGCTTCAGCCTAAATTTTAATGCTAAAATTACAGGTATGCACCATCATGCCCAGCTTGGGCTTTGTCACAGTTACTTTTCTCTCGTTGCTAAGACAAAATACCAGCCACCCAAAGTTAGGGGAAGAAAGGATTATTTGGCTCACAGTTTGTAGAGGTTTCAGTCCACAGTCAGCTGTGTCTGAGGCAGGGTGGCATGGCAGACAGGCAGAAGGCAGCCAGGTCAGCAAGGGATTCAAGCAAGGGGGCTAACCAGCTTCTTCCTGTACCTTATATCTTATCCAGGCTGCCAGGATTAGGGCAGCGCTAAACCAATCAGTGGATTGATTTAGTAATCACATGCCCTTAATCCCAGCATCACACACTCTAGATCCAGCAACCTCTTAGCACACAAGGCTTTGGGGGGACATCTAGACACAAACCATAACAGGCTTGGTAAATTCTTTTACCACTCACATCATCAGTCCTCCATATGCAATTTTGCATGGCACTTCTTAGTGAATTCTGTGAGACCATCATCATCCTAATGCCAAAACAGATAAAAGTTGCCATATGATAACTACAGACCAACGTCTTACGAACACAGATGCAAAACTCAACAAAATATTAGCAAGTTGAATCCAACAATGTATAAAAAGAATTATTCGCCACAATCAAGTGAGATATATTCCAGGCATGCAAGGCTAGTTCAATATTCAAAAATTGGATAATGAGGGGTTGGATATTTAGCTCAGCGGTAGAGCACTTATCTAGCAAGCACAAGGACCTGAGTTCCATCCCCAGCACCACCATCCCTAAAAAAACTGGGTAAGCACTCCCAAACCTGGAACTAACAAGCAAGTATAACAAGGTTGTAGGATACAAGATTAATATACTAAAATCAATCACTTTTCTATATATCAGCAATGAACAAGTGGAATTTGAAATAAAAAATCTAATACCAATCACCTTAATATTCCCAAAATGAAATACTCAGGTATACCATAAATCTAACAAAATACATATAAGATCCTCAAGAGGAAAACTACAAAACTCTGTTGAATAAAATAAAAGAATTAAATAAGTGGAGAGAGAGTCCATATTCAGGGATGACAAGACTCAATATTGTCAAGATGCCAGCTCTTTCCAACTTGACAGGTTCAAGGTGACCCCAATCAAAATCCCAACAACTTATTTTGTAGATTTTGACAAACTGGTTAGAAAGATTATATGGAGAGGCAAAAGAACTACACTGGCCAATATAATACTGAAAAAGAACAACATTAAAAGATCAACACCACTCAATTTCAAGACCAACTATAAAGCTACAGTAATCAGCAGTGTGATACAGGCAAAAAACCAGACAATGGACCAGAATTAAACACCCAACATAGTCAATTGACCTTTGACAAAAGAGTAACTATGATACACTGTACAAATATGCCTTTTCAACAAATTACGCTGGTACAACTAGACATCATCTTCGGGGGAAAAGACTCCAGGGGCTGGGGATTTAGCTCAGTGGCAGAGGACATGCCTAGCAAACACAGGCCCTGAGTGCAATCCTCAGCACCAGCCCCCTCCCGAAAAATCTAGATGGAGACCTCACAACCTTCACAGAAATTAATTAAGAACGTATCAAAGATGTATTATTTGTAAATGCACCGTCTAAAACCATAAAAGTCCTGGAAAATAACATGTGAAAAAATCGAAATGAGCTTGGGTATAGCAATTACTTTTTTGGGGGGGGTGGTTCTGGGGCCATGAATTCAGGGCCACGTGCTTGCTAGGCAAGCACTTTACCACTGGGCTACATCCCCAACCCCAGCAATTACTTTTTTAGATACAATACCAAGTCAAGATCCATGGAAAAAACAATGCATATGCTGACTTCATTAAAATGTAAAATGAAAAAATGCTCTGTAAAAGACACTGTCAAGAGAACTAGAAAAGAAGCCACAGGCTAGAAGAAAAAAAATTGTAAATGATCTGGTAAGGGTTCAGCCTTGAAATCATTATGTAGTCTGAGCTTTGAACTTGAACTTGCTATCTTACTGTCTTAGATGGTTATCCAAAATACAAGTATATAAGATATAAGAACTCCTAAAACTTTGTGTGTGTGTGTGTATATGTGCTTTTTTTTTTTTTTTTTTTTTGGTTGCCAGAGATCGAACTTAGGGCCTTGAGCTTGCTAAGCAAGCACTATAACCACTGAGCTAAATCTCCAGTCCCAAACTCTTAAGGCTTAACAGTAACCAAATGAACAAACTGATTAAAAAATGGGGCAAGTCAGGAGGAGTAGGTCCATGCCCATATAACTCCAGCTACTCAGGAGGCTGAGGCAGGAGGAACACTTGAACCCAGGAGTTTGAGGTCATCCTGGGCAATGTGAGACCCTATTTCCAAAGAAAGGTGGAAGGGAGGAGGAGGGGAAGAAGGGTGCTGGAAATCGGTGCTGGAGACGTATCTCAGTGGTAGAGGGTGTACTTAGTATGGTTAAGGCCTTGGGTTTGATCCCCAGCACAGTTAAAAAAAAAAAAAAGTAGCAGACACTTCACAACAAAACATAGATGGCAAATAAGCATATGAAAAGATGCTCCACATAATAGGTCATCAGGTAAATGCAAATTAAAATGAGATACACTTAGAATGGCACAAATCCAAAACAGTGACTACACCAAATGTTGGTGAGGTTATACAGCAAAAAGAAACTCACATTCATTGCTGGTGGGCATGCAAAACAGTATACCCATTTAAAAAATTGTATTAAGTTTTTTTGTTTGTTTTTGTTTTTTGAGACAGGGTCTCACTATGCAGCCCAGGCTGGCCTCGAACTCGCAGTGATCCTCCTGGCTCAGCCTCCCAAGTGCTAGGATAACAGGTGTGTACTACCACGGCCAGCTTCATACATACGTCCATTTTGCAATAGAGTTTGGCAGTTTCTTCTAAACACAGAAGATTCTCCTTGACTTACAATGGTTCAACATAATGATTTTGCAACTATACAAATGGTGTGAAAGTGATATGCATTCAGTAGAAACTGCACTTTGAATTTTGATCTTTTCCTGGGCCAGTGGTATGCTATAAGATGCTTTTTGCTTTGCTGGGCCACACACGAGTAAATAAGCAATGACCTACAGTGTACTATGTTGCTAAAATTGTGTTGTTCAGCAAGTTATTAGGTGTTTTTTGTTGGGTTCGATGGGTTTTGTGTGTGCAGTTCTGGGGATTAACAAATTTACTACTCCGGTCGGACATCTTAACAGTAAAGGGAGGCTATGATGGTATGGAGGAAGCGGGATGTGGGCTATCCCTGCAGTTTCCTCTGAATTTGCTCTAAATTTAAAACTGCTCTGGAAAAAAAAAAATCTTAAAAAGTAGAAAGTAAACAGGAAAAAATGGTGGGAAATTAAAGTGCCTTTTTTTTTTTTCTGGTGGTACTTGGATTCAATGCAGCATCTTTGCACAGGGCTGCATCCCCAGATCTTTTTTTTAGTTTTTTGAGACAGAGTCTCACTAAGCTGCTAAAACGCCCAGATTTCAACTTGCAACCCTCCTGCCTCAGCCTCCCAGAGTGCTAAGATTATGCGTGTGCCACCATACCCAGTTTAGAATGGTATCTTTTTAAATATGAAGGGCTTTATAACTAAATCTAATGTGGGATATTTTTTCTTTTTTCTAAATTGGACTTCTCAGATTTGATAGAAGCATATGTTATACAAACCATAGTGCCAAATAATATTATACTCTTTAATTGCATATTTTAGTGGGAAGATCGGAGCCCAAGAGCCAGTTTTAGACCTAACACTCATTAACATCCACCTATTTCTAAAGAATATTTGTGCGGCATTTGGCAGGTTATATCAACTACACCTATAGCTAGACATCACAAACGCAGAGTGCTCTTGCGTCAGTAAGCCAACTGCTTTCCCCTCTATCACATTCTCAATTCTCTGCCAAACTGTTTACACAGGAGGCGAGGTTGCTAAAAATGAACTAAAATGATTCTGAGCACCAAAAACTGTTTCATTATAACTAAAATCCAAGCTATGGCTCAGGTAAACTCAAAGGCATCAAGATAACCAAAATGACCAAGGGTGTGCCAGCCTACATGTTCCTGCTACAGGTTATTTATTATAAGGGGAAAAGCCTGATGAATTATTCATTTCTTCAACTGGTACTGTATTTACTGCATGCCTGTAAATATGTACCATAAGATGATCTTTTTTTATGCTGTGGCACATCAAAAGATATAGAACCCATTGACTATCCTGTAGTTTATGGCCCATTAAGAAAATTAAAACACCTTCTGATAGACAAATCTTTCTTGTATTTCACTTGATTAGTCTTGGCAGGTGCTATCGTCTCTATTTGTTATATGAAGAAATTTGAGTCAGAAGTATCTTGCTCAATTACACATAGTAAGTGGTATAGTAACATAGTCACATAAACTGTAAGAGATCAGAGAAAAAAATTACTCATAGCAAAGGTAGTAATTTTTATCCTGACATTTTTACAGTTCACAGATGATTTATAGCTTTATCCTTCAACTGATCTAATTCTGCAAAAAAAAAAAAAAAATCCAAGAGGTTTTTCTCCTGGGCACACCACTGTTCTTCACCAAATTCAAATTGGCTGCCCCGCTCCCCCAGTCCCAGAGCTTAAATCCAGGGGCACTCTATCCCTGAGCTACATCTCAGTCCTTTTTTATTTTTTATTTTTAGACAGTGTCTCACTAAACTGCCCAAGGCTGGCCTCAAATTTGCAATCCTGCCTCAGCCAAGTAGGTGGGATTACAGGATTTTGCCACCAACCCCAGATAATTAGCTGCTTATTTAGAAAAAAAATTCAGCTCCTACATCATTGTTAAAAACTTTGGTTTTGAATCTTGAGTAAAATCTGCATTCTGATACTTACTGTATGACCTTGAACCAGTCACTTCAACTTCTAACTTTTTATTCGCTTATGAAATGAACCTAGTATCTTACCTTTCAGAGACATGAGAATTAAATGGCTTAATTAACACACAGTACTCAGTGTAGGACCTGTAGTACTTAGTACCATGCCTGGCTTATAGCAAATAATGACCACGTTGTTTTTCTTGGAGGGTTTCCTACAGCAGGAATTGTGTGGGGTTTTATTATTAATTCATTCTTTCTGATCCTTTATACTTAGTCCTATTTGATCAGGAAATGTTACTGCTTTGTGTTCTGCCACTCCTGGGCGCTCCATCAAAGCTTTTATAAAAGTATGCAATCTTCTGATTAGTTTTGGTTTATTACCTGGCTTTTGCTTTAGAATGCAAACTCAGTGGAAGCAGAGACCCTATCTTTTTTTTTCAATGCTTTTCTGTAGTGCCTGGTAAACACAGTACTAAAATATTTGCTAACTTAACTGAATAAATGAGTCAATAAGTGGGACATGGTCTCTTTTTTTTTTTGGCAATTTTAGAGTTTTATGAAGAAGAAACACTAGTTAAACAGATAATCAATTAAAATGTAAGACAGACTTATGCGTTGCATGCTACAGAAATCCAAAATATGGCCAGGAAAGTTTCCTAGAAAAGATGATGCCTCTTAGCACTATGAATTTTGCTATGATTCCTAGGTCAGCTTGCTCTTTTCCTGGGTGGTGGGGGGCAACTAGCATTTATTCAACATTTACATGCTCCAGACACTGTTTTAGTCCTTTTCATTTAGTAACTCATTTAATCTTCAAAACAATTCTGACACAGATACTACTATAGATAAGGAAAGAACACACAGAAAGTGGAAGTAACATGTCAAAGGTCACATGATTCAAAATCAGGCATTTTGTGTTTAGCTATTCCAATGAATCATTTCTCAAAACTAATCAAAATACTTTTTTAAAAAGAAAAGAACACAAAAATGACCTTGAAAGGAAATTCAGACTATAGACTAAGAAATTAGCTATAAGCTACTAATTTTCTAAAGAGTGGTTAAGTTCTTACTCAGTGCAGATTTCATACTATAATAATTCTGCTCTTCAAATTTCCTATACTATTCTTTTATCTCAATATATTCTCTGAAGAGGAAAGCATGGTTTAAAATGACAGGTCAACGGCACTATAGGTACATATAGTACTAAAAGAATAATTCAGAATATCATTTACTTGATTTGTGTGAGTATGTGTTTGTGTGGTCCCAGGCCTTTACACTCAGCTAGATCCCCAGACTTTTTTCATTTTTTTATTTTGAGACAGGGTCTCACTAATTGCTAAATTGTCCAAGCTGGACTCAAATTTGTGACCTTCCAGCTTCAGCCTCCCAGTGTGCTGAGATTACAGGTATGCACACCGATATCCAGTTTACTTTGATTTTTTTAATTCCATCGTCACTGAACTAACATGGGAGTTTATCTTGGCTACATGTATGAGAAACTACCACAGATATGAGGATCATTCATTTATTCATTTATTAGATTTTTGAGATAGGGTCTCACTGTGTAGCTCAGGCTGGCCTTGAACTTGGAATCCTCCTGACTCAGCTTCTCAAGTGCTAAGATCACAGAAATGAGGCACCATGCCCAGCTCCATAGTCTTCTGAAATAGGACATAAAAAGCTCTAACCTTAAGAAAAGTATTCACACTTTGACTATATTAAAATGAAAAACTTCTGTTCCAACAAACCCTGAAGAGAGTAAAGAACTAAGCTATAGACTAGGAGAAGATATTTGGAACACATATAACCATGAAAGGTTCCTGTCTAGAAAATAAAGAAATACACATCTGTAAGCAGAAAGAATACAAGCCAGGTGTGGTGGCTCACATCTGTAATCCCCGTTAAAGGGCTGGGGATGTAGCTCAGTGCAATGGTCCTGGGTTCAACACTGAGAGAGGGAGGTCAGGAGGAAAAAAAGGGAGAGGGAGAAGGGAGGAGGAGGAAGAAGAGAGGGAGGGAGGAAGGCAAAAAAATAGGAAAACAGCCAAGATTGACATAGTCATTTCATATAAAAGTGGCTAGTATAAGCATATGAAGAAGTGATCAACATCATTACTAATTGTGGAGATGAAAGTTAAAACAGCAATGAAATACATTCACAAATAGGTAAATTAAATCAAATTCGAGAAAGATGACAACTAGAAATTTTGTTACATTTGTTCATGAAAGGTTAAATTGATACAACTAATTTAGAAAACATTTTGGTATTATCTACTAAAGCTAAATATACATATATTCTATGACTAGCTATTTTGTATCTAAACAGAAACCCAAAAGAATTGTGTGACTATGTATACCACTCAAAAGAAATGTCTACATGTACATAACAAGACTTGATTTAAAATTTCACGTCATGTTCTACATAATGACCTGAAACTGGAAATAACCCTAAATGTCCAATAATAATAAAATGGATAGAAAACTATTGATATAATAGAATTCTATGACAAAAATGAACTGCTGCTATGTATATAACTATACAAATGCAATGTGCAAATGCAACATTAACCAAGACAAGCTAGCTATATAAAAATACATGATCCCATGCAGATAAATTTGAAAAATTAGCAAAATTAACCTATCCCATTAGAAATCAGGGTAGCAATCAACTTTGGAGGAGATGAGAAATTGTCTACAAAGCGAGGCCCAGTCTCAAAAACAACAACCAACAAATGACCCCCAAAAATAAAAGTCCTGAAAAGTAAAGGTATAGAAATAAATTTTTTAAAAATTTTGGTTATAAAAGTGAGGGGCTTAGAGTGCTTGCCTTGCAAGCACAAGGCCCTGAGTTTGATCTCCAGCACCAAAAAAAAAAAAAAAAAAAAAAGTGAGGGGCTGGGGATTTAGCTCAAGGTAGAGTGCTTGCCTAGCAAGCATAAGGCCCTGAGTTTGATCCCTAGCACCCCCACCAAAAGAAGAAAGAAAGAATGAAGCACAGGATAGTAAATTTACTAGAGAAAAATGTCTACTCCCAGTTGAGGCTGTTTATCATGATTTTATAGCGAACCTATACACAAGATTTTTCTTTAGCAATGCTCAATTGTTTGCATGCACTGTGCAGAGCAGGGAGCTAGGCATTGCTAAGTAGACAGGATCAAAGGAGAGAAGGGCAAAGGATCTGATGGTATTTATAACTGCATAACGGTAATGAAGAATAGGAAAACCTAAAGAGAATAAATTTCAAAGTATAACAAAAGGGAGCTGTTACATTTAGATCCAAAAAGTTCCCCCAAAGTCTTCTGTGTTCAGAGGTGGGGCTTTCAGAAAGTGACTGCATCATGAGGTCCCTAACCTCATCAATCAACAAGGCCGAATACTGAATGGCTATTAGGAGGTGGGGCTCCACTGGAGGACACAGGTCACTGGGATGTGCCTTTGAAAGCTACACCCTGTCCCCAGCCCCTTTTTCTCACTCTGCCTCCTCTGTGCTCTCTCTGCTTCTTCGCTGCCATGAGGTGAGCAGCTTTCCTCCAGCAGGCCCTTGTTTCTGGCATGTTTCTGCCTTACAGCCAGGGGACCATGGACTGAAACCTCTGAAACTGTAAGTCAAAATAAACCTTTTCTCACTTAAATTGTGTATATCAGGTATTTTGTCTCAGCAACAGAAAAGGTGACTAACACAGGAACCAACAGAATGAAAGTATTGATGAAATTAAAGAAGTGTGAACAAGTGAACTCGGAAGACAGAGGTTATGGTTGATGAGTGGGCTGAATGAATTAGTAATTTGGAGGCAGAGCAATTTCTGGTAATGAAAAGATCTTTGGGTAAAGAAAACACTGGCAGTTGAGAGTCATAAAATGTGAGGATTAGATCTACAATGATCTTTGTTCATTAGCAACTAAAATGCTCCTCATTATGTGACTATATGGAGGAAGTAATTCATATCTTAAGCATAGTTAAGCAATTACATTTCTACAGAGACGAATTTAGGTTGATCTGTGACACGCAATATATAATAGTAGGCTGATATAAAAAGGGAAAATGAAGTCAGCTGGGTATATATGAAGTTAACTGTATGACATCTCTTTCTAATAATAAAATGGTTGATAATTATGCCTTTATTTTCAGATTTATATTCTAGTTTAAATATACAATAATAAAAATAAACTAGATCACATTTGATGCATCTCAAGCAGTCTAAAGTATAAGTGAGCATTATTACTTGCTCCTCACCATGTACCGAAAGGCATTCACTAGCTTACGAGTCATTACAAACAGTGCCCTTTAAAGGTGAGGCACTGGGATTTTATATCTGCTTGATGAGCACGAAATGTCTAAACCCCAATTTTATTGCCCTGTTATAATATCAGTTTTTTGGTTTGCTTGCTTGCAGTACTGGGGTTCAAAATCAGACCTCATTTCTTCCATTTCTGGAAATTTGAGATAGAAGCAGAATTTGAGATGCTTGGAAAGGAATCTAGGAAGGCTAGGAAAGAGCCTCCTAAATCCAACTTACCCAGACTGGAAAGAGTTCAGCAATACCACTGACAGCAGTGACCTAAATCCTGCTCCTTGGCTATGATCCAAGGAAATGGCAGGATCTCAGAGGAGAATGCTTCATGGAGCGCGTGATGAGGCTAGACCTCAGGCACTCAAAATCAGACGCTCATGCCGAAGCTTGACCAAAAAGCAATAATATCGCCTGACTTTAAGGAACTACATGTGTCACTATCTAGTGTGAGTGCTTACTTTAATGATAACAGAAATTAAAACCGAGGTAAGAACACAAATTTACAGGAAAAGCTTTCACTGGAGAAGTGACTTCATCGTGACAAGCAGAACTGAAGGGGGCATAGCTCTGATGGAGATCAGGCTGGCCCACTACCCAAACAAAAAAAAAAAAGACCAGCGATTATGTGGTTGCTGAGGAGGGCGAGGGTCTGGGTAATCACTATCTCAATTCTGGTTGTGCGGCTTCTTACAGCCAGAAGGGGCAATCTGGTCTCCATGAGATGGCTGTTCCCGTCTGAGGAACAGTCTCAGTGTTGCAGAGGCTCTGCTGGGATCTCAGGCAACTGCAGGTTTAGGGCAATGACTGGAGACACCCACTCCTGGGGGCGAAAGATGGCAGCTGACTGTCCTTGCAAACCTCTTATCTAGTATCCTCAGTCTTGAAGACAGATGAGACAGGTTAGGTAAATTTAGGGCTAATAAATTCTTGAATTACCAGTGTGGAGACAGATACTCCCTAAATGATAACCTGCCTACATGTAGACCTGAGCAGGCACCTGAACCTAAGTTTTAAAGTAATAAAAACAACAGATACAAAATGAAGACAAAGATGCCACACTTTATCTTGCTTTGCAGTTACCCACTGGGTATATGCGAAGAGTTAGGTTTTTCTGTTTTGTTTCATTTAAGTAAAAGCAGGTTTTAAGTACCTGACTGCCTCAGAAGAACACACAAATTTTGCTTTAATGAAGTAACAGGTTAAGGGCCTGAGAATCTGTCCTCTGTCCTTCTGCAATGATCCCTAATGTTATTTTCTCATCTAGTTTATCCTTGGAGACGCTATGGCAAAAGCATCCTGGATTTAATGATATACCTAGTTTTTTAGGTCAGTTAAAATTGCTTGGGAGAGTGAAGTGGGAAGAACACATGCTGTGCTTTTAATGGATAGCAGGTCCTGAGTGAAGGCCCAGAAGCACACCTGTCCTCTGTCCTTGTGGTGATCTCTGTCTCACATGGATTTGCTCAGTGAGGGTATCAGTCACGACCATGACAAACTGCAGAAGACAAGTGGACACATCTATTTGTTTCCTTTTAAATGATCTTAAGAGCTGAGTGTGGTGGTGCACACTTGTAATTGCAACTACTTAGGAGACTGAGGCGGAAGGAATGAAATTTCAAGACCAAGCTGAGCAACTTAGCAAGACCCTGTTTAAAAAAATAAAGAGGGCTGGGCATGTAGCTCAGTGGGAGAGGTCCCCTAGGCTTAAACTCTAGTACTGTGAACAAACAAAAATCCTTGGATTGGAAAGTATCGGGGAGAGAGACACATTCCTCTCCACGCACCCATACATAATGACTGACATGAAATCTCCGTCTTACAATGTTGGATAATTTGAAGTCAGGCTTAATTTATAACAAATAACTTTCTATTTCTTGCATATGTTAATTTATGATATGCCACCCAACTAAACTTGACAATATGGACCTATATATTTCTAGTTACTTTAAAAATCATTATCCATTGTTCATCATTTGGGCTTCACAACTTCCACATCAGAATAATTCAAGTTTTTCTTTGGAAGCAAAACAATGATGGCTTTAAAAGTAAAGCTGATTATTGCCTTCAGTAAGAACATCATCATTATAAGGAGTATAATATTGCAAGATAACTTTACAGTTTGAATTCAGGAACAAACAAAGATGTGAAGAAATCAAGAGAAAAGGTAAGTTCATGAAGTATTCTCTAGGAAAGACCTATCCACAGACAGATGGATGACTTCTTCAGGAAATGCTTCACTTCCTAAATGCTTGATTAAATGAATAATACTGAATTGGTGTATTTTATTTTCAAAACTAAACAAAACGCTAAAGGTTCCTTGAATCCCAACAGTGCAGCATAGCTGGTTAACCTGAAATACCTACAGAAGAAAAACAAAGTAAAAAAGCCAAACATTTATCTTCCTTTGTTTTATTTCTTCCCCAAAGGTCTATAGGAAATTCTAAATTAATCTGACTGCAACCCTGTCTTAGTAGTAAGAAGGAAAAAATTCTCATATGCATAGTGGTATAAAATTTCCACCCAAAGTTAAACTATGTACAGAAATGAAGAGCTAACTCTGTATACAGATATATTAATCTCTCAGTTTTTTCTCCCTCATTTTCTACCTTTTTTTTTTTTTACACTGGTAGGATGCACGCCAAGCTGGGTCACCTCCCTAGTCCTCTTCATTTTTATTTTTTTTCCTCTTAATTTTTATTACAGTATAATATAGTCAGTAGTCTGGGATACTGAGCTACATTCCAGAATTTTAGTTGTTACAAAAATAATATTTTAGATTCACTTTTTATTTTTTAATAGAAATCCCTAAATGTGATCAATAAATGCAGTATAAAGCTAGGCATGTTCACGTGCCTATAGTCCCCATTACTGGGGAAGCCAAGTCCAGGAGTTCAAGGTCAACCTAGGCAACATAGCAAGACCCCTATCAGAAAGAAAAGAAGAAGGAAGAGGGTGGGTAAAGGAAGAGAAAGGGAAGATAGAGAAGAGAAGGGTAAGAAAGAAATAAGGAATACAGTTTGCTCAAAAGGGAATTTGTGGGGCTGGGGATTTAGCTCAGTGGTTAGAGTGCTTGCCTTGCAAGCACAAGGCCCTGAGTTCAATCCCCAGCACCAAAAAAAAAAAAAAAAGAGGGAATTTGCATGGAAAGTCTTCCTGGTAGCAGATCAAAACCAAGGCTCACAATGATTGTACTCACTTGTATGTCTGTTTTGGGACAGAACCCAGGGCCTCATGAATGCTAGCCAAGTGCTCTACTACTGAGCTACATCCCCACCCCTTTTTAGTTTTATTTTTGAGATAGGTTCATTAAATTGCCCAGACTGGTCTCAAGCTTGCAGTCCTCCTGACTCAGCCTCCTAAGTAACTGGAATAACAGTTACATTTCTTCATATATTCTTTTATAGATGATATTTCTGGTTAACATTTTTCCCCTTGATTAAACTACAAACTTTGAAAAAGAACCAAAAATTGAAGAAATTAGATGAGAATACAGCAGAAAATAGACACATTTATTCCCAAGATGTACAGAAGTGATATGATGTGCTGCAATTACAGGTATGCACCAGCTTGAATTAGTCTTCTAACTCATATTTCTTAGCTTTTAAATGACCACCTACTAAATACTTGCTATTTTTTCCCCAGCTGGCAGATTAAGGTTTTTTAGTAAATTCAGTAAACTGATGGACTGCATGACATATTTATTATGACAAATAAAAACAACTACCTAAAAGTGGTCCAAAAAAAGAAAAGAAAAAAAAAAAAGAGCAAGAGAAACAAAATCAAAATATAAAAATTAAAAACTAAAGTCAGTCCTTCCTTATTTGGAAGTTTAGCCACAAGAAGTGATTTCCACCTGTTTTAGTTATTTTTCTCTCGTTGGGACAGAATCTCTGACACCTAAAGTTAGGGGAAGAAATGTTTTTGTTTTTGTTTTTGTTTTTGTGGTGCAGGGATTGAACTCAGGGCCTTGGGCTTGCAAGGCAAGCACTCTAGTCACTGAACTAAATCCCCAGCCCTGAAGAAAGGTTTTATTTGTTTTTGTTTTTTTTTTTGGTGCCGGGGATCGAACTCAGGGCCTTGTGCTCACAAGACAAGTGCTTTACCACTTGAGCTAAATCCCCAGCCCCGAAGAAAGGTTTTATTAGCTCACAGTTTGTAGAGGTTTCAGTCTATAGTCTGCTGGGTCCAAGGCAGGGCGGCATGGCAGACCCGCAGCAAAGTAAGGAATGCAAGGAATGCAGGCAAGGAATGCAAGCAAGCAGCCAATTAGCTTCTTCTTGTATCTTACATCCCATCCAGGCTACCTGTCTCCAGGGCGGCCCGCACTCCCACCTCCAATCTCAGTCTCACATCCTTGATCCCAGCAGAACCATGCCAAA
>PVJO010000947.1:0-47872 GCA_004026905.1 Hystrix cristata | reverse complement strand
TGTATCTCATCTCCTGGGTGTCTTTGATGAGCTGCTCCGCCCCCATGAAGGGCATAAAAATATTTCCCCCCCAAAAGATAAGGGATCCTGAGCCAAAGACAATTAAGATGCAGGGGAACTTTCTGCCTTCCCTCTTTCTGTCCACCAATATCCTGCCTAAAGACAGGAAAGAAGTTCTCCTTTACAACCTTTATCAGCTCAGAGAGAAATGTGGGTGTAGACTTTATTAATGCATTTCTTTTCCCATATACCTTGCTTCCCACAGTCTCACGACCTTAAGAAGCTTGAGATTGCTTTGTTCTTTATTGAAAATGATACATGAGAAGGATTCTAGGCAAGTGCTCTACTAATGAGCAACATTCCAGACCCACCAAAAAGCACTGGAAGCCACTGGGGGTTTTTGTCTGTTTTAGTTTTTTGTTTTCTTTTGGTTTGGTTGGGTTTTTGTGGTGGTGTTGGGGATTTAACAGAGGACCTTTACACTGAGCTATATCCCCAGTATTTTCTTTAAATTTTGTCTTGAGATAGGGTCTTGCTAAGTCACTAAATTGCTCAGGTTTGGCTCAAATGTGTGATTCTCCTGCCTCAGCCTCCCAGAGTGCCGCCATTACAGGGGTAATCCAGCATGCGTCACCATGTCCAGCTTCTAAACCACTGTTTTGAGTTACTTTTTTTTTTTTTTTTTTTTTTTGGTGCTGGGGATCGAACTCGGGTCCTTGTTCTTGCAAGGCAAGCGCTCTAACCACTGAGCTAAATCCCCAGCCCTTTTTTTTTTTTTTTTCTGAGTTACTTTTAAATTGAGTTATTTGGGGTTGGGGATTTAGCTCAAGAGGTAGAGCACTAGACTAGCAGGTGCAAGGCCGTGAGTTTGATCCCCAGCACGCAAAAATAAATAAATACAAAAATAAATACATAGGTTTTTTTTCCTCCTCATGATCTATACTGCGTGAGCTAATAAACTTGTTTTTTCTCTTGTTAAACTGTCTTTTGTTACAGGAATCTGTCTCAACTACAAACTTACAAGAGTTAAAGGAAAATTTATTTAAAATTTTCTCACCTGTATTATCCAGTGTTAGTAATAACTGAAATTAAAACAGACTTAATTACAATACCTCTCAAATAAGGTACTAAATATTGTTCTTTGTTCAGTCACTTGTGATTGTCCATGAATCACAGAAGTGTTTAAAACAGAATGCATAGAATTCTATTAAGTTATGTAGTAAGACCTAAGATTTTTTTATATAGGTTTTATAAAAGAAACTTATATTTGTAGAATTAAAAACACTTATAGTCGAGGGGAAGAGGGGGGAAAACCAAGATGTATTATGTACAGGTACAAAATAACCATGTTGATTATGATCATTATGTATACAATGTACCAATACATGTTCTTGGTAAAAATAAAAAATTTAAAAAAAAAACCACTTATAGTAAGCTGAACTTTGTTTTGCCATATGGGTCTCAAATCTGTATAGTACTTCAAACACTGGGGTTTCCAACTACAGTATATATTTCATCCTTTTTTTTTTTTGGACAGGGTCTTGTTAAATTGCCCAGGTTTAGCCAGACATGGTGGTGCACGCTTGTAATCCCAGCACTCGGGCGGCTGAGGTAGGAAGATTACCTTAAATTGAAGCCAGCCTGGGCTACGTAGTGAGCTCAAGGCCAGCCTGAACTACAAAGCAAGAACCTGTCTGAAAAAACAAAAAAATACATACATACATAAAAAATTGCCCAGACTGGCCTTAAATTCGTTCTCATCTGTTCTGGATAGAGCCTACTTGGAATAAGGCTTTTAATTTTGGGCATAATGACTAGGATAGTGAAAAACTTTGAAAAAAATTCTTTGAGGTGTATTTACAGATGAAAAGGCAACAAGGTTATAATAAATGTCTTCAAATCTAGGAAAGGTTATCATGTAGAAGGAACAAATATTTCTGAAATGGCTGTAAGAGATAAGATTAGGATTAACTGTCCTATAGAGACAAAGACAAAAATAAGCAGAGACTAAAAAACAGACCAAAGAAATGCTGAGAGTTATGGCACATGCTTGTAATTCTAGCACTCTAGGAAGCTGAGGCAGGACGATCACAAGTTAGAGCCCGGCATGGGCAAGTTAGTGAGACCCTGTCTCAAAATAATTAATTAATTAATTTTAAAGGGTGAGGGTGCAGTTCAGTGTGAAGGTCCTGGCTTTAATCCTCAGTATTGAGGGGAAGGGAGGAAACAGACCAAAAGAGGATCTAGAGACTGTCCCAGGAGGAAATAGTTGCTGTGGAAGATAATGAGCTGTCTATTAATGGGAAAATAAAAGCAATGGCAATAATGTTGATCTTTCAGGACTTCTGGTTGGAAACAGTGAATGAACATATGCATGTATCTCAGCAACCTCCTGAAATAGGAAATTAAACAAAGATGAAGAAGATATAATAGTGAACAACAAAAATTAACACGTTTTTGGAACTAAGAAAAGGAGATAAAGTAGTAATCTCCACTTAGCAGAAGGGAAAAAGCTCAATCCAAACTGACTATGAGGGGGATAAATATGATACCAAAAATCGAGTTGATTCAGTGAAGTCCAGCAGAGATCTAAAGAATTGGAGACGTGGTAATATCAGACAGGAGTAAAGAGAAACGTCAGAAACACTGCAATTCACTGCAATCATAAAAAAGAAGGAAATACCTAGGACACCCTTTTTACAATTTCTCATACAACCAAACAACTGCTCCTGCCTCACATGGGGAAGAAAAAAGATTTATTTTATGAGTAAATTGAACCAGAACAGCTCTACATCCAAACACACAAAATACAATGAATGGTGGCAGTAAATCACCTTATGGAAAATAAGGATACTATGTGAAAAATTATATACAAACATCTGTCTTTCCCTATTCGGTTCCCAAAATACTGGCTAAAGAGTCTAAAAACTTTAAGAAAGAAAAAGCAAGTCATATATAGATAGGCTCAGGACTCAAAATGAAATCATCCTTCTCAGTAATAACAATGGAAATAATAAAGAAACGATAGAACAATGCCTTCAAAATTCTGTGCATGGGGAAATGATATCTTAATGTAAAATTCTACACTAAACTATCAACTGAGGAGAGGAGTAGAATAAAGACATTGCAAGGTGATGAAGTCTCAAAAAAAAAATTAAGTTCCATGGATCTGTGATAAGAACAACACTAGAGGATGTGTACCAGCAAATTGAAAGAGGAAATCCAGAAAGACATGAGAACCAGGAAATTTAGTCTCTAATAAAAGAAACAAAGAGAACTCCAAGTATCATAGTAGATTTCAAGAATGAGATCTGTATAGGAGGTCTAGAAAGCATACAGTCCAGATCAGACTAAGTACATACAAGCTCCAGATTGGCAGTCTTAAAAAATAAATTAATTTTTAAACTACACTGAGAGTGGTTTTATATAGTTACAGACTCGAGTTTGGAAAATAAATGATAGATCCACAGAAAACTAAACAAATGAAAAATAGGCAATCATTAACTCTAGGAAAAATAAAAGATTGTTAAAAAAAAGGGAATGTAATCACAGTATAGAGTGGCTCAGTGTCAATAATATTTATATAATTCAAATAATGTAAATATTATTTTGCCCTAAATTGTGATATGATTATATTGGGAATATATATAGGGAAAGACTAAATAGTAGGAAGAATTGTGGAAGATTATTAAATCTTTATTTTCCAGAGGTTGGGGATTTAGCTCAAGTGGTAGAGCACTTACCTAGAAGCCTGAAGCCCTGAGTTCGAGCCCCAGCACCAAACCACCACCATCCCCCCAAAAGACAAAAACTTTATATTCCAGAAAAGGAAACAGTTGATATCTAGAGCTCAGTGGTAGTGTGCTTGCCTAGCATTCGTGAAGTCCTAGATCAATCTCCAGCACTGCAAAAACCAAAAAACTATAGATTCTAGTATCTCACTACCAGGTCCACTTTATAATAGAATAGCTGAATAGATGTACTTATTTAAATGACATTAAAAGATTATAACTGGTTATAATCCAGGTGAATAAAGCATTAGCATAAGATCATGGACTTAAAGCCCAACGTAGGCATTGTTGTATTCCACAGACCCTTAGTTCTGTCCAGCAGATTTAAATAAGCAAACAATTCATTACGATGAAGACCAAAAAAAGAGAATTTAGGACTGGTAGAGTACTTGCCTAACATGTGTGAGGCCCTGGGTTTGATCCCCAGGACGGAGCAGGAAGGGGAGGTCAGGGGGAAGGAGGAGAAAGAGAGAGAATATTGAAATGGGTCAACACAACCGAGCAGTATTACAAGAAAGCCTTCTTAAAGATATATAAAAACCAATAATTTAGTAGCAGAATCTTCATACATTAAGGATAGTATGTTACATTGACAAGTCAAAACTAAAATGATAGATGGCAAATAAAAAATTTTATTGTATGATTGGGTTAAATATACATTTAATGCACTCTCTTCAATATAGCGTATCTTTGAGAGTGTGTTGAATTTTAGTTGCCATAACAACCTGAGTAAACCTTTTATTGCTGTAGATATCTGAGGCTATTTATAAATGCAACAACTGGATCTGTCCAGCTAAATTTCTTTTATAAAAAGACAACAAAGCAGTTTTCATTTGCTATGAATAAACCTGAGAAAAATGCCACAAACCATTAAAATTGAAACTTTAATTTTGATATTTATATCTTAAATATAAAAATGAACTATAATCCATACAGAATAAAGCAGAGAAGGGAAAAATATTACAAAATATTACATTTTCATTTTATTGTTTTGGGAAGAAACAGCAATGTTTAAAAAGCTTTCTAAACTATCAACTTTTTTTCTGAATGCCAATATCCTTAGATACTTTAAATCAACTTCTCTCCAGAATTATACAATGCAAGATGATACCCAAAAATCAAGTACCAGCATTTACACAAAACATTTACTAGCAACTGAGAGAGCTTAATTTTAAAAAGTAGAATAAATATAACTGAATCCTTTCTCTTTTCAAAGCAATGGTTCTGGTTCTGTTAAACTAATAACAATATAAAAAACAGATTTATGTTGGAGAAACAGATATGGTTATCTTCACTAAAACATACTTTTTTTTTAAGTACTAGGGATTGAACCCACAGCTTTTCTTTTTGGTGCTGGGGCTCAAACCCGGGGCGTTGTGCTTGCAAGGCAAGCACTCTAACCACTGAGCTAAATCCCTGGCCCAAACCCAGGGCTTTTGCACTGAGTTATATCCCCAGCCATTTATAAAATTTGTTTTTTAAATATTTTATTTTAATTTTGAGTCAAGGTCTCACCTGCCTGAACCTTCTAGAGTATTGAGATTGCAGGTATGCCTCATTATGTCCATCTGATACAAGCTTTTGAGAATGTGAAATTATATCTATATGGTGATGCACACCTGTAATCTCAGCACTCTGGGAGGCTGAGACAGAAGGATTTGAGGCCAGCCTGGACAATTTAGCCAGACCCTGACCCAAAAAATATAAAAGGTTAGGGATGTGATTCAATGTAAGACCTTGGTTTCAATCCCCACAAAAAAACAACCATTCTCCTATATTCATTACTGTTCTATTTTGGTATAAAACATATCCAGTCCTTAAGTGAAGTCTTTGCCCTTTCACCTAAATCTTTTGGAGAATAATCCTGAGATCAAGAAACCCTTCCTGCGCCTGAAATTTCAAATAAGTCTGTCTTTCCTGCAATATCTGCATGAGTGTTGTCCCACTGCTTCCACAGTTCCCTTCCTGCATATTCCATTTTTTGAACAATTTATTGTAAGTGCTTACATGACAGGAAAATGCCCATTTTGGCTTCTCTTGAACTAAATACACTGCTTAGGTAAGAGAAATTAAGATCTTTTGTTTATATTATGCCTTTATAGTTCTAAAAAAGGTTCACACAAACCAAATTATCTGATCATCACAATAACGCTTTCACATGAGTAAAACAGCATTATTCTCATTTTAAAAATCAGAAATAAATAAATAAATAAAAATCAGAAAAAAAAATAGGCTTGGAAGAAGAGTTTGTCCCGGGTCAAAGAAAAAGAGCAGTAACGATCAGAAGTGAGCTCTCTCGCCATAACTCTCTCACACTATGCTTCGCTGTTGTAGTAGTGACAAGGAGGAAAGAGTGGGACAATGGACAGTGGTAGCCCTCAACTGTTATAGACCCTAAACAACAGAATCAGTTACAATCTGTTCTTTCCAACAGCAAAACCTGACAGTAAAGCAGATCTCATACCATAACTTAAACTATCAGAGGATTAAACCTATGCATCTGATGATTAGAAGTTCCCCCACAGGATAAAAGCACATTGTATTCTTAAAGAGAATCACCTATTAAATCAAAATTTCTACATTTTCTAGTCATGGACAACCAATGTTTAAAGCAGGAATTATCTTAATCAAAGAGCAAGGAGTGTGAATGTGTTCTATTTTTAGGAAACACTGAATGCTAGTACAGGCCAGAAGAGTAAGGCAACAGACATTCTTCATATCAGGTTGTTTTAACATAATTGTCGGCTAAACCATTAATAGAATCAGAAACAGGCTCACATTTCCTAAGAGATTTGGGACTCTCAAAAAACAAAACAAAACAATTTCGTAACTACACAACCTGCGCTGCAGTTCATGCCTTCTAACATGTGCTTCCATCCACACACTTGGGTACCTCTCATTCAGTGCTATGATTCAGTGCTTCTACTTTTTTTTTTCCTTCCTGTTGTTATTTCTTATCTCCCTTTATTATATCCTTCTTTCCTCCTTTCTTTGTAGTAATCCTCAGCTCTATCTGGATTGTCCTTTTCCTGCCAAATTCCTTCCCAAAGCTGCTACCTCAACTCCCACTTAAAGCCTTGCCTTTTTTAACAATTTATGCTTTAAAATACTCTCTTTTCTTTAATCTGCTTTCAAAATCTCATTAACTTGATGCATTTCAACTAGCTGTTAGACTATATAGCTGATTAAACTTGTTCATACTACCAGGTGTGGTGATGATACCTGTAATCCCAGCACTCTGGGCGGCTGAGGCAGGAGGATCAAAAGTTCATGCCCAGCCTGAGCCAATTAGTAGACTAAGTGAAACCCAGTCTCAAAACAAAAAATTTAAAAAGGCGTGGGCATGTAGCTCAGTGTGAAGGCCCTGGGTTCAATTCCCAGTAGCAAACAAAACAAAACAAAAACAACCGCCAGGTATAGTGGCACAAGTCTGTAATCACAGCGCTCAGGTATCCAAGTGTGTGGATGGAAGCACATGTTAGAAGGCATGAACTTCAGGAGACTGAGGCAGGAGGATTGCCACAAGTTTGAGGCCAACATGGGCTACATAGTGAGTTCAAGGCCAGCCTGAAGAATATAGTGAGACCCTGTCTCAAACAACAAGCCAAAAAACTAGTTCAACTAAAAACCACATAACTGTCAAATAAGCAGTATTATTTTAGACAGAATGGAGGAGAAATCTGAGAAAGGATGGTTTTCACATACTTCTGACCACTCCCCTCTTTGCCTTTAATTACATAATACTAGAGTTAGTAAATTTAGGAAAATGTGCTGCCCAATCCCATATGCTCTCAAAATAAGCTCCCCTCATTGTTGAAGAAGACTTCAGTTTTTATTCTATTTCCAGTTCTAGTAGTTCCTGAAGGGAAGGGAGTTATTTTTATTGCACTGGGAAAGTGCCTGCTATCCTAAGCTAAGTAAAATCAAATATCTAATATATATGTATCATACCAAAGGATGCATGATTATTTTGGTCTCTCAGCAGCACTCGCTAGAAAAGGGGCTTGAATGTAGAGGTCTTCGTATTGAAAGGAAACAACTTTCTTCTTTTTTCTGTATACTTCTTCCTCCTCTCTAGGTGATTATAAAAATGCAAAATTTAGGTGAAAGTCTACAATGTTAATTATATAACCATATATATAAACTGTTTACCATGTATACTTTAAACATCATACATTACAATCAGAATTAAGCACATCATTAAATGCTTCAGATTAAGTTACATTTTATTTGATTACAACAGAATTTGGTATCTATTAGGTCTTCACAGTTTGTTGTTCACACAGTGTGGTAATCTGTTTATCTAAAATTAGCAGGACAATTGCTACTAACCCTTAATTATGATTCATTCTCACAAATAGTTTCCTTTTCTCATGATACACTTTACATTTATTTTTAAATATTTGCTTGGAATACCTAAGTAAGATAATACCACATAGACTATAATTCTATTGAGCTTGTAGCACAATTTGGATGCAATAATAAATTAATAGTTATTGATATGTATTCAGTCTCTATTCACTTTAACTTATTCATAAATATAATAAGTTAATTTATAAATATAATAAGTATATTTGTAAATATAATAAGTATATTCATAAATATAAGTTAACAACTTAGTCATAAATATAATATACTACCTATTTATACTCTAAAAGATACACTCCTTTAGGATTTTGATCATACCTTTTATAGCTGAAACCCAAGTAATTCGAAATACCAAATTAATTTAGTGAACATGAATAGACCCTGAAGTTAGTTTAACACAACAAATGTATTCTTTTATAATCCTCCCAGCAATGCCAGGAGGTAGCATTACAATGGTCTTCCTTTGCTCAGGGGGATATGTTCTAAGACCCTCAGTGAAAATGTGGATAACACTGAACCCCGTATGTGTTACATTTTTCCTACATATACGTATCTACAATGAAAGTTTAGTTTATAAATTAGGCAGAGGAAGAGATTAACAATAACTAACAGTAAAAGAAAACAATTGTAACATTATACAGTACTATAATAAAAATTATGTGAATTCAGTCTCCCAAAATTATTGTGCAGGCATGGTGGTGCACCTGTAATCCTAGTACTCAGGAGGCTGAGGCAGGAAGACTGCCACGAGTTCAAGGCTAGCCTGGGCTACATAGTGATTCAGGGCCAGCCTGGACTACATAGTGAGACCATGTCTCAAACTGTCTCCCCCCAAAAATCTTACTGAGTTGGGCATGGTGGCACACACCTATAATCCCAGAACTCTGACAGGCTAAAGTAGGGGGTCAGAAAGTTTGACCCCAGCCCAGACAATTTAGAGACTTAGCAAGACCCTGTCTAAAACAACAACAACAACAACAACAAACAAAACAAAACAAAACCCCTTACTGTATTGTAGATTTTAGCAACTTCGACATTATTAAGTCCAGAATTTTCACTTGAAGCACTTTACAGGTTCTCTTCAAAAGGATATTCAAATTGCCAGCATCACTGCTCTTGCACTTTCAAACCATTACTAGGTTACTTGGACACAAATAATGTAATACTACCACAGTTGATCTGATAACCAAGATGGCTATCAAGTAACTAACAGGTAGGTAGCATATGCAGCTGGATACACTGTACAAAGGGATGAATCACATTCCAAGCAAGATGGTATGAGATTTCATCATGCAATACAGAACAGCACATAATTTAAAACCAATGATTTATTTCTGGAATTTTCCATGTATTATTTTGGATAGTGGTTAACTACAGGTGACTGAAACCATGGGAAGCAAGACCACAGACAAGCAGGGGATACTTGTGACAAGGAATTTCAGATTTGAGAGGTTTAATACCTTGCCTAAGGTCAGTGGGGCCAAAATCAATTCTGCACCAGTCTGACACCACAATCCATGACATTTTTCATTGTGTTACACACTGATATATTCAGGGAAAAAAACATATGCTTAGAAGTATGACTATGGAAAATGGAGAGGAGCAGAGATCAACATGTAACAATTATAGCATCAGATTTCATTATCTTATTTGATAAAGATTTATAAAGAGGAAACAATATATTTACATATTTATTCATCAAACTCTTACTAAGTACTTATTATGTACAGGCACTGTTCAACTATTCAAAGAATCCTGTCTTTATGGTGCTGATATAAAGACATTTTTCCAGAAAGCAATACAGTTTCAAAGAAGTAGGACAGAAACACTACAGAATGATAAACAACAAAAAGTACCTGATAAACATCAGGAAATATCACCTCGGATCTATGTGATCTAATTATCAATGGCTTATCAATGCTTATATGTAGATTGCCAGTACCCAAAATACCAAAAAAAATTAGTGAACTTGGGGCCCATATTAAAAGTTTACACTAATTAAAGCTCATACATGAGAATAAGTAGGCTTCAAATCTCTATAATGAAAGTCCAATTACATCTTTTCACTTATTGCTTACATTAGTAATATTAAATATATTGGGCTCATCTCTCTCTCTCTTTTTTTTTTTTTTTGGCAGGATCTTGCTATGTAATTCAGGCTGGCCTTGAGTTCACTGTGTAGCCCAGCCTGGCCTCAAACTCATGGTGATCCTCCTGGCTCAGTCTCCCAAGGGCTGGGATTACAGGTGTGTGCCGCCATGCCCAGCCAGGGCTCATCTTTAATAAATTCCAAAGATAGGACTCTATTTATTATCTTCCTCAGTGCCACCAAGTAGTCATTAAATATGATTATATATAAAGATGTTCTGAATTAAATATAAATCTACTCCTCATTACTTGTACAAACTTAGGCAACCAACTTGTTTAACCTCCTTGAGTGCCTCAAATTTCTCATCTGTAAAATAAAAATGGTAAGACTTTGTACTCAACATGGAATGTTGTCAGTGTTAAATTAGATAATGAGTCTAAAGTAGTTAGTACAGCATCTGGCATATAGTTAGTACTCCATAAAAAAGTACTGTCTCATTTTTTACTATTACTATTATTTAAATTATAGTACAAATGGTAAACAACACAATATAGATTTAACTTTCAGTAAAAAAACGAGTTTATTCTCTTGGGAAATGCTAGGACTTCCTAGAAGATAAGCAAAGTCTGGTGTTTTATTATCATGTAAGTTTCAGAAATCCTGGGAATCCTAAGTGTTAACTAGTTTGAAAAGTGGCATGATTTATTTATAGCATGTTTCTCTTGCTGGAATGCAAGAATCTGTCTAGCTTCTCAGTGAATGTCTGCCAAAGAAATCATATTTAATATTTTACATTTAGAGAGATGGAAAAAGAGAAAAATCTAAACTGGCAAATCTAGAAATGTTATTGCCCCCAAATTTGTTAAATCCCAGAACATTTTATCTTAAAATAGAATATTAAAAGATTTAAAAAATAATATTTCATTGATCCCCAGCACCCAAAAAAAGAAAAAAAGATATCAGCTATCTGTTAAATTATAACGCAAGCTACTGTGAAGAAAGTTTGGCAGTTATTAAAAAAGTTAGACATGGAATTAGCATGCAATCCAGTAATTCCACTTTTAGATACATGCCCAAAAGAAAGCTGGTACTCAAACTGATATTCTGTACACCAATGTCAATAGCAGCATTATTGAGGCTGGGAATGTAGCTCTCCGAGGACTTCAGTTCCATCCCTAGTACCATGTTTAAAAAAAAAAAAATCACAATAGTCAAAAGTGTGGAAAAGCAAAACAAAATATGATCCATACATTCAATGGAAATTATTCAGCCATTAAAAATGAGATTCTGATACATGCTACAATCTGGATGAACCTGGAAAACAATGTTAGGTGAAATAAGACAGACATAAAAGGATAACTATTGCATGGTTGCCACTAATAGAATAGGCAAATTCATAAAGATGAAAAGTAGAACAGAGGTAACAATGTACTGGGGCAGGGAGAGAATTGAGAGTTATTGTTTAATGGGTACAGATTTCTACTGAGGATGATAAAAATGTTTAAGAGAGAAGACAGTAGTGATGGTTACATAATATCGTGAATATACTTTATGCCACTGAATTGTATACTTTAAAGTCTTAAAACAACAAATTTTATATTCTATACATTTACCACAATAAAAAATTTAAAACATAATGTAGGTAGAATGTATATACTATTCCTATACAGAGTAAAGAAGAAAGTATTTTCAAATTTAGAAATAGGAGATCGTATTCCACAGTTAAATGACAACTATAAAAGATTTCTTTCAGCCAGGGGTGGTAGTACATCCCTGTAATCTCAGTGCTCTGGGAGGCTGAGTCAGGAGGATTGCAAATTCAAGCCCAGCATAGGTAGTTTAGCAGTTCAGTGAGAGCTTGTCTCAAAACAAAAAAGGACTGGAGATGTAGCTCAGTGCAAATGCCCTGGGCTCAGTTCCCTGAAATAGCAGAATTATATATGGCAGCTAAATATCATAATCATCATAGAACAATTTAAGATAATATATAATTAGTTTATAATGTACTACAAAAAGCAATTAGTTATTCCTAAAGCAAGACTCAAAGTGAGCCCTAATACACAATCAACATTTGAGTTATAAAAATCTGATATGAAAGCTTTTCAAAGAACTGAGAGAAAAACAATCATTTCAGAAAATATCCTTTGAAAGGAACAGCAATAACAGAACTGTAAGTAAACGCATGGAAAGGCCATATCCCTCTCTCCCCTTTTGGGTATCTCTGGTGAAATATAGGCTTTTTAGAATTATTAACCATATTTCAAGAATGATGTAGAAGCAGTCTGTCGAAAACTATGTGGCTTTGGACAAATCAGAACAGCATTACTACCATTCACTAATTCTGCAGAGATGCAAGGCAATATATATTCTCCAGGTAAAAATCCTAGTTTACGTAAAGTAATAAAACACAAGAAATAATGAGTAGTGCTATTAATTTAGGCTTCACGTTCCTTATCATATGGTATTTATGACTGTTACTACAGTGACACTCTTATAAAAATGTCTCAGCCATAATTTCTAGTTAATCTGACTTTAAGAAATTCAAAACAACACTCATGTGTTACCATTTACCCTCACATCTAATTATAGCTAATTTGGTAGAAGATAATTTTTATTTTCCTACTGAGAATTCTAAAGTATGTGGAGGGCAAAGGTTTAAATGGTCTACTGAAGAATTCAATGGCAGTAACTTTGAAAGGGAAGAAAGAAAAAAGTTGATGGGCTTTTATCAAATGTACTAAGCTAGAAATGTTTTCATGCTATAAATTAATATTTCTTATGGCTTGTGTAATTTATTTCTTTGAACAATATGTGCCACAAGAGATCACAACTTTTACCATTTACAACCTGGTCAATGTGATTAGTAAACATCAGAATACGGGCTAAACTTGGCCCAGTGTCTATTTTTATAAATGGAAGTCTATTAGACTGTAGTCAAAGCTATTTGTTTACATATTGCCTATCCCTCTTTTTGTGCCAACAATAGCAAGGTTTAGTTATTGTGACAGGTATTTTGTGGCTGGCAAAGCCTAAAATATTTGCTATCTGGCCCTTTATAGCAAAATATTGTCAAATGCTGGTCTGTGTGAATTTTGCCTCTGGAATAATGCAATGTAGAACCTATGTAACATCCCTGAAACAATTTTCTAAATAGGGTGGTATTATTATCTGTATGGCTCAGTGGTTTTCAGACCACTTTCCTAGCATTTGTGAGGGCCTGGGTTCAATTCCCAGTACCACTCTCCCCAAAAACAATTAAGAAAGAAAGAAAAAGAAAAGACTGAGACTCAGTAATATGAAGTAATGAGTCCAAGGTCATGTTTTTAGTGACAAAGCATTCAAATCCAGATCTTGCTAATGTAAATCATGTGGGACCATGCACGTATTCTGGGTATAGGAGGTAGTAAATACCTCCTAAACAAGTCTCAAATATGTACATGAAAACATTATAGAAGTTTTAGGTATTATTAGTAACAGAGTAAATATTAAACACCCATAAAGTTTGACCTTTTCATTTAGTATTCCACAAAACTGGTGTATTAGCCATGCATTCCTCCATATTAATAAATTCCTCAAAATGTGATTTTTGCTGGGGATATAGCTCAGAGGTAGAGTCCTTGCTTAGCACGTGCAAACCCCTGGATTTGATTCCTAGCCCTAACATGCACACACAGAAAGAGAGAGGAGAGGGTGAGAGAAAGACATCCTCACAATCCTATTCTCAGTCTTCCATCTATCAGAATACTCTAGAATGAACTTAAAACCCACATTCTTTTTATTTTGTTTATTTAATTTTGGTGCTGGGGATTGAACCCAGGCCTTTGCACATACTAGGCAAAGTCTCTACACCACTGAGCTACATCCCATGCCATTTTAAAAATTTATTTTGAGACAGGGTCTCACTAAATTGCTGAGGCTGGTCTCAAACTTGCAGTTCTCCTGCCTTAGCCTCCCAAGTAGCTGGGATTACAGATGGGCACTACCAGTGTATTTTATTTTATTTTTTGAGACAGGGTCTAGTTATGTTGCTCAGGATAGTCTCAAACTCCTGGGCTCAAGTCAATTTCTTACTTCGGCCTCCCAAGTAGCTGGAACTAGAGGCATGCACCAGAATGCCCAGCAAAGTCATATTCTTAATGATACTTTCTCTGATTTTCTGTTACTTATTGTTCTTTTCCTGTGTTCCTATATAGCATGTTATTGGAAACTCTTTTTAAAATCTGTACTAGCTCTCCATCACTGTAACAAGATACCCGAGAAAGCTGGGCATGGTGGCAATACCTGTAATTCCACTGTTCTGGAGGCTAAAGTCAGAGAACCACAAATTCTTGGCCAGCCTGGGCTACATAGTGAGCCCAAAGGCAGCCTGGACTAAAAAGAACGACCCTGTCTCAAAAACAACAACAACAACAACAACAACAACAACAAAACTGAGAAAAACAACTTAAAAACCCAAGGGAATTTCTATTGGCTCATGGTTTCAGAGGGAAGTTGCAGTCAATGGTCACCTGCCCTACTGCTTTCCATCTCTGGAAAGGCAGAACATCACAGCAAAGGGAGCATGGGGAGCAGATCTGCTCACATCATAGCAGCCAGGAGAAAGAAAGACAGAGAGCAAGGGGCTAAGGACAAAACAGACCATCAAGGGCACATCCCCACTGACCTATGTCCTCCATCTAGCCCCACTTCCTAAAGTTCCCACCACCTCCCCATAGCCCGTTATAGTGTAAATCCATGATTAATCCACTTGTGAGGTCAGCGCTGTCTCGATCCAGCCACTCCCTGAAGTTCTCTCCTTTGAACAGTGCTTCAACATATGAGCCTTTGGGGGACATTTCAGATCCAAATCATAAGAATGTATTTCATTCTATTCTGATTATTTATGCTCTTTCCCCATTTCTATTATATTACTATTTTAAATCATTTAGGAGACTATTTCTCATTAATACTTCCATCCACTTCAACCTCCTTGTCCACTACAGTGCTTATCAAAGTTCATATTAGTAAGCACCCAGCCAACTGGATTCCCTGACTCTGTACACCTAGTTCTGCTTTATATTCCAATCTGTTGCTTATCGCACCAAGCTAGGTTGCCTGTAGTACATCTGTCCACTTCTCAAAGGTAAGAGGAAAGCTAAAAACTCTTATAAATAAAATACAGACAGGATTTTCTGTCTCTAATGTTTTGTATGATATTCAATACTTTAAATGTAACTACTTTCTATAACTTAGTGGTTTTTCTTTTACATACTAATATTTCATCAGGTTTATCAATATAATCCATTCCCCCATTTAATCTTTAAACCAAATTGTTCATACTGAAATCCTCTCACAAATAAACACAATGTTCCAACTCAGCTGTTGGCAGCAGAATGTGTTCACAATGAATAACCCCCACTATCTTGGCAGGAATAACAGAATTACTTAACTACAGTACAGCCTCCTATATCTGTTTTCATTGGGACAGAAGACAATCTGGATATATAAAAAAAACCAAATGATCCAGTAGAACATCTTAGGATTTTGCTGCAAAGATGGAATTCTGACTAAGTCAACTTAAATTGGGCTTTTCCCTAGCATGTGCATAATTTTTCTGTGACAGTAAGAAAAATTCCCACATGTGAGATTTGCATGAGAAGGAGACTTAAAAGATCCCACTGTATAAGCTAGCAAAGAAAAATATTATTTGGAGAAGTTGAAACTGATAGGAGCCAGAAGTTTTACAAAAAGAGGATTGAAACACATAAAGTACAAAAAACTGTACCTGTCAAAAGACCTTGAGTTTTCTTTGGGGGAGAAAAAGTAAACATGAAATAATTGAACATGCTTATAATCCCAACTACTTGAGAGGCTGAGAAGGAGGATCCCAAGTTTGAGGGAGGCCTGGGCAACTTAGTGATTTGAAGTACATATTTCTTTGGAGCTGGAGGTATAAAACAGTAACTAGTAGAAGAGTGCAACAATAAAAATTTTTAAATTAAAAAATTTCTTTCATCTTCCACATTTTATATCACAAATTATTATGACTACTAGACTACTGTATTAAAACAAACATGTGACATTATGTGAGCCTTAAGGAGACACCAAAGACTGAAGGGTTTTTTCCAAAATCATCTTCCCAAAAGATGATTTTTCACTTTTCATGATTTGTAGTCCACTTGCATCTGAAAGGACTAGAGGAAATATTTAAGTAAAACAATGCGTGTTCTTTACCATTAAAATAAAAACATATCCCTCAAACAACAGAGGAAAGAAAATAAATCTAGGTAGGCACTGAGGTGATCAGATGATTTTGGCTCAAAAAGATGTGAAACAACTTCAATCTCTTACCAGTTTCTTCCAATACAATGCAAAATTAATATGAAACACATCTTTTGCTATGATTTCTATTATAAAGTTGCTAGGGGGTTGGGGATTTAGCTCAGTGGTAGAGTGCTTGCTTAGCAAGCACAAGGCCCTGAGCTGGATCCCCAGCACCCTAAAAAAAGTTGCTGAATGGACTTTAGAAATTCCCATTCTAATACAGAGAATAAAAAAGTAACATGGAATTCCGAGATGACTGTCTTGTTGTTATCTTTAGTTCCTCATCTTCTTATAACAAAGAATGACAATGTTAATGAACAGGATCTTTTTTTTCGGGGTGGGGGGTGTGCTGGGGATCGAACTCAGGGCCTTGTGCTTGCAAGGTAAGCACTCTAACCACTGAACCAAATCCCCAATTTCAGTCACATAGTACCTCCAGCTTAAGACACTAGGTGACGACAGAAAAGTCTTTATTATTTCCAACTAATTTTGTTCTGACTATACAATGAACAGAAATAACTGATTTTGAAGATTTAACACTACTTGGCTGTCAAAGATCATCACCTTTGACAATACAAAGAATACCAAAAATTCCAAAATTTCCATTTTAAGAGGCAGAGTCCCATTTGTTACTATAGATGCATAATTTTTTCAATTTTTCCCTAATTATAAATATTTAATATATTCTATTTCAGACCAAAGGAACACTAATTTACCCTGGGAAAAAACCCTATTTCAACATAAGTCATCTAAAAATGCTAACAAAAATATGAAAATCAAGTCAAGATAATGTCAAGGAACATGATCCCAATCAAAATTGTAAAACACATGATACTAGCCACTGACTGAGGATTGGCAAAAATAACAAACATGAAATCCAGACCTGCCAAGGACAACGGAATTACGGACTACGGAATAACATTTAAAGAAAAATAGGATATTTAAAAACATAACTAAAAGATAGGACTCTAGTCAATGAGTGGTGAGGAGTGGTGACACATGCCTGTAATCCCAGAACTCTGCAGGCTGAAACAGGGGAATCCTGAGTCTGAACTCAGCCTAGACAATTTAGTGACTCAGGGAGACCCTGTCTCAAAAAAGAAAAATAACCTAACAGAATCTCTAGAAACTGGAAGTATGATAATGAAAATTAGAAACTCAGTGGACAGGTTAAACAGCAGGGGAAATAAAACTGAAATGAGAATTAGCAGTTTGAAACGTAAGACAGATTCAAATAATTTACCCTGATTCAACATGCAGACATACAGAAATCAAAAATGTGAAAGTGAAGCTAAGAGACAAGAAGAAATAGTGAGACTCTTTAGAGTTTCAGAAAGTGAAAATGCAAAGAAAGGTTAAGAAGCAATATTTGAGGAATTAATAGTTAGAAATTCAGACTTCATAAGACCATAGATTCTCAGATACAAGGAATTGAAGCAGGATAAAATTTTTAAAAATGCTCTACATAGACTGAAATTGGAAAAATCAAAGACAAAATATTTTAGAGGCTCTAAGAGAAAAAAAGTCAAGGAGCTGATAAAATATATAATTTAGGAAGAAAGAAACTTGAAAGGTCTGATATGCTGAAATCCTAACAAAGAAAATGATAAACATAAATAATTCTGGGGGCTGGGGATTTAGCTCAGGGGTTAAAGTGCTTGCCTAGCAAGCACAAGGCCCTGAGTTGAATCCCTGGCATCAAATAAGTAAATAAATAAATAAATCTAAAAAAGACAATGCTCATATAAAACAAGAACTAACACATACAACAGAGAATTACCTTTAAGGAAAATTATCTGAGTTTAAGCATTCAGAAATCCTTGTGGGATAAGGAAGTTATTAACATACTATTATTAACTTTGGATTTTAGATTAAATATGTATATTAAAATTTTTAGAATAACCAATAAAAGAAATAAAATGTGTAAAATTTCCAAAGAAGGAGAAGAAAAAGAAAATGCAGAAGAAGGAGGAAAAGGAGCAAAAGTAGCAGCAGCAGGCAGGAAGAGCAGGAAGAAAAACAAGAGTAACAATAATAAACAGAAAGCCGGACAATATAAAACACACACATACACACACACCCCACACACAGAGTATGGGGATACATCCCTGTAATTCTAGTACTCTGGGAGACTGAGACAAGAGGATCCCAAGTTCAAGCCCAGTCAGGGCAACTTGTGATTTAGTAAGACTCTGCCTCAAAAAATAAAAAATGGGCTGGGGATGTAGCTCAGTGCTAAAGCCCTAGGTTCAATCCCCAGTACCACTAAATAAATAATGATCATAAAAGATGGGAGAAATAAACTTGCTATATCAGTTTTAACAATAATTCTAAATGGTCTGAAATTTACTCTTTTCTTTGGAGACAGGGTCTTACTATGTAGTTCAGGCTAGCCTTGAATTCACTACAAGCCCAGGCTGGCCTCGAACTCATGGCGCTCCTCCTACCTCAGCCTCCCGAGTGCTGGGATTACAGGAGTTCACCACTATGTCTGACTCTAAAATCTACTCTGAAAAAGACTGTTAGGTTAGATTTTGTTCTTGTTTTTGTTTTTTGTTTTGTTTTGTTTTGTTTGAGACAGGCTCTTGCTATGTAGTCTAGGCTGGCCTTGAATTCACTATGTAGCCCAAGCTGACCTCAAACTCCCAGCAATACTCCTGCCTCAGCCTCCCAAGTGCTGAGATTACAGGTATGTGCCACCATGCCTGGCCCTAGACTAGATTTTTAAAAATTAAAATCCTGCTATAGCTGGACATGATGGCCCATGCCGATAATCCCAGCTACTCAGAAGCCTGAGGTAAGACGATCACGAGTTTGAGGCCAATGTGGGCAACTTAGTAAGATCATATCTCAAAATAAAAAAAATTAAAAGGGCTGAGGGTATAGCTCAGTGGTGGAGTGCTTGCCTAACATGGAAAGGTCCTTGCTTCCATCCCCTGCACTGCAATGAATTAATGAATTAACCAAAAGATTGTAAAGTAAAAGAATAAAGTTTTCCAAACTACTAACCAAAAGAAACTGGTTAAAAATATTACCAAACAAAATAAACTTTTACACACAAAGTATTACTGAGGTAAAAAGGGTCACCATGTATTTATGCTAGGTTCAATTCATTAGGAAAACAGTAATTCTAAACTTTATGTACCTAATAGCAGATAGAAGTGTACAATATTTTTTAAAAACAAATAATAGAATTACATGAATAAAAACTCACTATCATAATGAGAAAAATAACTCATTTTCAGTAACTGATTGTACAAAAAAATCAATAGGAACATTAAAAATTTGAATGATACAATTATGTGTGTGTGTATGTACACATGTGTGTATGCATGCTTATATTTATGTATATGTATAGTGATAGGGCTGGAACTCAGGAACCTGTGGATGCTAGGCAAATGCTCTACCACTACTAAATCCCTAGTCCTATAATCATATTTAGGAGCTATTCCCAACAATTGAAGAATACATATTCTGTTCAAATACACATGAAATGTTTTTGAAATTGATCACCCAGTAGGCCACAAAGCAAGATGGAACAACTGTCAAAAAACTTGCGTCATACACAGATCACATTTTCTAACTACTATTCAATTAAATAAATCATAACAGGTCAGGTATGGTGGCACACGTCTGTAATCCCAGCACTTAGGAGGCTGAGGCTGGAGAATCACCACGAGTTTGAGGCCAGCCTGAGCTACACAGTGAGTTCAAGGATGGCCTGAACTACACGGAAAAACCTTGTCTCAAAAAAACAATAAACAAACAAACAAACAAATGGCAACTATGATTTAAAAAAATAAAACAAAATTTCAGTAGAGCCAGACATGGTGGTATATGGGCTGTACTCCCAGCTACTCAGGAGGCTGAGGCAGAAGGATCACTTGAGCCGAGGAATTTGAGACCAATCTGGGCAACATACAGTACCTAAGACCCCAGTCTGAAGAATAACAAAAAAATCAAACTGCAGAAAAACCACTAATGAGGGAAAATTCTTTTTTATAGAACAGTTCAGCCATTGGATACATAAGGAATGAAAGAAGTACATAGTCATGATTTTGAGTTACTAATGAAATCTAAATATAGGCAAAGATCATTAATGGCAGCTAAAACCATTTGGTTGAAAGCTAGGGCGGAAATACATGACCAGGCTAATCACATCCCAATCTTTTGACCAATCTTAATATTATTTAAAAAAAAAAAGATGCTATTTGCTTTCTGTTATAATGCAATACAAAGTACTAACAAGCATATTCACTAAAACATGCTCTTTTTTTTTTTTTTTTGTGGTGCCGGGGATCGAACTCAGGCCCTTGTGCTTGCAAGGCAAGCACTTTAATCACTGAGCTAAATCCCCAGCCCCAACATGCTCTTTTTTGTATTTAAATTTTTTTTATCAGTGTATGCTTGCAACACACAATAATTACATTCACCTTGAAAGATTGGTACGTATACTGTATATATCACTCGGCATCTTGATCACATTTTCTACCCTTGTATCCCATTCCCCCTCCTCCTCTCTCCAGCCTTAAAACATTTTCTTTAAAAATTCAAAAAACCTTATTATGGAAATAATCAAACATACATAAAAGTAAGACTGGAGGTGGTGCTAGTGGTAGGGCACTTGCCTAGCATGTGGGGCCACTGGTTCAATTTCCAGTACCACAAAAGAAAAAAAAGAGAGACAGAAAAGTTCAACAATGTCTACCCATTACAGTTAAGTATAAGACTTGACGACTTCTACTAAAAATCTTTGTTTTTAATGCAACAACAGAATGTACAGTATAAGATACAGAGTAGTATGATTAGATTATCATGCAGTGGCCACTTTCATATTCTTTCTCCCTTACTCCCGTCTGTCAGCTCTGCCAGTGTATTACAAATCCCCAAAGACCTGGTCTGATAAATGCTGACCCTTCCTTGGAGGAAGGAGAATGGGAAGAGATTGAATTAACAAAAGCAGAACTATCATTACCACATAGAGGTGCCACAAAAGATTGGAAACTTATACATTAAGCTTTTTCCCTTCACATTTCTTACCATTTATCAGTTAGAAAAGGGATCTAATTACTCTTTCAATGCAATCCCCCTATTGTTAACACCTGTATTTTTTCATCTGCAGCCCCTTTCCCACATAGTTTACATTTCTAATCATACTAATTTTCCAGTCAAAATGGTAGAAAACATGGACTTCGGAATCAAAAGACCTTGGCTGGAATTTCAATTCAGCTTCTACAAGCTGTATGACCTAAAGTTATTTTAATTCCAGATGTCTGTCTGCTTATGCACAAAACTAAGATTCTTCTGGCTTTCAAAAGGGTGCTAAAGGGATTCAACGAAACTGATCTTTTCTCGTATTGATGACATCATACTCTCCTCAATATCTGGCCCAAAGTCTCCTTGGAATTAGATAAAATGCCTTCACTTAAGTTGCAGAGTACTATGCAGAGATACTTGAAGTAGATGTGGAAATGAGTAAATAGCCTGTGACTATCAAGACCATGTTGGAAGAGCTGGGAATGGATGATGAAGGCAATGATGATCCAGTTCCTCTATCAAGTGTTAACACAGGAATATTAACCGAGATCATTCACACAGGGTATGATGGTGCATGCCTGTAATCTCGGCTACTTAGGAGGCTGAAGCAGAAGGTTCACAAGATCAAGGGCCACCTGGGCAACTTTGCAAAACTATCCCAATGTGAAAACAGAAAAGTCTGGGGATGTAGCTCAGTGGCAGGGTGCTCACCTAGCATGTGGGTTCAATCCTTAGTACCAAACACACATACACACACAAACGCATGCACATGCACACATGAAGAAACAAAGAGGTCGTTCGGTTGTGCATCCACAAGAATTAGTCCCCTCCTCCTGAGGATGATGAGAACAAAGAAAAGTAAATAGACTATATCCTTATTTGGGACCAAGAATTCCTGGAAGTTGACCAACCAACACTTTTTGAACTTGTTCTGGCTGCAAACGACTTAGACATCAAAGATTTGCTTGATGTTACATGCAAGACTCTTGCCAATAGGATCAAGGGGAAAATTCACAGGAACTTCAACATCAATAACAACTTTATAGGAGAGGGAAAAGCCCTGATAGGTAAAGAAAACCAGTGGTGTGAAGAGAAGTGAAATATGCCTAATACTGTAACACTGTAAGCACTGTTTCAGATAGTGGTCTCAGTGCTCTGTTTAAAATTATTAATATTAAACAAATAATAGACAAATATTGTGCAGTGGTAAATCAGTTGTGTTAGTATAATACTGTCCTCATTGCATATGTAGTCTGATTAAAGATTCCAAACCATAGCTATATTTCTTCTAGTACAACTGAAAGTTTCATTTTTTTTTTTTTTTTGGTCTGAATAAAAATTGAACTGTGGTGTGGGTTAACTAAAAAAAGTGACATTTTGGGTTTTCCCACTTTTCAGAAATAAATTTCCCCCAGCTCCTCCAGTCAATTTTAGTAACACTGTAATTAAAACAACTTGCAAAAATTTTCTTAAATTTAAAGTTTAATAAGATAAAAATACATATATAGTACTTGATACACAATTTTTGTTCTCTTTCATGTTGTCAGGTGGCACTTAATTTATATAAAAATCCTCCCCCCTTGGTATGAACAATTCATCTCGCTTCAAGAATACATACCCATATAAATGACAAAAACATCACCTATGAGTCATTAAGAACATCACTAGGTGATCTTTACATTTAAACTATGTTTTATTAACATAAGGCACATAAAATAAACTGCTGTGTTAATTTTGAAAATTATTTTAATAGCCAGGCGTGGTGGCACATATCTGCTGAAGCAGGAAAATTGCAAGTTCGAGCCCATCCTGGGCAATTTGTGAGACCTTGTCTCAAAAATAAAAACAGATGGGGATAAAGCTCAGTACAAAATTTCAGTCTCCAGGATTACAAACAAAAAGCGAGGCAGGGACTGGAGATGTAGCTCTTGCTCACAAAGGCCCTGAGCTCAACCCCCAGTCAGCACTCAGCCTTCACAATGGGTTCATCTCCACCCTTTTTTATTCTGAGAAATAAAGTTGCCCAGGAAGGGCTAGAACTTTGGATCTTCCTGCCTCAGCCTCTCAGAGTGCAGGGATTACAAGTATGGGGCATAACACCCGGCTGACTGAACTAATTTTTTGAATTAACACGGCAACTTTACTTTTAGCCTATTGCTGATAAGGAATGATGTATGTAATTTTTAACAATAATAAGCATGTGCCATATGCCAGTCATTGAGCTAAAAGATCTGCATGTTAAGTATCATTTAATGCTTGCAGTAATCTTACCCTTACTATTTCACAGAGCTGGTAAATTTCTGTCTTAGGTTCTTGTTCACAATTACTCAAAATTTATTCCTCTTATTCCTGATTATTATACAGTGCTTGTGCCTACTACTAGATAATAATTCCTTTTGGTGGCTATAGAAACACAAGGGAAACTAGATGTGTGGTAGCACATACCTACAGTGTATCTTAGCTGCTTGGGAGACTAAGGGAGGGGAATCGTTTGAGACCCAGAGTTGGAGACCAGCATGGGCAATATGGTGAGACCTTGTCTAAAACAAACAAAATCCACAAAAAAATAAAAATTTTTAAAAAATTACACACATACAATTAGAAAAAAAGCTAGGTGTGGTGGGCACATGTCTATAATCTCAGCCTTCAGGGAGGCTAAGGCAGGAGGATCACAAGTTCAAGTCCAATCTGGGCAATTTAGTGACTTAAGAAAGATCCTGTCTCAAAATAGAAAATAAAAAAGGGCTAAGAACTCAGTGAAAGGCCCTGAATTCAATCCCCAGTACCACACACACACACACACACACACACACACACACACAAGGTAAACCAAACCAAGAGAATTTCTCTACTACTATGTAATTACTATCATAGATTCCCTAAACATAGCAGAATCTAACTTAACATTATAATGAAGGATTTGAAAAGTCTGCCTAAGCAGTCTAGGTGGTTTTCTCAAAAATAGAAAAGTGCCTAGGGCATTGTAGAAGGGAAGGCAACCCTGGTTTTTCTATTTTTCCTTATTAAAAATTTATTAAAGCTCCAAGAACATAGTGGAACTGATTCCTACTTATTACATAGTTCAAAACTCTTTCATATCATTTGACATCATAGATATCATTAAACTAAATACATTTTTCTGACAGAAATAGCACCTTTCTTACCTAGTGCACTCCTCAGTGAGATTTACTCTTGGTTAATGATAGTATTTCTAAACTCCAAAATTTAACACATGAACTGCTGCTGTCAAAAATTATGTTTAGTACTTAGGGTTTTGAAACAAAAACCACACAGAAAATGGTCTTGGCTTAAGTAAGTTTTTTCTATTGAGAATTTATGAAATGTGTTCTAAATCCCACCTTTCTTTTGTATAAATAATGAGTGAAGAATAACTTTCCAAATGGGGAGAATAATTTTACAATTTTATATACCATCTAAAAAGAAAACACCACCAATACTAAGTATTTTCCTCATATTATGCATATTGATTTAGCACTTTCTTCCTGAAACTATGATTTTTGGATCCTGTTGTCCTCACCATACATGAAAGACATATAAAAGAAAATGTAGGGGTTGGGGATTTCGCTCAAGTGGTAGAGCACTTGCCTAGCAAGTCTAAGGCCCTGAGTTCCATCCCCAGCACCCTCTCTCAAAAAGAGAAAGAAAATTTAATAGTAAAAATACTATTTGAACCCAACTCATTCATTAAAAATAATGGTCAATACATTTAAAAACTAAATTATCACTGAGCTAAATCCCTAACTCCTTGGAAAACTTTTAAAAATTTTAAAATGAATAAATAAATAAGATATAGCTCAGTGTGAGGCCCTGGGTTCAATCCCCAGTAACACAAAAATTATTTTAAAATGGTCCCCAAAAGGTGAGTTAGATTTACATAAGCAGAAATGAGATGGAAGGGTATTTTAGTGAAGGAGGAAGACATGTATTGAAAGGTGGAAATAAGGATGATGTATGGGAAAGAGAGTAAAGGAGGAAAGTGTTATGTATAACTCTGGTGGAGAATAACTCAGTGGATCACACTAAAATAAAATTAGGCAAAAAAGTTGTGTGAGAAATAATGGGAGGAAATGGGTCAGGGTATATTTGTAGCACAAACATCTTTTTCTGAACCCTAGTTTCCTTTAGTTATGTAGGCCCACCTCTGGGCTCCTTAGTACCAGTCCCTCTCAACACCTGTCTAACTTCTATGTATGTAATGTGGTCCCTTACCATTAATTTCCCAAAGATGAAAGGCCTAGTGGTCACCTCTAACCTATGGAAGGAAAATACTGCATCATTCATATGGGTCCTGGGTATAGGCATTAAGTTGGTCCAGAAAACCTAGAATTTTGTGCTTGGGTAAGATGTGGTACTCCTATACAAGGTGGACAAGAAGGAACAAAAAAGTTTTGCTGCAAATGAAATTCTTAACTTTTTTAGACTTGCAGGCTACTTTCAGGCTCTAAAAAAAGTTCACCATAACTTCAATAGATACTGAGCATATATCCCATGTACTAGGGGTAGAGTTAAGAACAGGACAATGTGTGTGGAGGGTGGTGGCACATGCCTATAGTCACAGCACTCAAGAGAGGCTGAGGCAGGAGGATAGAGTGCTGAAGGCCAGCCTGGACTACATAGCAAGACCCTATCTCATGAAAAAAAAAAAAAAAGAACAAAAAAACAAGCAAACAAAAAAGAACAGGATGATGTTTCTTTTCATGAAATGTATACTTAAACCAGAAAGACAAAATATTATTAAACAACTCTGACTTGTTTTCTGTGATCATCTAAATAAGGCTTTATCTTTATTTCTGTTTACCTCCTTCATCACATTTACTCAAATTTATAATCTGTGATGATTTCTATTCTGGTTATCTATTGCTATGTACAAATCTATCCCTAAACATAACATCTTTTGCATGTGTGGAGGGTTACTAGTGACTGAATCCAAGAGCACTTGCATGCTAGGCAAGTGGTCTACCACTGAGCTAGGTCCCCAGTCTGTCCTTCTGTCTGTCCAAACTTCTTCCCTCCTTCCTTTTCTTCCTTTCTTTTTTAATGTAGTAGTACTACAGATTGAACCCAGGGCCTCTGCACTGAGCTACACCCCCAGTCATTTTTTAATTTCTGAAACAGGATCTTGTTAAATTGCTAAATTGCTAAACTGCTCATGCTGGGTTTAAACTTGTGATCCTCTGTCTCGGCCCCCCAGAATGCCAGGATTACAAGCATGTACCACTACCACCACTCTATTTTTTTAATTTTTTGAGACAAGATCTCACTAAATTGCCCAGGCTGGCCTTGAACTTGCAATTCTCTTCCCTCAGCCTCCCAAGTAGCTGGGATTACAAACACGCAGCACCACACTCAACTCATTTTCTCTTTTAGGAGTGCATTATTCATCATATAAAACAATTTCTATATTGTTTATATAAGCTCCCTAGACCCTTTGGAATGGAAAATACCTCAAAAATGAGGATACTACAAAATGGTCATTCCGTGGACTCCAAGAATAATGAATAAAAATAAATTTTGGGTCAATAATGTGTTACTCTGTAAGTCATATATATCTAGAGAATTAAAATATGTAATCTAACCTATTCCTATAGGAATCTTGCCATCATTAACTGTTTATATCATTTGGGAGCCATTGGAGACAGAGTCATACAGTCCTGTATGTCATCTTTTGTCATTTACCCGTTATATGATTTTACATAAGCTGTCAAACTTTTCTGAGCCTTCAATTACTTATCTAATTCAATTTGCCTGAGAGTTAAATACAGTTATGCACGAGAACTATTTGGAACATTGCCTGACCCATAATCAAAGGACAGCATCTGCTGTTATTATTATTTTAAATGAGACATCAAGAATTCTCAAGATCAAAATTGTATAAGTAGTGTCTACTTTGTTTTCAACTAAGTCTGGAAGAAATCTTTCCGGAATATCATCTAAGTCCTGAGTTCAGTCCCCAGAACTGCGAAAGAAAGAAAGAGAAAGAGAAAGAGAAAAAGAAAAAGAGAAAGAAAGAAAGAAAGAGAAATTATCTAAGGGTATTATTCAACAGCAGGCTAATAACAGCATATGCACAAAGATTATGAATGTAATGTTATTTAGATAACAAAAAAATTAAAGTCAAACTTTCAAATAAGGGACCAATTTATCGAATTATGTTTAACCTACAGATGAAACATTAAAACAAACAAGCAAAAAAATAGGGAATTAGCCAGGCCTAGTGGTACACACCTGCAATATTCTCAAGGTTGAGGCAGGAAGATAAAGAGTTAGGGGCCAGCCAAGGGTACACAATGAGACCCTATCTAAAAAAAAAAAAGAAAGAAAGAAAAGAAAAAGAAAATGTAAGTCTATATCGCAAATCGCAAAAGCATTTAACATATATGAATTAAAAACAGCAAAATACATAGTAACAGTATAATTGCAACCTTGTAATTTTTATATTCTATGGAAACACTAGAAGGAAATACACAAAATAATGAAGTTGTACAAATGTGGTAGCATTATGCATTACTTTTTTGCTTTTCTTCCATAATTTTACTTATTTATTATTTGTTTGTGGTTACTTTTTCCCCTCAGTAGTGGGGCTCAAACCCAGGAGTGCTCCATCACTAAGCTACCTTGCCAACCTTCCTTTGTTTGTTTGGAGAGAGGGTCTCACTAAGTTGCCCAAGGAGAGCTTGAAATTTCTCCTACCTCAGGCCCTCAGTGCTGAGATCACAAGTGTGCACCACTATACTTGGCTTTTATTTTTTATTTTGAGACAGAGTTTCTCACTAAGTTACAAATATTTCTTGTTTAACAACTGTTCAGACTTAGGACCCACCGCTCAGTCTTACTACCCACTGCTCAGTCTCAAGACTCATCTTTTAAAAATTCTTTTTGTACAGTTCTGTACGTCTTGTTGACAGAGCTTCAATGTCTTTTTTTTCATACATATACCTTGTTTATGCAGTACTGCAATTTTTCCTGATTGTACTGTGCAGTATAGTACTGTAGTTGTATGTTCTGTTATATATTACAGTACTGCACAAAGAGTTACACAAATAAAAGCAAAGCCACCACGCTGGAGTTTACTTTGATCATTTCACTGTTCTGAATATTGTAAAATGTACACACTACGTACAATTCTTCATTTAACAACCTAGTCACAGGAACACAACTCAGTCACTAAACCAGTAGGGTCTGTACTAAATTGCCCCAGGCTGGATTTGAATTTGCAAACCTCCTGACTCGGTGGCCCTCAGTGCTGGGATTACAGGCATGTACCACCATGCCAGTTTAAAGTGCTTTTATTTTGTTTTGAAACAAGGTCTGTGTTTCAGGCTCAAAATCATGATCTTCCTACTTCATCCTCCTGGAATGCTGGGATTATATGCACAGGACACTGCCACTGGATGTAGTTTTTTAAATTTATTTTTATGGTACTGGGGACTGAACCCAGATCTTTGCACATGCTAGGCAAGCACTGTACCACTGAGCTACATCCTCAGCCCTTTTAAATTTTTATTTCAAAATACAGTCTCAATCAGCTACCCAAGCTGGGCCTAAATTTTGGACCCTCCTGCCTCAGCCAATGAGTAGCCAGGAGTACATGTGTGCACTACTATGCAAGGCTAACACTTTTTAAATTAAAAATAAAACGATACTATTCCTTTAAAAATTCAAATGCTGGCCAGGTGTGGTGCCTGTAATCCTAGCACTAGGGAGGGTGAGGTAGGAGGATCACTACAAGTTTGAGGCTAGCCTGGGCTACATAGTGAGTTCAAGATAGCCTGGACTACACAGCAAGATCCTGTTTCAAAAACAAAACAAACAAAACAAAACAAAACAAAATTCAAATGCCAACTGCATGTAGTGATCCATGGCTGTAATCCCAGCAGTTGGGAGGCTGAGGCAGGAGGATGTAAAGTGTAAGGCCAGCCTGGGTTACATGGTGGGTTCAAGGACAGCCTGAACTACATAGTAAGACTCTGTTTCAAAAAACAAATTAAAAAAAAAAAGATTTTAAAAAATAAATAAGTGCCAAACCTGTGCACAGAGGCTCATACCTGTAAACCAGCTACTTGACAGACTGAAGCAGGAGGATCTCAAATAGGAAGCCAGTCTAGGAATTCAGCAAAACACAATTTTGTGCGTGAAAAAATTCAAAGCCAGGGTAAGAGACCCTATTTCAAAGTAAAAATTATAGGGCTGGGGATTTAGCTCAGTGATTAGAGTGCTTGCCTTGCAAGCACAAGGACCTGAGTTCGATCCCCGGCACCACAAAAAAAAAAAAAAAAAAAGTAAAAATTATAAAAGGGCTGAGGATTTAGCTCTGTGTGAATCCCTTGGTTTCAATCCTCAGTACAAAACACAAAAACAAAACCTAAATGCCATGACAATTTTATGGTGAAAAAACAAACTTTTTTTCATAAATGCTAGGACAACTATGTATTTACATGCAAAAGAATGAATGGACCCTTACCACTAACACAAATACAAATTACCTCAAAATAATTCACAGATGCAAAGCTAAAACTAGAAAATTCTTAGGAGTAAATGAAAAATCTTCATGACCTAGAATTAGGCAATACCAAAAACACAAGCAAAAAAGAAAATACATAAATTGGACTACAAAAAAACTAAACTTACTGAGATGTATCTAAAAAACAAATGGTTTCTAAGGGCTAGGCATACAGTTCAGTGTAAAGGTCAAGTTCAATCCCCAGTACCACATACATACATACATACATACATACAAAACTAACTTTTCAAGGTGAGTAATGGGTCTGAATAGACTTTTCTCCAAAGAAGATGTACAAACGGCCAACGAACATGGAAAGGTAAAGCCAGACAATACACAAGACATTGCAACTTGAATCTCTTCTATCACATTCTTTAGAAACTAGTATAGATCAATGGAATAGAACAGAGGATGCAAAAACAACCCAAGCACATTCAACTATGTGATCTTTGACAAAGAGGCTAAAAACATACACTGGAGGAAAGACAAGCAAGCCTCTTTGATAATGATGCTGGGAAAGCTAGCTATCCACATGAAGAAGATCGAATCCAGACCTATATGTCTCACCATGTACTAAACTAAAATCAAAATGGATCAAAGAACTAAATGTTAAATCAGAAACAATCTGCTGAAAGATAAAACAGGCAAAACTTCTGAATTCATAGGTGTAGGCAAGGACTTTCTGAATAGAACCCTAGTTACACAGGCAATAGTACCAAGAATCAACAAATGGGGCCATATCGAATTTAAAAATTTCTGTAGAGCAAAAGAAACAATCAACAGGGTGAAAGACAACCTACAGAATGAGAAAAAAAATTTTGCCAGGTATTCATCAGAGGACTAATATCTAGAATATATAAAGAACTCCAAAAAATTAGACTCAATCAAAAAATGGGCAAGTGAAATGAATAGACACGTCATAAAAGATGTACAGATGGCCAATAAATACATGAAGAAATGTTCAGTATTGCTGGCCACTGGAGAAATGCAAATTAAAACAATACTGACATTCCATCTTACTCCAGAAAGAATGACCATCAACAAGAAATCAAATAATAACAAATGCTGGCAAAGCTGTGAGGAAAAAAAATCAACCTTCTACACTGTTGTTGGAAATGTAAACTAGTACAACCACTATGGAAATCAGTAAGCAGATTCCCCAAAAACCTAGAAATTCCACTCAACCTAGCGATTCCTCCTTCTAGGTATCTTCTTGAAAGAGTTAAACACATCATATTATAATGATACACACATACCCATGTTTATAGGAGCACAATTCATAACAGCTAGATCTTGGATGCAGTCTACATGTCTATCAACAGATGAATGGATGAAGAACATGTGGCACATGATGGAGTATTACTCCACCACAAAGAAGGATAAACTTGAGTTATTTATAGGAAAATAAATGCACCTTGAACTCATAATGTTAAGTGAAATAAATCAGACACACTAACTTAAATATTGCATGGTTTCTCTTATACGAGAAACCCAAAATATACAGAGCAAAAGAAAAAAAGATAATAGGAAGTAGACAGATTTTTCTCAAATGGGAAGGCAAGTAAGAGATGAAAGGAGAGGGAAGGGAGGGAAGAGAATGAAAAAAAAGTAATTAAGATGTGACCTACCAACAAAGAAAAGCCCAGGTCCTGACGGATTCACTGCTGAATTCTACAAGAAATTTAGAGACAATTTAATCCCACTAATTCTCAAACTCTTTAATGAAATTTAAACAGAAGCAATACTCCCAAATTCATTCCTGGAAGCAAGCATTACCCTGATACCAAAGCCAGAGAAGGATCCAGTGAAAAAAGAGAACTACAGGCCAATCTCATTAGTGAACATAGATGCAAAAATCCTCAATAAGAAACTGGCAAACAGAATACAACAAATTGTCAAGAAGATTATACACTATGACCAAGTAGGCTTCATTCCAGGGATGCAGGGATGGTTCAACATATGCAAATCAAGAAATGTGATATACCATATTAACAGAGCCAAGGACAAAAACCATATGATCATCTCAATAAATGCAGAAAAGGCATCTGACAAGGTCCAACACCTATTTATGATAAAAGCCCTGCAGAAAATAGGAATAGACAGTCTTTATCTCAATCTGATAAAAGCCATCTATGACAAACCAACAGCCAACATCATACTAAATGGTCAAAAACTAAAAGCTTTCACTCTAAAATCCAGAACAAGACAAGGATGTCCGCTCTCACCACTCTCATTCAATATAGTTCTGGAAACATTAGCCAGAGCAAATAGACAAGAGAAAGAAATAAAAGGAATAAGGATAGGAAAAGAAGAAGTTAAATTATCATTATTTGCAGATGACATGATACTCCATATAGAAGACCCCAAAAACTCCACCAAAAGACTTCTAGATTTAATAACCAAATTCAGCAGTATAGCTGGATACAAACTCAGCACTCAGAAATCAACAGCATTCCTGTACACAAACAACAGACTCAGCGAGAGAGAAATAAGGGAAACAACACCTTTCACAATAGCATCCAAAAACATGAAGTACCTAGGAATCAATCTAATGAAGGAGGTAAAAGGTCTATACAATGAAAACTACAGTACTTTGAAAAAGGAGATTGAAGAAGATATCAGAAAATGGAAAGATATCCCTTGCTCCTGGGTAGGAAGAACCAAAAAGTAAAAATGACCACACTCCCAAAACTGCTATATGGATTTAATGCAATCCCAATTAAATTACCAATAGCATACCTCACAGAATTAGAGAAGACAATCCTAAAATTCATTTGGAACCAAAAGAAACCTAGAATAGCAAAAGCAATTCTGGGCAACAAAAGCAAAGCAGGGGCCATCACAATCCCTGGCCTAAATCTATATTACAAAGCTATTGTAATAAAAACAGCATGGTACTGGCACAAAAACAGACCCCAGGACCAATGGAACAGATTAGAAGATGAAGAAACAGGTCCAAACACTCTCAGTCACCTTATCTTTGACAAAGGGGCCAAACAACCTCACTGGAAGAAAGATAGCCTCTTTAATAAATGGTCCTAGAAAAACTGACTCTCCACATGCCAAACATTAAAACTAGACCCATGTATTTCCCCATGCACTAAGCTAAAACCAAAGTGGATCAAAGATCTAAATATTAAAACAGAAACACTAAATCTATTGGAAGATAGACTAGGTAGAACCCTTGAAGACATAGGTGTAGGCAAGGACTTTATGAACAAATCCCCAGCTGCCCAGGAAATATCACAAAGAATCAGCAACTGGGACCTGATCTTATTAAAAAGCTTTTGCACAGCAAAAGAAACTACCAACAGAGCGAAGAGACAACCCATAGAGTGGGAAAAAAATTTTGCCAGCTATTCCTCTGACAAAGGACTAACATCTCGAATATATAAAGAACTCAAAAAAATTACACCCCCCACATTTAAAGACCCAATCCAAAAGTGGGTAACTGAAATGAATAGATACTTCTCAGATGAAGAAGTAGAAACAGCAGATAGACATATGAGAAAATGTTCAACCTCACTGGTCATTCGAGAGATGCAAATTAAAACAACCCTGAGATTCCACCTCACTCCAGAAAGAATGGCTATTATCAACAAATCAGCCAATAACAAATGCTGGAGGGGCTGTGGAGAAAAAGGAACCCTTCTCCACTGTTGGTGGGAATGTAGATTGGTACAATCACTATGGAAATCAGTGTGGAGATTCCTCAGGGAACTAGGATTAGAGATTCCATTTGACCCAGCTATTCCACTTCTTGGTATCTTCCCAAAAGAATTAAAAGCATCATACCACAGCGGTATATGCACACCCATATTTATAGCAGCACAATTTGTAATAGCTGAATCTTGGAAACAGCCCAAATGCCCATCAATAGCGGAATAGATAAAGAAAATGTGGGGTTTTTTTATATAATGGAGTACTACTCTGCCATAAAGAATGATAAGCTTGAGATATTCCTAGGTAAATGGATGCATCCTGAGACCATACTCTTAAGTGAAATAAATCGGACACACATGTTTAAATACCACATTGTTTCTCTGGTGTGAGAAACTGAAAGTGTAAATAAAGACTAAAATGTATTATATTGGGAAAGGGAAGAAAATGTCCAAATGGGAAAGGGAACAAGGGAGGGGTAAAGGAACAGAGGGAAAAGAGAAATAAGAAATGGAAGGAAAAAATGGAAACAAAGCTTTTGTAAATGGGGAGGGAGGAGAGGGTGAGGGGAGGGGAATGGGAAAAAAAGAAGCAACAAGATATATCGTGTACAGGTACAAATCCCCTATGATGAATGTTATCACTATGTGCATCTAAAATGTACCATTAAAATAAAAAAAAAGTTATGTGCATGTACTAACTCCCCTCAAGGAATGTAAACATTATGTACAAATGCGCACTAATAAAATGAAAAAAAAAAACTAGTAAACTTGTCTTGCTCAAAGACTACTCAAATAAATTATTACTTCTTAAGGCAGCTCTATGCACTAAAACTTCTTCTTCTTTTGGTCTGAAGTCTGTCTTTCTATCATCTTTGGTCTCAGAGCTGCTTTATGGCTCAAATTAAGTAAAGTCTTTTCTCTATATGATAAATAGTTTATACTACTGTCATTTGGGCCATGCCAATTTCTTCAAAGGTGGCACCTAAATCTAGATGTATGCCAGGTGTGGCCTAACTAACCTTAGAAAAACCTAATAACTGAATTCTGGCAGGCAAATGATGTTACTAATTCATATCAAGTCTACCAACAGTAAAATTTCTGTTATGGTTTGGATCTAAAAATGTCCCTCAAAAGCCTCATGTCATTTCTGCCTTGGAGCCAGCTCAATAGACTGAACTGACTGAAACTGTGAGCCAAAATAAAGCTTCCTTCCTTTAAATTGTGGGTGTAGGGTATTTGTCCTAGTGACAGGAGAATGACTAATATGACTCCCTTTGTTGTAAATACTGCCATTAGGTTACGTATCTATATCCTTCACTGATTCTCTTTTCAAATGATTTTTTTCCAACCCAAATGCAGAATTATATATTTAGTTACATTAAATTTCTTATTTAAACCAAACTGTTAAATTCTTGTTGGCACAGACTTCCAAATTATGTTCACTGCTTGCATTAAGGTCCATCATGCTTTATGTTACTTCTGAATCTGATCAGCATATTGTCAGTGTCCTTACTAAGGACTCACATCCAGTCTTCCTAGCATTTTCCAATTCTCAGTAATTCTCAGGTACTGGGGATTTAGCTCAAGTGGTAGAGTGCTTGCCTAGCAAGCATAAGGCCCTGAGTTTGATCCCTAGCACCAAAACCAACCAACAAACAAACAAACAATTCCTCAAAGTTCAGCTTTTTCAATTAATAGTATTCACTCAGATGCAATTAGTTCAGTTTAGAAAATAAAGTCATATTGAGTTCAGATGCTTTCTTTTTTGGGGGAGGATGCTGGGGACCAAACTCAGGGCCTTGTGCTTGGTAGGTAACCTACATTGATTTTTAATTCTTAATTTTTTTGCTATTATAATGATTGTTCTCCTTGATAGAAAGTATGTGAACAAAACAGAAGGTATTAATACTAAATAGGCATATATTTTCTTTATTCTTGTTTCTGAATAATCTTCAAATTATCTTTAACATATTTATCACATCTGTTAATTCTGAATTTTAACTTTTATCACACACTTACTGTTTGTATACTTTTCTATATTCATCTTCTGTAAATACAGTAGGATTCTTCATAGTGGATGCCTGAAACTGTAGATAGTATTGAACCCCATATGTAACTAAGCTTCTTCCTAAACATACACACCTATGATTTCTCAATTTATAAATTAGGACATTTATAATTAGTAAGAGATTAACACCAATAATAAAATAGAAGAATTATAATGATTTACTCTAATAAAATTTACTTGAGTATTGTGTCTCTATCTCAGAACATCGTTTTTGTTGTTCTGCAATGCTGGGAATCAAACTGAGGGCCTTATGCATGCTAGGCGAGCTCTCTACCACCGAGCTATACCAGTCCTCAAAATATCATACTGTAGTTATCCTCCTTTTTGATGATGTGAGCTGATACAATGCCTATAATGAGATGAAGTGAATAAGCTTTGTGAAGGAGTTAGGCTACTATATAATGGTTACTTGAACACAAGCACTGCAGTAACATGACAGTCATGTTAACCAAGACAGCTACTAGGTCAAGGCAGGTAGTGTACAAATGTCAATATGCTGGACAAAGGGATGATTATATCCTTAAAGGAATGCAGCTGGACAGTGCAAAACTTCATCACGCTACTCAGATCACAAGCAAATTTTTTTTTTTTTTTTGTGCTGGGAATCGAACTCAGGGCCTTGTGCTTGTGAGGCAAGCACTCTGACCACTGGGCCAAATCCCCAGTTCACATGCATTTTAAAACTTAAGAATTGCTTCTAGAATTTCCCACTTATTATTTTTGGACTACAGTTGACAGTGGGTAACTAAAACATGGAAAATGAAACTGGATGAGGGAGAGTATAGTAACCCCTAAAAAACTGGCTAAGTAGGACACACCTGTAATCTCAGCTACTCAGGAGGATGAGGCAAGGGGAATTACAAGTTCAAGGCCAGCCTGGGCAACTTAGTAAGACCCTGTCTCAAAATAAAATAAAACAAGATTTAAAAAATGATCTGGAAGCCAGGCTTGGTGGTATCAGCCTCTAATCCCAGTACTCCGGAAAGCTGAGGCAGGAGGATCACAAGTTCCAGCCCAACCTGGGCAAGGCAGTGACTTAGTAAGATCCTGTATCAAAGTAAAAAATAAAAAATGGGCTGGGGGTATAGCTCAGTGAAAGACCTTGGGTTCAATTCCCAGTACTGAAGGGAAACAAAACAAAACAAAACTCCAAAGTTGAGGTGCTAAAGTGCTAGCCTTGGGTTCAATCCCTAGCATCACACATACACACCAAAGCTTTTGGTTAAAATTGTTCCAAAGGGATGTACAGTACTTTTAATTGTGTTTGTCTTTTTTTTTTTTTTTTTTTTTTGGTGCTGGGGATCAAACTCAGGGCCTTGTGCTTGGTAGGCAAGCACTTTAACCACTGAGCTAAATCTCCAGCCCCTAATTGTGTTTGTCTTTTTAAAAGCTTGTTGCTAGCCAGGTATGGTGGAGCTCATTTGTAATCCCAGCACTTGAGAAGCTGAGGCAGGAGGACTGCCATGACCCTGTCTCAAAAAACAAAAAACAAACAAAAAAATGCATTGCTATAACTCATAAGTATATAAATTATATAATTACTTTTTGTGTCTCCCAACTTTCCTAAATCTCAGGTCATAAGGTCACGACTATAATTTTTGTTTAATTTTTTAACTTTTGTTCCTTCAGTTCTAGACTATATGTGCCTTACTTCTAGAATTCTCCATTCTAGCTATCAATAATTTTGTAATGACATGGTCCCTTTGTCTCTAAAAATTTCCATGATTTTATATACATATATTTACATTCTAACATATATACATATTTACATTCTGTTATATATTAGAATATATATTATATTTTTTACATTCTAATTTACATGCATTTACATTCTAATATACATATATATATATATATTCCATTCTAATACAGAAAATGTTATCAAAGCAACAATTTGCCAAACACCCAGGGTTACCTGACCTGAAGCCTGCAGAGAAATATGCACTTTTCGTTGAAATCCAAAAATATATACCCTTTCCCAATCATCTGCAAATTTCATATTCCTCCTGTAGCTAACTACATTTGCCATCAGATTCCTGGCTTTCAAGAGTTTTGACAAAATTAGACCTTTCAAAAGGTCATCACCTTTCTAATTATAAAATGTATTTAATTATCAGAAGTAATAATTAGATATATCAACTGTAATTAAATGTAGCAGTATGCACTACAAATTTAATTCTATTAATAAACAGAAACATCTATAAACACCTAGAGAAAAATAGAAAAAAGGTGGAATAGATTGATTAGATCCTTGTAAGCAAGACATACCCTGGAAATCATAAAGAAAAATTATCCAATCTTACCAAGAACAAAATTAATACTTATCTAGAAAAATACATATTTCATAAAAACATTTTCACAGGCAATTTATACACTAAAAGAAAGTACTTGGAACACATAGTCCTTAGGAGGCAAATACCCATAATTTATAAAGATTTCCTACAAATCAACAATAAAGATAAATATAAAAGTCTACAAAAGATATAAGCCAACATACACAGAAAAAATACATATCACCAATAAGCATATGTGAAGTTTCTACAATACATTCAAATTAAACATAATTTTCTGCTCTACAGATTGGCAAGGTTGAAAATACTATTAACAGGATCGGAAAACCTCTTATATACTAATGGAGTTAACTGCATAAACTAATATAATAAACTTTCTATAGGATAATTTGAAAAATTTTAAAAATGGGGGGCTGATAGCTCAATGGTAGAGCACTTGCCTAGCATGTAAGGTGCTGGGTTTCATCCCCACTCAGTACCACATACACATTTTTTAAATATACATAGCTTATATTCCATCAATCTCAATTCCACAAATTCATTCCACAAAAATATAGGCAGGGAGTTGAGGATTTAGCTTAGTGGTAGAGCACTTGCCTAGAAGTACAAGGTCTTGAGTTCAATCCCCGGTACCCTCCAAAAAATACAGATAGAAAGATAGGCAGATAGGCACAAAGATATATACATATATGTGCACGTGCGTGTGTTTATGTATGTATGTATGAATGGCCAGTGCAGAGTCAAGCACGTTGGCACACACTTGCAATCCTAGCACTATGGGTGGCTGAGGCAGGAGGATTCCAAGTTTGAGCCCATTCTGGGCAATTTAGTGACTTAGAGAGATCCTGTCTCAAAAAAAAAAAAAAAAAAAGGCTGATGATGTCGCTCAGTGCAAAAGCACTGGTTTCAATCCCTAATACCATTTTTTAAAAGGCCCAGGGCAGCATTTTTTGTAGTAACAAAAAATTTGAAGCAACATAAATTCTCATCAGTAACAAGATGGAGTACTACCATATTTTCCTGAAAATACGACCTAATCAGAAAATAAGCCCGAGCATGATTTTTTAGGAGCTCATGATATAAATCCTACCCCCAAAATAAACCCCAGTTAAGACTGCAAGCTAGATGGATGCATTTAGTACACCCACTGCAATGCATGATGGATGTACTGAATTATAAAATAATACTAATATATAATTAAATAAAAATAAATATTGACATTAAACTTAAAGCAAATGATAACATAAGTTATAATTATTTGTAAATACCCAAGCAGTCACCTTTGGATGCAAGATAAATGCTTATGTAAACAGGCGAACTCAAGACTTATTGCCACATGACCAATCAGAATATAGACACAACACATAGATGATGAGTGTACTTGATAATGAATGGACATGGTTGCATCTAATATGAAACTTCAAAATTCAATATGTCATGTGTTGTAATGGACACACTAATGCACTTCTGTGAAACAAAGAAATGTTTCCTGAATTTTGGTGCCTGGAATTTTTTGACGCTTTTGTGTGGACCATCCTTCTTAACTCATTATTTTTGTTGCCACTCCTGTCTCATATGTCTCCAATTAACACTTGATTTAATGGAAACTTCATGAAGCTCAGCCTGCAAGAGGTTGTAACTCAGGTGAAGAATTTGTGGGATAAAATCACTGACAGCTGTGTTGCCAATGTGCTACAAGGACAAGAAGTGCTCACTTACAGGAGAGCTCTATTGCAGGACATGAGAGATTGAGGCCAGTGGTTCTAGAGGAAGTTGAGTTACAAGAAATTCAGGTCAGAACTCTGTGTTTGGAGAACAATGACGATGTTCCAGAAGAGGATGACATCACTATATTTGAATAAATGGAGATTTTTGTACATGAAAAAATAAGACATCCCCTGAAAATAAGCTCTGTTGCATCTTTTGGAGCAAAACTTAATATAAGACCTAGTCTTATTTTTGGAGAAATACAGTATGTAGTATACAAAAGAATAAGATAAATGCCTGCATGATGATATGAAATGATATACCAACTTAAAAAAAAGTTAAAAGTGAAAAAATCATCTCATTTCTGTTTAGCAAAAACTATGCATGTATAGATAGATGTTTATAGAAATAAGCGAATGGACAGAAAAATCTTAAAGAATACGCATCAAGATGGATGTGGTGGGACATGATTATAATCCCAGCACTCGGGAGGTTGAGGCAGGAGGATTGCTGTGAGTTCACAGCCAGCCTGGGCTACATGATGAGTTCAAGGCCAGCCTGAACTACATAGCGAGACTCTGTCTCAAAAAACAAACAAAAAGAATATGCATCAAGTGTGTAAGTAAGACTTTTACATTTTAACACCTTAGCAATTACAAGCTGCATCAATTACTTTAGTAAATACATCCATACACTGTTAAATACTTATCTATTGGCAAAAATGAAACTAAATTTGTCCAAGGAAAGAGGCAGAAATGAATTAGAGTATTCATATAGACAACGGTATTTGTTCAAATGCAGGCTGCAACTTACTAGTGAAATGCAGAATCAATTTGAAGAGAAGAAATGAGCATATATTGAATAAAATACTATGAAAGGGTTGGGGATTCAGCTCAGTGGTAGAGGGCTTGCCTAGCAAGTGCAAGGCCCTGAGTTTGATCTCCCGCATCAAAAAAAAAAAAAAAAAAAGGAAATCAGAATGTATCCTGCTAATTAATTTTTACATAATTAAATATTTATGTATGTCCTTAGTAAAACAGCAAAATGTATTTCCTACTGTGGGTTTTGAGCAAAAGCTCACTAAGTTCCTTAAGAACTATCTCCCTTTTTTTATTTTCAGTGAGGTGAGTAGAAACCACTTTACCACTGAGCTACATCTCCAGATACGCCCCACCCACCGTTTTGTGGTACTAGGAATTGACTCGAGGGCCTTCTCACCAAACTACACCCCCCAGTCATTTTAAATTTTGAGATGAGCTCTTGTTAAGTCACTAAATTGAGATCCTCCTGCCTCAGCCTCCCAAAGTGTTGGGATTGCAAGCACATACCACCTCATCTGGTCCTCTTAACCTTTTAATAGTTTGTTTTCAAGGAATATTTAATAATGTAGAAAAATGCTCACTTGAATTTGTTAAATAAAAATGCAGGGCACAAAACTATTTGTATGTATGATCTCAATTTAGCTATAAATAAATTTGCATAGAAAAAAGGACTACAGAAAAATATTCCTAAAAGAAGGCTGTTTAGAGTGGCAAAATACAAATTATTTTTCTTTTTCTGTTTAGTTTCAAAAAGTCCTGCAGTGGGTATTTGTCTGTCTTTAATCGGGAAAAAAATGCTATTTAAGATATATAATATTTTACCACAATAAAAAATATGGAATATGGATGAGTCTAACATCTAGAATATATAAAGAACTCAAAAAGATCAAACCCCCCAAATTTAAAGGCCCTACCCAAAAATGGGCATCTGAAATGAATAAACATTTCTCAGATGAAGAAATAAAAATAGCAAATAAATATATGAAAAAATGTTCAACATCATTGATCATTCGAGAGATGCAGATCAAAACAACACTGAGATACCATCTCACTCCAGAAAGAACAGCTATTATCAAGGAATCAACCAGTAAAAAGTGCTGGCGGGGCTGCAGGGAAAAAGGAACCCTCCTCCACTGTTGGTGGGAATGTAGACTGGTCCAACCACTGTGGAAATCAGTGTGGAGATTCCTCAGAAAACTACAACTAGAGGTTACATTTGATCCAGCTATTCCTTTGCTTGGTATCTTCCCAGAAGAATTAAAATCATCATACCACAAGGATATACGCACATCCATGTTCATAGCAGCACAATTTGTAATAGCTAAGTCTCGGAAACAACCTAAATGCCCAACAACTGATGAATGGCTAAAGAAGATGTGGTTTTTCTACACAATGGAGTACTACACCGCCATAAAGAAGGATAAACTAGAGTCATTTGTATGTAAATGGATGTTACTTGAGAACATACTATTAAGTGAAATAAATTAGACACTTATCAGTACACATTGAATTGTTTCTCTGATATGAGAAACCATAAGTGTAAATAAGGACAAAGGGGTATAATAGATATGATGTAAAGAAAAAAAAAGATAGTATTCAAAAGAGAGAACTAGACAGGGAAAAGAAGGATAAAAAAGGAAGGTAAAAAGAAAAGTAAGATGAAAGGGGAAAAAATGGAAAAATGTAAATAAACTTGTTGCAAATAGAGAGGGGTGAGTGAATGGAAGGGAGGGGAGGGGAAGAGGAGGGAAAACCAAGATACATCATGCACAGGCACAAAATAACCATGTTGATTATGATCATTATGTATACAATGTACCAATACATGTTCTTGGTAAAAATAAAAATTTTTTTAAAAATTAAAAAAAAATATGGATGAGCATTGTTGTTTATCAAGTATGTATTTAGCAGAAACCTACTAGGGTATGCACTATGCATTCAGTACTGTAGGTGCTAAAGATAAGATGATGAGCAAAAGTAGGTCCCTGCCTTCGCAGACCTTTTATTCTAGCAAGAAACTCTATAATATGATATAAATTTCTTGCATTTTAAGTTAAAATTCTGTCTGAGAAATACAGAATTATTATCCAACATTTATTTAATGCCTTATGTTCTCTTCTAAAAGTATTTATTACATCACACCCCCCCATTCAAACATATATACTCTATGCTTGACTCCTCCGAGGCAGCAGGTAAAACAATACTTTAATAACAATCAAATCTCCAATTTACACTTATAAAACTTTAAATATTTTGCGTTTCATACTGGTGTCAAACTTAGAAAATAAAAATCTTTTGTTCCTTAAAAACACTTTCTTTTTCTACTTTTAATAAAATGACAAAACACAGACCAAAATTTTAAAAATTAAGAATCATCTTTTCTGGGTTTTAGTGGTAATGCAGGGTTGAACCCAGGGCCTTGCATACACCAGACAAAAGCTCTGGTACTGATCTATACCCCCAGCCCTTTTTAGAATTTTATCTCCAGGCAGATTTCACTGAATCGCTGAGGCTGGCCTCAAATCTGCAATCCCGCTGCCTCAGCCTCCTCAGTAGCTGTGATTACAGGTATGTGCCAACACACTTAGCATTTTTTAAATGAATAAATATTACCCCATATTCTAGTAAAATCACTTTAACAATTGAAATCCTTTCTGTAATAAGGCAGTAAGCAAGTAAGAAAATAAACTCCATTGATAAACTTTTTTTAAAAAAAAGATACTGTTTTATCATATTTTTTAGGATTTACTGTTAATTATGCCAAATGACTTAATATCTTCCTTGAACATAGTTGATCATATATAAGAAACTGACTACCTGTAATAATTTTTTCTGTATTAACCACAAAAATTACCAAGCTATGTATAAGGCTATCTTTGATAACCACATAGAAAGTTGAAGTAAAATAAAAAGCTTTTCTGGACCAAGGAAATTCTCCACATGGGAAGTTTAACTAATTAAAATATTTTATAGTCCACGGGGAAATAAGAAATTCACTTTCAGGGTTTGATAATTTTGACCTGTGTAAAAATATAATATTATTTATTTAATATAATATTTCATGGACTTTTCCATGGTGATGTTTAATTATTTTTAAGGAGTATAACTTTGGATACATTTTACTATGCATTTGTAAATTTTCATTCTAAGAAAGTGCTTTTGTTTTCTATTCGATCTTCAATATATTTTAATCTTTAGTATGTTTTTATATACCTCTACTAAAGCTAGTATCTTTTAGTTTTGTTTTCTGTTTTTGCAGCATTGGGGATCAAACCTAGGGGCCTTAGCATATGCTAGGCAAGCACAGTACTACTGAGCCACCACCTCCAGCTAAAGCTAATATCACTTGTCTTATTTCTTCCTCTTTTCCTTGATAGTCAAGAAGAGTTTTACTTAGTATTATTCTTGAACATAAACTGGATATTTTAATATATATCCTGGAATTCTGGGGAATTCTAATTCTGCTGGACAAATTATACTTGGAGTCATTTCTAATGCATAATGCAAAGGAATAACATTATTATTTTTTCTTTTTTTTTTTTTTTTGCAGTAGATACTGGGCCTTACACATGCTAGGCAAGAGCTCTACCACCGAGCTACATCTCCAGCTCTTTTTATTTTTTTATTTTGAGATAGGGTCTTGCCAAGTTGCCAGGTTGGCCTCAAAGTTGTAAACCCACTCCAGCCTCCCAAGTGTCTGGGATTACCAGCATGTGTCATCACACCTGGCTAGGAACAACAATTTTACCATAATAATTCAGAAACTACATTACAGCAGATGGACCTAATGGTGAAGGTTTTATAATCCATGACACTTTTACAATACATGTGATCAATGCTTTATATTTATAACCTGCTGGTTATTAATGACCAGGATGTATTATATTGGCTTCTAAAAAAATCACCTACTGCCTACATGACATTAATACAGTTAGCAAACTAATTAAGTGAATAGTTCTCCTGTTTTTACTTATTATTTTAACTAAAATAAGGGATAGGCATATACCTCAGTGGCAGAGCATATGCTTAACATTCATGAAATTGAATTTAATCTCCACTAATAATAATAATAATAATCATAGTAATAGGGGCTCAGAATTTAGCTCAGTGGTTAGAGTGCTCGTCTAGCAAATGCGAGGCCCTGAGTTCGATCCCCAGCACCAAAAAATAATAATAATAATAATAATAATAACAAATAAAAATAAAGGGACTTCCTTCCAGAAGAGATACTTGTTGAATAGATGGCTATTGCATCAGAAATTTTAAAAGGTGCCTTTGGCTACTTCAGTACTTAATAATGTAATTGAAAAATTTTAAATAGACTGCAAAATTAGTCAAGTACTTAAGAGAAAAAAATGTTTCCAGGCATCTTAGGAACTGAACAATTATTTTTTCTAGTACTGGGGATTGAATACAGGAGTGCTCTACCATTGAGCTACATCCCCAACTCTTTTAATTTTTTATTTTGAGACAGTGTCTCAGTAAATTGTCCAGACTCAGCTTGAATTTGTGATCCTTGTGCCTCAGCCTCCCAAATAGTTGGGATTGCAAGTGGGCACAATTATTTTTATTTTTATTTTTTTGTGTGTGTGGGGTGCCGGGGATCGAACTCAGGGCTTTGTGCTTGCAAGGCAAGCACTCTAATCACTGAGCTAAATCCCCAGCCCCCACAATTATTTTTAAAAAACTGTTTTGCCACTGTTATGAACTATGCACCAAGATTTGAGCTGTTTTTTCAATCTATTGCTAAATAATTTCTGAATTTCACATTGTGTTTTTAATGAGCAGCACTAATTCTTATTTCATTAGAGGTGTAAGAGCTTGGAGAAATATTTGGTGCAAAACCCTTAAACTGCTCTATCTATAGGTAATACTTGAGCAAAACAGACTTTTAGGTAGAAGATAAAAATCCAATCATCCTCCTCCTCAAAAGAGATTTGTTATAATTAGCCAGAAAAGTGGATGTTCCATGCTCCATGCAGAATAAACATTTACAAAGGCAGAAAGGCAAGAAACAATATGGTATCTTTAGAGAAAGAGTGAGGTCAACAGCGTTGGAAAATCCAGTGAGGCTACTACATTAGAAGGAAAAGAAAATAGGGGCATGAAAACTAGCTGGGAGGCCCTAAGTTCAATTCTCAGTGCTGCAAAAAAAGTAAAATATGAACATGGTGGCACATGCCTATAATGTCACCCACAAAGGAGGCTAGAGCAAGATTGGGAGTTCCATGCCAGCCTGGGCAATTTAGTGAGACCCCATTTCAAAAATAAAAGAAAAAAAACAACCCACATGATCTATATGTACATTTTTCTAAAAAAAAAGGATTTGTTGGGCCTGGGGATTTAGTTCGGCAATTAGAGTGCTTGCCTTGCAAGCAGAAGGCCCTGAGTTTAATCCCTAGCACCAAAACAAAAACAAAAACAAAAACAAAAACAAATAAACAAAAAACCCCAAACAAACAAAAAAACTATGTATTGAAAGTCTTAAGTATGTGACTATCTTTCAAGACAGCAATCCCAACAGCAGAAATATATCCTAAGAAAATCAGAGACTTGTTCAAAAAATGTTCGTCACAATATTTTCAGAACAACCAAAAATTTGTAACAGTTTAAAATTTCCAGGGTGTGGTGTTGCACACCTGTAATCCCAGCACTTGGGAGGCTGAGGCAGGAGGATTGCTGTGAGTTCGAGGCCAGCCTGGGCTACACAATGTGTTCAAGGCCAGCCTGAACTATACAGCGAGACCATGTCTCAAAAAAGAAAAAAAAAATTTAATTTTAGAACAAGTGATATTATACGACTTGTATATACAGTATGTCATGTATATATGTAAAACTGAAACAAATCTTAATGCTTTATGACCTATCCCAAAGTCATTTGTGATTCACACAATTCAATGTAACTGAAGCATTAGTGGCTATAACCAATGATTTTCTTTTCCACGCCATTTTTAAAGTGCCATCCTCAATACTACTGCAAACCATCTGGAACTACTTAACTTTGCCAGCCTGCTGGGATATCTGTCTCCCCCTTGGGAAGCCCATCCCACACTAAATGAATAACTGAGGAAACAACTCCTCTGGAAATGTGACGACACACAGCTCTAAAAAAGACTTCAGAGTATCTGTTTCTTCTGGATTAAAACAGATTTAGCCTTGGCATTGTATAAAGAAAAAAACACACACAGTATTAACCTATAAACTTTCACAAGTAGCTTCATTCACAATCAAATATATAAAATCAGTTATATATCTGAAATTTATTTTGCTATAAAATATCTCACCACTTCCTTTTCTTTCCTATTTCCTTTTTTTTTTTTTTTAATTTTTTGGTGTTTTTGAGGCAAGGTTTCACTATAGTCCAGGCTGGCCTGAACTCACTATGTATGTCACCTATGCTGGCCTCAAATTCACAGCAGTCCTCCTGTCTCAGCCTCCCAAGGGCTGGGATTACAGGTGTGCAACACCACACCCTGGAAAATTTAAAGTGTCCTTTAAAAATTTAAGTCACCTTTTCAAAGAGTCACTTGTCAACCTCAGAAATCCTAGATTATGTCATCAGAAAATATTTTAATCTCTTGAGGAACATCGAAATTTAGAAAAAGGAGTAAAACAGGTAATTTTTCTACTACCAGCTGAAGGTTCCAAATCACTTAATTTTTATTAACAAGTAATAAATTAATTCAAAGTAGTTCTAAACTATTGCATGAATTTATTGTTGATTCTTGAGCTCAGTGGTACAGTGTGCTTCTAGCATGAGCAAGGCTATAGGTTCAGTCCTCAGCACCTGAAAAAAATATTTTTTATAGTTCACAACAGAGGTCTTTTTCATTCAAAGGAATTTCTGACATTTTATTCTTTCAAAATGTTACATGTTGTTTTATGTAGCAGAGGAATATCTAAGTATAAGTGTTCCATTTTGAAGTTCAAAAGTGCAAAATTTTACCCTAAATATTGCTCTGAATTTTGTGTGTGTATACTGGGGATTGAACCTGGGCCTTCAAACTGAGCTACATCCCCAGCCCTTTTTATTTTTTGAGATAAGGTCTCAATAAGTTGCATGAAAAACTTTTAAGTTGCCAAACTACATTTTGTTCATTTAGTCTTTGATCCTGGAGCAATTCACTTTTGAATTCTCCCTAGTCACTCGAGTAGCTGTCTGTCATCTCTCTTTTCTCCCTGTCTCTTTTTTTTTTTTGGTGCCGGGATAAAAC